>CM056493.1:34183626-34502739 GCA_029783415.1 Anisodus acutangulus
ATTATTGCAATTTTAAGCCAAGACACTCAAATTCAAGATTTTGCACTCTCAAAGGGTATATTACACACAGATTTCGCGGCATTTCTAGTAAACTTAAATACGCGATTTGTCTGGTATTGACGATACCCATTACTTCGTACCACGACTCAAGATATTAATTGAAACATAAATTCGCTATTTTCATTTTGATTGGTGCACGAATTTTCAGACCGTCACTTGGCCTCGAATTCACCCACATGAAAAATAAATATGACACTCCATTACTCGGTGATCTATTATTGCATTTCTAAGCTCGTAAAACACAAACAGATTTTACATATTGCAGCACAGCCCACACATTTTCTTTATGGTCACATCTTGATTGACCTAAAATTCACGTCCATAAAGCAGCTTGTAATCGACACTTATTGCATTCGACGATCGACTAACATAGCCTAGAAAACTCAAAATCGTGGGTATAAGCACATAGATTTTCTAGATTTTTTCATTGGCCTAAAATCAATTCAATGGAAAACAAGTGCACATAGATTTAATGCATTTTTAAACCAAGACATCAAATTTGATTTTTAGAATCTTGAGGGTATTACACACAGTCTAGAATATTGTGGACGATCTCTCGATTCACTTTGGCCCACTTCTGTCAGACAATTCAACCACCCATGCATTTCTGTCGTAAAAATTCGTGATTTTAGCCGTAATCGAGCACTACATTTATCATGGCCGACGCCGCGTATTATTGATCGACAAAATTTGACTAATTTCGGGCCATTACTAATTGTCACGGTCTCGATTGGCCTGAATTCAAACGGCCCATGAAAACAGCAGGATCGTTAATCATTACTTTGTCATGGCCGCTATTATTGCATTTCTAACTACTAGAAACTCGTGGATTTTTTCGATTGTGATTTTTTCGACACCCGATTTCGAAAAATAGGTCGGGTGATCGACACTAATACTTTGTGGCCGACGCACGATTTCAAATCCAAACCCAAAGATTTTTTGTAATTTTCTAGAATCATGTAATCCGCCGAGCCCATGATTCGACGATCTCCATGGAAAAATGTCTCGCTAATATTACCTTCATGGCCACGCTGCTTATTATTGCTGCCAAGACACCCAAATTCAATTTTCGTCGGTGTTAATATGATTTTCTAAAACGACTGGCTCTCTAATTGGTCTGCATCTACTCCTACCCACCGTAATATGGGTCGGTGATCGACACTTTATCATGATTACTTTGTCATGGCTTAAATATCGATTTTTTGCGCCAGTGGGTATTGCTTATTATTGCATGGCCGACGTTCAAAGTCCAAAACTCAAATTCGAGATTTTTTGCACTTTCCGTGGAGATTAGCTCACAAATTTCCTAGCACGACGGTCTATGATTACCTAAAATGCCCATGGAATGATCGACATAATATTACTTCTTCATGGCTCGACGCTGCTTATTATTGCAATTTTAATCAAGACACTCAAATTCAAGATTTTTGCACTTCTGGGTATATTACGATTTTCTAGAATTTTGTCGATTCTAATTGGTTTTATGTCATGATCGACAATCATGCCGAGATATTGCATTTCTAATCTATAGAAACTCAAATATTTTCATTTCGATGGGTGCACATAGATTTTTCAGAATCAGGTCGACGACCGATTGGCTCGAATTAACGGCCCATGAAAACAAAGCCGGTGATCGACACTATTACATGCCCGATTATTATTGCATTTCAAAGTCAAAACTCAGTGATTTTTGAACTTTCGTGGATATTAGCCAAATTTCCTAGAATTCGACGGTCTATGATTGGCCTAAAATAAACCCGGTCCATAAAAACACTTGTCATCGACACACATTACTTCGCGACGCCGCTATTATTGCAATTTTAAGCCAAGACACTCAAATTCAAGATTTTTTGCACTTTCTATATTAGCACATAGATTTTCTAGAATTTTGTCGACGGCTCTAATTCAAATATGCAGTGATCGACACATATTACTTTATCATGGTCGATTGCATTTCTAAGCCTAAACTTAAATTGATTTTTTGCACTGGGTATTGTAATCGATACCCATTACTTCGGCCAATATTGAATTTCTAATGTCTGATCGATGGGTGCACGATGTCTATTAAATTCATGAAAATCATCGTCCATTGGATTATTGCATTTCTAAGCTATTGTGATTCACGTGGGTATTAGCTCACACATTTTCTATAATATGGTCGACCGATTGCCGCTTGTAATCGACATACTTTTGACGAATATTGCGCTCAAATTCGATTTTTTGCACTTTCACATAGATTTTCAGAATATTCACCCGATCCATTGATCGTTACCCACCAAGACACTAAAACTCGCACAGATTTTCGTCATCGATTGCAGACATTGACTTTATCATGATATATTTCTAAGCCCGTAAACTCAAATGTGATGCAGATTGTCGCACGTCATGGCCGTATTATTGCATTTCTAAGCTCAAAATCGTGATTTTCAATCGATTCGCGATGAAATTCGTCCATTGATCGACACTCATTACTTTGTCATCGACGCCGCTATTATTGCATTAAGTCCGTGAGCACCTGGATACATTATTTCTATTGATTCATCATAACACATTACATGTTATTATTGCAATTAAGCCAAGACACTCATTCAAGATTTTTGCACTTTGTATATTAGCACATAGATTTTCTAGAATTTTGTCGACGCCTCTAATAAATTCACTCGGCCCACCGTAGGATCGACACATATTACTTTATCATGGTCGACGTGATTATTGCATTTCACGAAACTCAAAATGATTTTTATTTCACATAGATTTTAGTCGACGATCGATCGAATTCACACATTGATTAGTCATATTATTGCATTTCGAAACTCAAAATCGTTTTTTCATCGTGGTGCACATAGATTTTCAGAATACGATCTCGAATTCGGTCCATGAAAATGATCGACACTCATTTGTCATGGCCGAATTATTGCATTTCAAAGTCCAAAACTCAAATGATTTTTGAACTTGTGATATTAGCTCACAAATTTCCTAGAATCCGGCCGAGATGATTGGCCTAAAATTCACCCATGGAAAAACACTTGTGATCGATCATTACTTCTTCACGCCGCTTATTATTGCAATTTTAAGCCAAGACACTCAAATGATTTTTGCACTTTCGCTGGGTAGCACAGATTTTCTAGAATTTTGTCGACTCTAATTACACTCCCCACCGAAATATTGATGACACATATTACTTTATCATGGTCGACGACAGACTAAGCAAAAACTCATCGTGATTTTTCGATTTTCTAGAATCGTCGACTGATATTCACCACCCATGTGTGGATCTCATTACTTTGTCATGGCCGACGTTATTATTGCATTTCTAGAAACTCAAAATTGTGATTTTTCGATTTCGGCACATAGATTTTCTAGAATGGTCGATTTATCTCTCGATTGAAATTCATCGTCCATGAAAACAGCTGATCGACACTAATTACTTGTCATGGCCGACGCCGTATTATTGCATTTCAAAGCCAAAACTCAAATTGATTTTTGCACTTTCGGATATTAGCACAAATTTTCTAGAATAGACCCTATGATTGGCCTAAATTCACTCCCATGGAAAATGTGGATCGATACACATTACTTCTTCGACGCCGCTTATTATTGCATTTTAATCCAAGACACTCAAATTCAAGATTTTGCACGTATATTAGCACATAGATTTTCTAGAATTTTGTCGACGTCTCTAATTTCGATACGGCCCATATGCGTGATCGACATACATTTATCATGACGTCATTGTATTTCTAACTATAGAAACTCAAAATCGTGATTTTTCGATTTCGTGCATAGATTTTCTAGAATGTCGACTCTTATTCACCCGTCCATGAAACAGCTGATCGACACTCATTACTTTCTCATGGCCGACGCCGCTATTATTGCATTTCAAAGTCCAAAACTCAAATTGATTTTGCACTTTGGATATAGCTCACAAATTTCCTAGAATCAGACGGTCTATGATTGGCCTAAAATTCTCCATGGAAAACGCTTGTCATCGACATTACTTCTTCATGGCCGACGCCGCTTATTATTGCAATTTTAAGCCAAGACACTCAAATTCATGATTTTGCACTTTCGGGGTATTAGCACATAGATTTTCTAGAATTTTGTCGATCCTAATTGAATTCACTCGGCCCACCGAAATATGCAGGATCACACATATTACTTTATCATGGTCGAGTATTATTGCATTTCTAAGCCCGTAAACTTAAATTGTGATTTTTGCACTTTCTGGTATTGTAATCGATACCCATTACTTCGTCATGGCCGACGTCATGTATTATTGAATTTCTAATCGTAGAAACATAAATTCATGATTTTTTCCATTTTGATGGGTGCACGATATTTTCTAGAACCGTCGATGGCGATAATCCCATGAAAATAGGTGATCGACACCATTGATGGCCGACGCCGATTATTGCGAAACACAAATTGATTTTTACACTGTATTAGCTCACACATTTTCTATAATATGGTCGACGATTTATCTTTGATTGGCCCGAATTCACCCGGTCCATAAAAACAAGCTTGTAATCGACACTCACATTTTCGCCATGGTCGACGATCGGGACATTGCATTTATAAGCCTGTAAACTCACCCAAGATTTTTTGCACTTCGGTGGGTATAAACACATAGATTTTCTAGAATCCATTTCTACTGGGTCTCGATTGGCCTAAAAATTCACTTATCCATGGAAAACAAGCTTGTCATCGACACATTACTTTGTCTTTGGTCGACGCCGCTATTATTGCATTTCTTAAACCAAGACACTCAAATTCTTGATTTTTTGCACTTTCGTGAGGGTATTAGCACATATGATTTTCTAGAATCGTGTCGATTTGTGTGATTACCAATTACCGTCCACTTAAATAGCCGTGATCGACACCTATTACTTAATCATGGCTTATGTCAGCAGATATTGCATTTCTAAGCCCGTAAACTCAAATTCGCGGATCTTTTACACTTTCGCGCTGGTATTGTAATTGATACCCAGCTATTTCGCCATGGCCGACAAGTCACAGACATTGAATTTCTACATCGAGAAACATAAATTCATGATTTTTTCGATTTTCACAGTGGTGCGATTTTGACCGATTGGCGAATTCGGTCCATGAAAATGGATCGACACTCATTACTTTGTCATCGACGCCGCTATTATTGCATTTAAGTCCAAAACGCAGTGATTTTTGCACTTAGAATCGTCAGATGGTCCGCCGATTTCGATTGGCTCAAATTCACCCTTACCCAGAAAACAAAAAGTTGGTGATCGACACTTATTACTGCTTCATGGCCGACGTCATTATTAGAAACACAAATTGCGGATTTTTACACTTTCGTGGGTATTACTCACACATTTTCTATAATATGGTCGATTTATCTTTGATTGGCCTGAATCACCTGGTCCACCGTAAATACAAGCTTGTAATCGACACTACATTTTCGCCATGGCCGACGACGTATATTGCATTTAAGAAACTCATGCGATTTTCCAAAACTCAAATTACTTTGTCAAGATTTTTGCACTTTCGTGGTATGAAACACATAGATTTCTGTAGAATCCGGCCCATTTCGCCTCGATTGGCCTAAAATTCACCGATCCATGGAAATCGAGCCAGGATCTCATTAATAATATTACTTTGTCTTCGCCATGGCCGACGCCGGCTATTATTAGCATTTTTAAAGTCCAAGACACTCAAAGTGGATTTTACACTTTGCGGGTATTAGCTCACACATTTTCTATAATATGGCTTACTTGTAATCTTTGATTGGCCTTTTTGCACCCGGTTTCGTGAGGGTATTAGCACAGAGATTTTCCAGACCATCTATTAATTGCGACGGCCATGGCCGTGATCGTGGCCTGAAATTGCATTCGTATAAGCCTAGAAACTGTAAATTCAGCGATTTTTTTGCACTTGGGTATAACACATTAGGTCTTGTAGAACTCATACCGACGATTTGTCTCTGGACAAGTTATTGCAAAATTCAAGCCCGTAGAACTCAAATTGGAAAACAAGCTTGTGATTTTTTCACATTACTTTGTCATGGCCGACGCCAAGTATTATTGCATTTTTAAACCAAGATACTCAAATTCTTGATTTTTCGCACTTAGGCCAGCACATAGATTTTCCGTAATCAAAGTTGATCCATGATGCCGACACATTGATTATTGCATTTATAAGAGACACTCAGTCCAATGATCGCGTGTAAACAGGTCTGTGATCGACACTCATTACTTTATCATGGCCGACATCACATGTATTATTGCATTTATAAGCCCGTAAACTCAAATCGACACGTGATTGCCTCTATTATCGGTGGTATTGTAATTCAAACTGCTGACGCCATACGACGCTTGTGTATTATTAACAGACGAGAAAGATAGAAACTCGCAACGTGATTTTTCTTATTTTGATGGGTGCACATGATTTTCTAGAATGTAGTCGATTGGTCTCAATTGTCCCTAAATTCAAACTGATCGATGAAAAATTAGGTCCATGGTGATCGACACTCATTACTTTGTCATTGCCCATGTCGCTATTTATTGTAATTCTAAGTCTTAAAAACTCAAATTAAGATTTTTGCACTTCTTCGATGGATATTAGCTCACAAATTTCCTCCTGAACTCCGGCATTGACGGTCTCCTGATTGGCCTAAATTATTGCACCCGGTCCATGGAAAATGATTGTGGATCGATAATCGACACACATTACTTCTTTCATGGATGGTCGACGCTGCTGATCTATTAGTGGCCAATTCTTAAGCAAAAGAAACTCAATATTCATGATTTTTTGCACTTTTAGTGGTCATTAGCACATAGATTTTTCTAGAATTTTGTCGACGGTCTCTAATTGTCTCCTCGCATCGTTCTGGCCCACCGTAAATATGCCGTGATCGTCACTTACACATGATTACTTTATCATGGTCGACGTCACAGATATTATTCACAATTTTCTAGCCCGTAATGACTTAAATTGGCATGATTTTTGCACTTTCAAGTGTGGGTATTGTAGATCGATACCATTACTTCGCCATGGCGCCAAATCATCGTAGCCGCTGAATTTCTAATCGTACCCTGAGATCGATAATAAATTCATGATTTTTTCCCATCCATTTGATGGGTGCACGCATATTTTCGTAAGTCGATGGTCGATGGGTCCCCGATCGGCTTCGAAATTTACCAGTCCACCCATGAAAACAGATTGGTGGATCGAGCACCCCATTACTTCGCCATGCCCGACGCCGCTTATTAGAAACACAAATTCGTGATTTTTACACTTTCGGTGGGTATTAGCTCACACATTTTTTTAATATGGTCGATTTATATTTGATTGGCCTGAAATTCACCAGGTCCACCATAAAACAAGCTTGTAATCGACACCCGTTAACCGTCGCCATGGCGACGATTTATCGTATTGCATTTATAAGCCTAGAAACTCAAATTCAAGATTTTTGCACTTCGGTGGGTATAAACACATAGATTTTCTAGAATCCCGGTCGACATCTCTGATTAGCCTAAATTCACCGATCCATGGAAAACAAGCTTGTCATCGACACACATTTACTTTATTGGCGAAGTCGCTTATTATTGCATTTTTAAACCAAGACACTCAAATTCTTGATTTTTGCACTTTCGAGGGTATTAGCAATACAGATTTTCTAGAAATAGGTCGACCCGGTATGTGATTGGCCTGAATTCACCTCGATCCACCGTAAACAATTGGTCAGGTGATCGACAATTACTTAATCATGGCCGACGTCACAGACATTATTGCATTTCTAAGCCCGTAAAACTCAAATTCGTGATTTTTACACTTTGGTGGGTATTGTATTTTGATAATTCCGCGTTCCGTCATAACGTCGCGTACATTGAATTTCTAATCGTAGAAACATAAATTCATGATTTTTTCCATTTTCATGGGTGCACGCATATTTTCTAGAATACATTAGGCGGTCCCCGACGGTTTGCACTGAAATTCACCAGGTCCATGAAAAAGCAGGTTGGTGATCGACACCTATTACTTCGTCATGGCCGGCGTAATACGCAGCATTAGAAACACAATTCATGATTTTTACACTTTACGGTTGGTATTAGCTCACACATTTTCTATATATGGTCGACGATCTTTGATTGGCTGAAATTCACCAGTCCATAAAACAAGCTTGTAATCGACACTGTTACTTGATCATTAGGTGACGTATGATCGATTATTGCATTTATAAGCCTAGAAACTCAAATTCAAGATTTTTACACTTCGGTGAGTATAAACACATAGATTTTCTAGAATCCTATTGACGGTCGGTCTCGATTGGCCTAAAATTCACCCGATCCATGGAAAACAAGCTTGTGATCGACACACATTACTTTGTCTTGGCCGACGTCGCTTATTATTGCATTTTTAAACCAAGACACTCAAATTCTTGATTTTGCACTTTGGAGGGTATTAGCACATAGATTTTCTAGAATCAGGTCGACCGGTATGTGATTGGCTGAAATTCACTCGGTCCACGAGAAATTTGGTGATCGACACTCATTACTTTATCATGGCCGACGTCGCGTATTATTGCATTTCTAAGCCCGAAACTCAAATCGTGATTTTTACACCGATTGGGTATTGTAATTGATACCATTACTTCGTCATGGCCGCGTCAAGCGTATTATTGCATTTCTAAGCATAGAAACTCAAAATGTCGTGATTTTTTTGATTTCGATGGGTGCACATGATTTTTCTAGAATGTAGTCGACGGTCTCTGATTGGCCTGAAATTCAAACGGTCCATGAAAAAGAGGCTGGTGATCGACACTCATTACTTGGTCATGGCCCGCGTCGCTTATTATTGCAATTCTAAGTCCAAAAACTCAAATTCGTGATTTTTTGCACTTTCGATGGATATTAGCTCACAAATTTCCTAGAATCCGGTTGACGGTCTCTGATTGGCCTAAAATTCACCCGGTCCATGGAAAAAATGCTTGTGATCGACACACATTACTTCTTCATGGCCGACGTCGTTTATTATTGCAATTTTAAGCAAAGACACTCAAATTCATGATTTTTTGAACTTTCAGTGGGTATTAGCACATAGATTTTCTAGAATTTTGTCGACGGTCTCTAATTGTCCTGTAATTCACTCGATCCACCAGAAATATGCTGGTGATCGACACATATTACTTTATCATGGCTGACGTCGCGTATTATTGCATTTCTTAGCCCAGAAACTTAAATTCGTGATTTTTTGCACTTTCAGTGGGTATTGTAATCGATACCCATTACTTAAATCATGGTCGACGTCGCGTATTATTGAATTTCTAATCGTAGAAACATAAATTCATGATTTTTTCCATTTGATGGGCGCACGCATATTTTCTAGAATGGTCGATGGTCACTGATTGGCTGAAATTCACCGATCCATAAAAAGCAGGTTGGTGATCGACACCCATTACTTCGTCATGGCGGCGTCGCTTATTAGAAACACAAATTCATGATTTTTACACTTTTGGTGGGTATTAGCTCACACATTTTCTATAATATGGTCGGCGATCTTTGATTGGCACGAAATTCACCAGTCCATAAAACAAGCTTGTAATCGACACCGTTACGCCGTCATGGTCGACGTATCGTATTATTGCATTTATAAGCCTAGAAACTCAAATTCAAGATTTTTTGCACTTTCGGTGGGTATAAACACATAGATTTTGTAGAATCCGGTCGACGGTCTCTGATTGGCCTAAAATTCACCCGATCCATGGAAAACAAGCTTGTGATCGACACACATTACTTTGTCTTGGCCGACGTCGCTTATTATTGCATTTTTAAACCAAGACACTCAAATTCTTGATTTTTTGCACTTTCAGAGGGTATTAGGACATAGATTTTCTAGAATCAGGTCGACGGTATGTGATTGGCCTGAAATTCACTCGGTCCACCAGAAACAGGCTGGTGATCGACACCTATTACTTTATCATGGCCGACGTCGCGTATTATTGCATTTCTAAGCCCAGAAACTCAAATTCGTGATTTTTTACACTTTCGGTGGGTATTATAATTGATACCCGTTACTTCGTCATGGCTGACGTCGCGTATTATTGCATTTCTAAGCAAAGAAACTCAAAATCGTGAGTTTTTTGATTTCGATGGGTGCACACAGATTTTCTAGAATGTAGTCGACGGTCTCTGATTGGCCGGAAATTCAAACGGTCCATGAAAAAGAGGCTGGTGATCGACACTCATTACTTTGTCATGGCCCGCGTCGCTTATTATTGCAATTCTAAGTCCAAAAACTCAAATTCGTGATTTTTTGCACTTTCGATGGATATTAGCTCACAAATTTCCTAGAATCCGGTTGACGGTCTCTGATTGGCCTTAAATTCACCCGGTCCATGGAAAAATGCTTGTGATCGACACACATTACTTCTTCATGGCCGACGTCGTTTATTATTGCAATTTAAAGCAAAGACACTCAAATTCATGATTTTTTGCACTTTCAGTGGGTATTAGCACATAGATTTTCTAGAATTTTGTCGACGGTCTCTAATTGTCCTGTAATTCACTCGGTCCACCAGAAATATGCTGGTGATCGACACATATTACTTTATCATGGCTGACGTCGCGTATTATTGCATTTCTTAGCCCAGAAACTTAAATTCGTGATATTTTGCACTTTCAGTGGGTATTGTAATCGATACCCATTACTTCGTCATGGCCGACGTCGCGTATTATTGAATTTCTAATCGTAGAAACATAAATTCATGATTTTTTCCATTTTCATGGGTGCACGCATATTTTCTAGAGTCTGGTCGATGGTCCCTGATTGGCCTGAAATTCACCCGATCCATAAAAAACAGGTTGGTGATCGACACCCATTACTTCGTCATGGCCGACGTCGCTTATTAGAAACACAAATTCATGATTTTTACACTTTTGGTGGGTATTAGCTCACACATTTTCTATAATATGGTCGACGATCTTTGATTGGCCTGAAATTCACCCGGTCCATAAAACAAGCTTGTAATCGACACCCGTTACTTCGTCATGGCTGACGTATCGTATTATTGCATTTATAAGCCTAGAAACTCAAATTCAAGATTTTTTGCACTTTCGGTGGGTATAAACACATAGATTTTGTAGAATCCGGTCGACGGTCTCTGATTGGCCTAAAATTCACCCGATCCATGGAAAACAAGCTTGTGATCGACACACATTACTTTGTCTTGGCCGACGTCGCTTATTATTGCATTTTTAAACCAAGACACTCAAATTCTTGATTTTTTGCACTTTCAGAGGGTATTAGGACATAGATTTTCTAGAATCAGGTCGACGGCATGTGATTGGCCTGAAATTCACTCGGTCCACCAGAAACAGGCTGGTGATCGACACCTATTACTTTATCATGGCCGACGTCGTGTATTATTGCATTTCTAAGCCCAGAAACTCAAATTCGTGATTTTTTACACTTTCGGTGGGTATTGTAATTGATACCCGTTACTTCGTCATGGCCAACGTCGCGTATTATTGCATTTCTAAGCATAGAAACTCAAAATCGTTATTTTTTCGATTTCGATGGGTGCACACAGATTTTCTAGAATGTAGTCGACGATCTCTGATTGGCCTGAAATTCAAACGGTCCATGAAAAACAGGCTGGTGATCGACACTCATTACTTTGTCATGGCCCGCGTCGCTTATTATTGCAATTCTAAGTCCAAAAACTCAAATTCGTGATTTTTTGCACTTTCGATGGATATTAGCTCACAAATTTCCTAGAATCCGGTTGACGGTCTCTGATTGGCCTAAAATTCACCCGGTCCATGGAAAAAATGCTTGTGATCGACACACATTAATTCTTCATGGCCGACGTCGTTTATTATTGCAATTTTAAGCAAAGACACTCAAATTCATGATTTTTTGCACTTTCAGTGGGTATTAGCACATAGATTTTCTAGAATTTTGTCGACGGTCTCTAATTGTCCTGTAATTCACTCGGTCCACCAGAAATTTGCTGGTGATCGACACATATTACTTTATCATGGCTGACGTCGCGTATTATTGCATTTCTTAGCCCAGAAACTTAAATTCGTGATTTTTTGCACTTTCAGTGGGTATTGTAATCGATACCCATTACTTCGTCATGGCCGACGTCGCGTATTATTGAATTTCTAATCGTAGAAACATAAATTCATGATTTTTTCCATTTTGATGGGTGCACGCATATTTTCTAGAATCTGGTCGATGGTCCCTGATTGGCATGAAATTCACCCGGTCCATAAAAAACAGGTTGGTGATCGACACCCATTACTTCGTCATGGCCGACGTCGCTTATTAGAAACACAAATTCGTGATTTTTACACTTTTGGTGGGTATTAGCTCACACATTTTCTATAATATGGTCGACGATCTTTGATTGGCCTGAAATTCACCCGGTCCATAAAACAAGCTTGTAATCGACACCCATTACTTCATCATGGCTGACGTATCGTATTATTGCATTTATAAGCCTAGAAACTCAAATTCAAGATTTTTGCACTTTCGGTGGGTATAAACACATAGATTTTCTAGAATCCGGT
The DNA here is from genome assembly GCA_029783415.1 of Anisodus acutangulus. Taxonomy (NCBI): domain Eukaryota; kingdom Viridiplantae; phylum Streptophyta; class Magnoliopsida; order Solanales; family Solanaceae; genus Anisodus; species Anisodus acutangulus. The sequence goes on from CM056493.1 coordinate 34,196,238, forward strand.
CGACGGTCTCTGATTGACCTAAAATTCACCCGATCCATGGAAAATAAGCTTGTGATCGACACACATTACTTTGTCTTGGCCGACGTCGCTTATTATTGCAATTTTAAACCAAGACACTCAAATTCTTGATTTTTTGCACTTTCAGAGGGTATTAGCACATAGATTTTCTAGAATTTTGTCGACGGTCTCTAATTGTCCTGTAATTCACTCGGTCCACCAGAAATATGCTGGTGATCGACACATATGACTTTATCATGGCTGACGTCGCGTATTATTGCATTTCTTAGCCCAGAAACTTAAATACGTGATTTTTTGCACTTTCAGTGGGTATTGTAATCGATACCCATTACTTCGTCATGGCCGACGTCGCGTATTATTGAATTTCTAATCGTAGAAACATAAATTCATGATTTTTCCATTTTCATGGGTGCACGCATATTTTCTAGAATCTGGTCGATGGTCCCTGATTGGCCTGAAATTCACCCGGTCCATGAAAAACAGGTTGGTGATCGACACCCATTACTTCGTCATGGACGACGTCGCTTATTAGAAACACAAATTCGAGATTTTTACACTTTCGGTGGGTATTAGCTCACACATTTTCTATAATATGGTCGACGATCTTTGATTGGCCTAAAATTCACCCGGTCCATAAAACAAGCTTGTAATCGACACCCGTTACTTCGTCAGGGCTGACGTATCATATTATTGCATTTATAAGCCTAGAAACTCAAATTCAAGATTTTTTGCACTTTCGGTGGGTATAAACACATAGATTTTGTAGAATCCGGTCGACGGTCTCTGATTGGCCTAAAATTCACCCGATCCATGGAAAACAAGCTTGTGATCGACACACATTACTTTGTCTTGGCCGACGTCGCTTATTATTGCATTTTTAAACCAAGACACTCAAATTCTTGATTTTTTGCACTTTCAGAGGGTATTAGCACATAGATTTTCTAGAATCAGGTCGACGGTATGTGATTGGCCTGAAATTCACTCGGTCCACCAGAAATAGGCTGGTGATCGACACCTATTACTTTATCATGGCCGACATCGTGTATTATTGCATTTCTAAGCCCAGAAACTCAAATTCGTGATTTTTTACACTTTCGGTGGGTATTGTAATTGATACCCGTTACTTCGTCATGGCCGACGTCGCGTATTATTGCATTTCTAAGCATAGAAACTCAAAATCGTGATTTTTTCGATTTCGATGGGTGCACACAGATTTTCTAGAATGTAGTCGACGGTCTCTGATTGGCCTGAAATTCAAACGGTCCATGAAAAACAGGCTGGTGATCGACACTCATTACTTTGTCATGGCCCACGTCGCTTATTATTGCAATTCTAAGTCCAAAAACTCAAATTCGTGATTTTTTGCACTTTCGATGGATATTAGCTCACAAATTTCCTAGAATCCGGTTGACGGTCTCTGATTGGCCTAAAATTCACCCGGTCCATGGAAAAAATGCTTGTGATCGACACACATTACTTCTTCATGGCCGACGTCGTTTATTATTGCAATTTTAAGCAAAGAAACTCAAATTCATGATTTTTTGCACTTTCAGTGGGTATTAGCACATAGATTTTCTAGAATTTTGTCGACGGTCTCTAATTGTCCTGTAATTCACTCGGTCCACCAGAAATATGCTGGTGATCGACACATATTACTTTATCATGGCTGACGTCGCGTATTATTGCATTTCTTAGCCCAGAAACTTAAATTCGTGATTTTTTGCACTTTCAGTGGGTATTGTAATCGATACCCATTACTTCGTCATGGCCGACGTCGCGTATTATTGAATTTCTAATCGTAGAAACATAAATTCATGATTTTTTCCATTTTGATGGGTGCACGCATATTTTCTAGAATCTGGTCGATGGTCCCTGATTGGCCTGAAATTCACCCGGTCCATGAAAAACAGGTTGGTGATCGACACCCATTACTTCGTCATGGCCGACGTCGCTTATTAGAAACACAAATTCGTGATTTTTACACTTTCGGTGGGTATTAGCTCACACATTTTCTATAATATGGTCGACGATCTTTGATTGGCCTGAAATTCACCCGGTCCATAAAACAAGCTTGTAATCGACACCCGTTACTTCGTCATGGCTGACGTATCGTATTATTGCATTTATAAGCCTAGAAACTCAAATTCAAGATTTTTTGCACTTTCGGTGGGTATAAACACATAGATTTTCTAGAATCCGGTCGACGGTCTCTGATTGACCTAAAATTCACCCGATCCATGGAAAATAAGCTTGTGATCGACACACATTACTTTGTCTTGGCCGACGTCGCTTATTATTGCAATTTTAAACCAAGACACTCAAATTCTTGATTTTTTGCACTTTCAGAGGGTATTAGCACATAGATTTTCTAGAATCAGGTCGACGGTATGTGATTGGCCTGAAATTCACTCGGTCCACCAAAAATAGGCTGGTGATCGACACCTATTACTTTATCAAGGCCGACGTCGCGTATTATTGCATTTCTAAGCCCAGAAAGTCAAATTCGTGATTTTTTACACTTTCGGTGGGTATTGTAATTGATACCCGTTACTTCGTCATGGCCGACGTCGCGTATTATTGCATTTCTAAGCATAGAAACTCAAAATCGTGATTTTTTCAATTTCGATGGGTGCACACAAATTTTCTAGAATGTAGTCGACGGTCTCTGATTGGCCTGAAATTCAAACGGTCCATGAAAAACAGGCTGGTGATCGACACTCATTACTTTGTCATGGCCCACGTCGCTTATTATTGCAATTCTAAGTCCAAAAACTCAAATTCGTGATTTTTTGCACTTTTGACGGATATTAGCTCACAAATTTCCTAGAATCCGGTCGACGGTCTCTGATTAGCCTAAAATTCACCCGGTCCATGGAAAAAATGCTTGTGATCGACACACATTAATTCTTCATGGCCGACGTCGTTTATTATTGCAATTTTAAGCAAAGAAACTCAAATTCATGATTTTTTGCACTTTCAGTGGGTATTAGCACATAGATTTTCTAGAATTTTGTCGACGGTCTCTAATTGTCCTGTAATTCACTCGGTCCACCAGAAATATGCTGGTGATCGACACATATGACTTTATCATGGCTGACGTCGCGTATTATTGCATTTCTTAGCCCAGAAACTTAAATACGTGATTTTTTGCACTTTCAGTGGGTATTGTAATCGATACCCATTACTTCGTCATGGCCGACGTCGCGTATTATTGAATTTCTAATCGTAGAAACATAAATTCATGATTTTTCCATTTTCATGGGTGCACGCATATTTTCTAGAATCTGGTCGATGGTCCCTGATTGGCCTGAAATTCACCCGGTCCATGAAAAACAGGTTGGTGATCGACACCCATTACTTCGTCAGGCACGACGCCGGTCATTAGAAACAGAGATTGGAGATTTGTACACTTTCGGTGAGGTATTAGCTCACACATTTTCTATAATATGGTCGACGATCTTTGATTGGCCTAAAATTCACCAGTCCATAAAACAAGCTTGTAATCGACACCGTTACTTAAATCGGTGGCGTATCATATTATTGCATTTATAAGCCTAGAAACTCAAATTCAAGATTTTTTGCACTTTCGGTGGGTATAAACACATAGATTTTGTAGAATCCGATCGACGGTCTCTGATTGGCCTAAAATTCACCCGATCCATGGAAAACAAGCTTGTGATCGACACACATTACTTTGTCTTGGCCGACGTCGCTTATTATTGCATTTTTAAACCAAGACACTCAAATTCTTGATTTTTTGCACTTTCAGAGGGTATTAGCACATAGATTTTCTAGAATCAGGTCGACGGTATGTGATTGGCCTGAAATTCACTCGGTCCACCAGAAATAGGCTGGTGATCGACACCTATTACTTTATCATGGCCGACATCGCGTATTATTGCATTTCTAAGCCCAGAAACTCAAATTCGTGATTTTTTACACTTTCGGTGGGTATTGTAATTGATACCCATTACTTCGTCATGGCCGACGTCGCATATTATTGCATTTATAAGCATAGAAACTCAAAATCGTGATTTTTTCGATTTCGATGGGTGCACACAGATTTTCTAGAATGTAGTCGACGGTCTCTGATTGGCCTGAAATTCAAACGGTCCATGAAAAACAGGCTGGTGATCGACACTCATTACTTTGTCATGGCCGACGTCGCTTATTATTGCATTTCTAAGTCCAAAAACTCAAATTCGTGATTTTTTGCACTTTCGGTGGATATTAGCGCACAAATTTCCTTGAATCCGGTCGACGGTGTATGATTGGCATAAAATTCACCCGGTCCATGGAAAAAACGCTTGTGATCGACACACATCACTTCTTCATGGCCGACGTCGCTTATTATTGTAATTTTAAGCCAAGACACTCAAATTCATGATTTTTTGCACTTTCAGTGGGTTAATGCACATAGATTTTCTAGAATTTTGTCGACGGTCTCTAATTGGCCTGTAATTCACTCGGTCCACCAGAAATATGCTGGTGATCGACACATATTACTTTATCATGGCTGACGTCGTGTATTATTGCACTTTCTGTGGGTACTGTAATCGATACCCATTACTTCGTCATGGCCGACGTCGCGTATTATTGAATTTCTAATCGTAGAAACATAAATTCATGATTTTTTCCATTTTCATGGGTGCACGCATATTTTCTAGAACCTGGTCGATGGTCCCTGATTGGCCTGAAATTCACCCGGTCCATGAAAAATAGGCTGGTGATCGACACCCATTACTTCGTCATGGCCGACGTCGCTTATTAGAAACACAAATTCATGATTTTTACACTTTCGGTGGGTATTAGCTCACACATTTTCTATAATATGGTCGACGATCTTTGATTGGCCTGAAATTCACCCGGTCCATAAAACAAGCTTGTAATCGACACCCGTTACTTCGTCATGGCTGACGTATCGTATTATTGCATTTATAAGCCTAGAAACTCAAATTCAAGATTTTTTGCACTTTCGGTGAGTATAAACACATAGATTTTCTAGAATTCGGTCGACGGTCTCTGATTGGCCTAAAATTCACCCGATCCATGGAAAACAAGCTTGTGATCGACACAAATTACTTTGTCTTGGCCGACGTCGCTTATTATTGCATTTTTAAACCAAGACACTCAAATTCTTGATTTTTTGCACTTTCAAAGGGTATTAGCACATAGATTTTCTAGAATCAGGTCGACGGTATGTGATTGGCCTGAAATTCACTCGGTCCACCAAAAATAGGCTGGTGATCGACACCTATTACTTTATCATGGCCGACGTCGCGTATTATTGCATTTCTAAGCCCAGAAACTCAAATTCGTGATTTTTTACACTTTCGGTGGGTATTGTAATTGATACCCATTACTTCGTCATGGCCGACATCGCGTATTATTGCATTTATAAGCATAGAAACTCAAAATCGTGATTTTTTCAATTTCGATGGGTGCACACAGATTTTCTAGAATGTAGTCGACGGTCTCTGATTCGCCTGAAATTCAAACGGTCCATGAAAAATAGGCTGGTGATCGACACTCATTACTTTGTCATGGCCGACGTCGCTTATTATTGCATTTCTAAGTCCAAAAACTCAAATTCGTGATTTTTTGCACTTTCGGTGGATATTAGCGCACAAATTTCCTAGAATCCGGTCGACGGTGTATGATTGGTATAAAATTCACCCGGTCCATGGAAAAAACGCTTGTGATCGACACACATCACTTCTTCATGGCCGACGTCGCTTATTATTGCAATTTTAAGCCAAGACACACAAATTCATGTTTTTTTGCACTTTCAGTGGGTTAATGCACATAGATTTTCTAGAATTTTGTCGACGGTCTCTAATTGGCCTGTAATTCACTCGGTCCATCAGAAATATGCTGGTGATCGACACATATTACTTTATCATGGCTGACGTCGCGTATTATTGCATGTCTAAGCCCAGAAACTTAAATTCGTGATTTTTTGCACTTTCAGTGGGTATTGTAATCGATACCCATTACTTCGTCATGGCCGACGTCGCGTATTATTGAATTTCTAATCGTAGAAACATAAATTCATGATTTTTTCCATTTTCATGGGTGCACGCATATTTTCTAGAATCTGGTCGATGGTCCCTGATTGGCCTGAAATTCACCCGGTCCATGAAAAACAGGCTGGTGATCGACACCCATTACTTCGTCATGGCCGACGTCGCTTATTAGAAACACAAATTCGTGATTTTTTACACTTTCGGTGGGTATTAGCTCACACATTTTCTATAATATGGTCGACGAACTTTGATTGGCCTGAAATTCACCCGGTCCATAAAACAAGCTTGTAATCGACACCCGTTACTTCGTCATGGCTGACGTATCGTATTATTGCATTTATAAGCCTAGAAACTCAAATTCAAGATTTTTTGCACTTTCGGTGGGTATAAACACATAGATTTTCTAGAATCCGGTCGACGGTCTCTGATTGGCCTAAAATTCACCCGATCCATGGAAAACAAGCTTGTGATCGACACACATTACTTTGTCTTGGCCGACGTCGCTTATTATTGCATTTTTAAACCAAGACACTCAAATTCTTGATTTTTGCACTTTCAAAGGGTATTAGCACATAGATTTTCTAGAATCAGGTCGACGGTATGTGATTGGCCTGAAATTCACTCGGTCCACCAGAAATAGGCTGGTGATCGACACCTACTACTTTATCATGGCCGACGTCGCGTATTATTGCATTTCTAAGCCCAGAAAGTCAAATTCATGATTTTTTACACTTTCGGTGGGTATTGTAATTGATACCCATTACTTCGTCATGGCCGACGTCGCGTATTATTGCATTTATAAGCATAGAAACTCAAAATCGTGATTTTTTCAATTTCGATGTGTGCACACAGATTTCCTAGAATGTAGTCGACGGTCTCTGATTGGCCTGAAATTTAAACGGTCCATGAAAAACAGGCTGGTGATCGACACTCATTACTTTGTCATGGCCGACGTCGCTTATTATTGCATTTCTAAGTCCAAAAACTCAAATTCGTGATTTTTTGCACTTTCGGTGGATATTAGCTCACAAATTTCCTTGAATCCGATCGACGGTCTATGATTGGCCAAAAATTCATCCGGTCCATGGAAAAAATGCTTGTGATCGACACACATCACTTCTTCATGGCCGACGTCGCTTATTATTGCAATTTTAAGCCAAGACACTCAAATTCATGATTTTTTGCACTTTCAGTGGGTTAATAGCACATAGATTTTCTAGAATTTTGTCGACGGTCTCTAATTGGCCTGTAATTCACTCGGTCCACCAGAAATATGCTGGTGATCGACACATATTACTTTATCATGGCTGACGTCGCATATTATTGCATTTCTAAGCCCAGAAACTTAAATTCGTGATTTTTTGCACTTTCAGTGGGTATTGTAATCGATACCCATTACTTCGTCATGGCCGACCCCGCGTATTATTGAATTTCTAATTGTAGAAACATAAATTCATGATTTTTTCCATTTTGATGGGAGCACGCATATTTTCTAGAATCTGGTCGATGGTCCCTGATTGGCCAGAATTCACCCGGTCCATGAAAAACAGGCTGGAGATCGACACCCATTACTTCGTCATGGCCGACGTCGCTTATTATTGCATTTCTAAGCTCAAAAACACAAATTCGTGATTTTTTACACTTTCGGTGGGTATTAGCTCACACATTTTCTATAATATGGTCGACGATCTTTGATTGGCCTGAAATTCACCCGGTCCATAAAACAAGCTTGTAATCGACACCCGTTACTTCGTCATGGCTGACGTATCGTATTATTGCATTTATAAGCCTAGAAACTCAAATTCAAGATTTTTTGCACTTTCGGTGGGTATAAACACATAGATTTTCTAGAATCCGGTCGACGGTCTCTGATTGGCCTAAAATTCACCCGATCCATGGAAAACAAGCTTGTGATCGACACACATTACTTTGTCTTGGCCGACGTCGCTTATTATTGCATTTTTAAACCAAGACACTCAAATTCTTGATTTTTTGCACTTTCAGAGGGTATTAGCACATAGATTTTCTAGAATCAGGTCGACGGTATGTGATTGGCCTGAAATTCACTCGGTCCACCAGAAATATGCTGGTGATCGACACCTATTACTTAATCATGGCCGACGTCGCGTATTATTGCATTTCTAAGCCCAGAAACTCAAATTCGTGATCTTTTACACTTTCGGTGGGTATTGTAATTGATACCCGTTACTTCGTCATGGCCGACGTCGCGTATTATTGAATTTCTAATCGTAGAAACATAAATTCATGATTTTTTCCATTTTCATGGGTGCACGCATATTTTCTAGAATCTGGTCGATGGTCCCTGATTTGCCTGAAATTCACCCGGTCCATGAAAAACAGGTTGGTGATCGACACCTATTACTTCGTCATGGCCGACGTCGCTTATTAGAAACACAAATTCATGATTTTTACACTTTCGGTGGGTATTAGCTCACACATTTTCTATAATATGGTCGACGATCTTTGATTGGCCTGAAATTCACCCGGTCCATAAAACAAGCTTGTAATCGACACCCGTTACTTCGTCATGGCTGACGTATCGTATTATTGCATTTATAAGCCTAGAAACTCAAATTCAAGATTTTTTGCACTTTCGGTGGGTATAAACACATAGATTTTCTAGAATCCGGTCGACGGTCTCTGATTGGCCTAAAATTCACCCGATCCATGGAAAACAAGCTTGTGATCGACACACATTACTTTGTCTTGGCCGACGTCGCTTATTATTGCATTTTTAAACCAAGACACTCAAATTCTTGATTTTTTGCACTTTCAGAGGGTATTAGCACATAGATTTTCTAGAATCAGGTCGACGGTATGTGATTGGCCTGAAATTCACTCGGTCCACCAGAAACAGGCTGGTGATCGACACCTATTACTTTATCATGGCCGACGTCGCGTATTATTGCATTTCTAAGCCCAGAAACTCAAATTCGTGATTTTTTACACTTTCGGTGGGTATTGTAATTGATACCCGTTACTTCGTCATGGCCGACGTCGCGTATTATTGCATTTCTAAGCATAGAAACTCAAAATCGTGATTTTTTCGATTTCGATGGGTGCACACAGATTTTCTAGAATGTAGTCGACGGTCTCTGATTGGCCTGAAATTTAAAGGGTCCATGAAAAACAGGATGGTGATCGACACTCATTACTTTGTCATGGCCCACGTCGCTTATTATTGCAATTCTAAGTCCAAAAACTCAAATTCGTGATTTTTTGCACTTTCGGTGGATATTAGCTCACAAATTTCCTAGAATCCGGTCGACGGTCTATGATTGGCCTAAAATTCACCCGGTCCATGGAAAAAACGCTTGTGATCGACACACATCATTTCATCATGGCTGACGTCGCTTATTATTGCAATTTTAAGCCAAGACACTCAAATTCATGATTTTTTGCACTTTCAGTGGGTATTAGCACATAGATTTTCTAGAATTTTGTCGACGGTCTCTAATTGTCCTGTAATTCACTCGGTCCCCCAGAAATATGCTGTGATCGACACATATTACTTTATCATGGCTGACGTCGCGTATTATTGCATTTCTAAGCCCAGAAACTTAAATTCGTGATTTTTTGCACTTTCTGTGGGTTTTGTAATCGATACCCATTACTTCGTCATGGCCGACGTCGCGTATTATTGAATTTCTAATCGTAGAAACATAAATTCATGATTTTTTCCATTTTCATGGGTGCACGCATATTTTCTAGAATCTGGTCGATGGTCCGTGATTGGCCTGAAATTCACCCGGTCCATGAAAAACAGGCTGGTGATCGACACCCATTACTTCGTCATGGCCGACGTCGCTTATTAGAAACACAAATTCGTGATTTTTTACACTTTCGGTGGGTATTAGCTCACACATTTTCTATAATATGGTCGACGATCTTTGATTGACCTGAAATTCACCCGGTCCATAAAACAAGCTTGTAATCGACACCCGTTAGTTCGTCATGGCTGACGTATCGTATTATTGCATTTATAAGCCTAGAAACTCAAATTCAAGATTTTTTGGACTTTCGGTGGGATACACATAGATTTTCTAGAATCCGGTCGACGGTCTCTGATTGGCCTAAAATTCAACCTATCCATGGAAAACAAGCTTGTGATCGACACACATTACTTTGTCTTGGCCGACGTCGCTTATTATTGCATTTTAAACCAAGACACTCAAATTCTTGATTTTTTGCACTTTCAGAGGGTATTAGCACATAGATTTTCTAGAATCAGGTCGACGGTATGTGATTGGCCTGAAATTCACTCGGTCCACCAGAAACAGACTGGTAATCTACACCTATTACTTTATCATGGCCGACGTCGCGTATTATTGCATTTCTAAGCCCAGAAACTCAAATTCGTGATTTTTTACACTTTCGGTGGGTATTGTAATTGATACCCGTTACTTCATCATCGGCGACGTCGCGTATTATTGCATTTATAAGCATAGAAACTCAACATCGTGATTTTTTCGATTTTGATGGGTGCACACAGATTTTCTAGAATGTAGTCGACGGTCTCGATTGGCACGAAATTCAAGCGGTCCATGAAAAAGCAGGCGGTGATCGACACTCATTACTTTTTCATGGCGGCGTCGCTTATTATTGCAAGTCTAAGTCCAAAAACTCAAATTCGTGATTTTTTGCACTTTCGGTGGATATTAGCTCACAAATTTCCTAGAATCCGGTCGACGGTCTATGATTGGCCTAAAATTCACGGTCCATGGAAAACGCTTGTGATTGACACACATCATTTCATCATGGTGGACGTCGCTTATTATTGCAATTTTAAGCCAAGACACTCAAATTCATGATTTTTGCACTTTCGGTGGGTATTAGCACATAGATTTTCTAGAATTTTGTCGACGGCCTCTAATTGTCCTGTAATTCACTCGGTCCACGAAATATCTTTGGTGATCGACACATATTACTTTATCATGGCCGACGTCGCGTATTATTGCATTTCTAAGCCCGAAACTTAAATTCGTGATTTTTGCACTTTCGGTGGGTATTGTAATCGATACCCATTACCGTCATGGCCGACGTCGCGTATTATTGAATTTCTAATCGTAGAAACATAAATTCATGATTTTTTCCATTTTCATGGGTGCACGCATATTTTCTAGAATCTGGTCGATGGTCCCTGATTGGCCTGAAATTCACCCGGTCCATGAAAAACAGGTTGGTCATCGACACCCATTACTTCTTTATGGCCGACGTCGCTTATTAGAAACACAAATTCGTGATTTTTATACTTTCGGTGGGTAATAGCTCACACATTTTCTATAATATGGTCGACGATCTTTGATTGACCTGAAATTCACCCGGTCCATAAAACAAGCTTGTAATCGACACCCGTTACTTCGTCATGGCTGACGTATCGTATTATTGCATTTATAAGCCTAGAAACTCAAATTCAAGATTTTTTGCACTTTCGGTGGGTATAAACACATAGATTTTCTAGAATCCGGTCGACGGTCTCTGATTGGCCTAAAATTCACCCGATCCATGGAAAACAAGCTTGTGATCGACACACATTACTTTGTCTTGGCCGACGTCGCTTATTATTGCATTTTTAAACCAAGACACTCAAATTCTTGATTTTTTGCACTTTCAAAGGGTATTAGCACATAGATTTTCTAGAATCAGGTCGACGGTATGTGATTGGCCTGAAATTCACTCGGTCCACCAGAAATAGGCTGGTGATCGACACCTATTACTTTATCATGGCCGATGTCGCGTATTATTGCATTTCTAAGCCCAGAAACTCAAATTCGTGATTTATTACACTTTCGGTGGGTATTGTAATTGATACCCGTTGCTTCGTCATCGCCGACGTCGCGTATTATTGCATTTATAAGAATAGAAACTCAAAATCGTGATTTTTTCGATTTCGATGGGTGCACACAGATTTTCTAGAATGTAGTCGACGGTCTCTGATTGTCCTGAAATTCAAACGGTCCATGAAAAACAGGCTGGTGATTGACACTCATTACTTTGTCATGGCCGACGTCGCTTATGATTGCATTTCTAAGTCCAAAAACTCAAATTCGTGATTTTTTGCACTTTCGGTGGATATTAGCTCACAAATTTCCTAGAATCCGGTCGACGGTCTATGATTGGCCTAAAATTCACCCGGTCCATGGAAAAAATGCTTGTGATCGACACACATCATTTCATCATGGCTGACGTCGCTTATTATTGCAATTTTAAGCCAAGACACTCAAATTCATGATTTTTTGCACTTTCAGTGGGTATTAGCACATAGATTTTCTAGAATTTTGTCGACGGTCTCTAATTGTCCTGTAATTCACTCGGTCCACCAGAAATATGCTGTGATCGACACATATTACTTTATCATGGCTGACGTCGCGTATTATTGCATTTCTAAGCCCAGAAACTTAAATTCGTGATTTTTTGCACTTTCTGTGGGTTTTGTAATCGATACCCATTACTTCGTCATGGCCGACGTCGCGTATTATTGAATTTCTAATCGTAGAAACATAAATTCATGATTTTTTCCATTTTCATGGGTGCACGCATATTTTCTAGAATCTGGTCGATGGTCCGTGATTGGCCTGAAATTCACCCGGTCCATGAAAAACAGGCTGGTGATCGACACCCATTACTTCGTCATGGCCGACGTCGCTTATTAGAAACACAAATTCGTGATTTTTTACACTTTCGGTGGGTATTAGCTCACACATTTTCTATAATATGGTCGACGATCTTTGATTGACCTGAAATTCACCCGGTCCATAAAACAAGCTTGTAATCGACACCCGTTACTTCGTCATGGCTGACGTATCGTATTATTGCATTTATAAGCCTAGAAACTCAAATTCAAGATTTTTTGCACTTTCGGTGGGATACACATAGATTTTCTAGAATCCGGTCGACGGTCTCTGATTGGCCTAAAATTCAACCTATCCATGGAAAACAAGCTTGTGATCGACACACATTACTTTGTCTTGGCCGACGTCGCTTATTATTGCATTTTAAACCAAGACACTCAAATTCTTGATTTTTTGCACTTTCAGAGGGTATTAGCACATAGATTTTCTAGAATCAGGTCGACGGTATGTGATTGGCCTGAAATTCACTCGGTCCACCAGAAACAGACTGGTAATCTACACCTATTACTTTATCATGGCCGACGTCGCGTATTATTGCATTTCTAAGCCTAGAAACTCAAATTCGTGATTTTTTACACTTTCGGTGGGTATTGTAATTGATACCCGTTACTTCATCATCGGCGACGTCGCGTATTATTGCATTTATAAGCATAGAAACTCAACATCGTGATTTTTTCGATTTCGATGGGTGCACACAGATTTTCTAGAATGTAGTCGACGGTCTCTGATTGGCCTGAAATTCAAACGGTCCATGAAAAACAGGCCGGTGATCGACACTCATTACTTTTTCATGGCCGACGTCGCTTATTATTGCATTTCTAAGTCCAAAAACTCAAATTCGTGATTTTTTGCACTTTCGGTGGATATTAGCTCACAAATTTCCTAGAATCCGGTCGACGGTCTATGATTGGCCTAAAATTCACCCGGTCCATGGAAAAAATGCTTGTGATTGACACACATCATTTCATCATGGCTGACGTCGCTTATTATTGCAATTTTAAGCCAAGACACTCAAATTCATGATTTTTTGCACTTTCAGTGGGTATTAGCACATAGATTTTCTAGAATTTTGTCGACGGCCTCTAATTGTCCTGTAATTCACTCGGTCCACCAGAAATATGCTGGTGATCGACACATATTACTTTATCATGGCTGACGTCGCGTATTATTGCATTTCTAAGCCCAGAAACTTAAATTCGTGATTTTTTGCACTTTCAGTGGGTATTGTAATCGATACCCATTACTTCGTCATGGCCGACGTCGCGTATTATTGAATTTCTAATCGTAGAAACATAAATTCATGATTTTTTCCATTTTCATGGGTGCACGCATATTTTCTAGAATCTGGTCGATGGTCCCTGATTGGCCTGAAATTCACCCGGTCCATGAAAAACAGGTTGGTGATCGACACCCATTACTTCTTTATGGCCGACGTCGCTTATTAGAAACACAAATTCGTGATTTTTATACTTTCGGTGGGTAATAGCTCACACATTTTCTATAATATGGTCGACGATCTTTGATTGACCTGAAATTCACCCGGTCCATAAAACAAGCTTGTAATCGACACCCGTTACTTCGTCATGGCTGACGTATCGTATTATTGCATTTATAAGCCTAGAAACTCAAATTCAAGATTTTTTGCACTTTCGGTGGGTATAAACACATAGATTTTCTAGAATCCGGTCGACGGTCTCTGATTGGCCTAAAATTCACCCGATCCATGGAAAACAAGCTTGTGATCGACACACATTACTTTGTCTTGGCCGACGTCGCTTATTATTGCATTTTTAAACCAAGACACTCAAATTCTTGATTTTTTGCACTTTCAAAGGGTATTAGCACATAGATTTTCTAGAATCAGGTCGACGGTATGTGAATGGCCTGAAATTCACTCGGTCCACCAGAAATAGGCTGGTGATCGACACCTATTACTTTATCATGGCCGATGTCGCGTATTATTGCATTTCTAAGCCCAGAAACTCAAATTCATGATTTATTACACTTTCGGTGGGTATTGTAATTGATACCCGTTGCTTCGTCATCGCCGACGTCGCGTATTATTGCATTTATAAGCATAGAAACTCAAAATCATGATTTTTTCGATTTCGATGGGTGCACACAGATTTTCTAGAATGTAGTCGACGGTCTCTGATTGGCCTGAAATTCAAACGGTCCATGAAAAACAGGCTGGTGATCGACACTCATTACTTTGTCATGGCCGACGTCGCTTATTATTGCATTTCTAAGTCCAAAAACTCAAATTCGTGAATTTTTGAACTTTCGGTGGATATTAGCTCACAAATTTCCTAGAATCCGATCGACGGTCTATGATTGGCTTAAAATTCTTCCGGTCCATGGAAAAAATGCTTGTGATCGACACACATCACTTCTTCATGGCAGACGTCGCTTATTATTGCAATTTTAAGCCAAGACACTCAAATTCATGATTTTTTGCACTTTCAGTGGGTATTAGCACATAGATTTTCTAGAATTTTGTCGACGGTCTCTAATTGGCCTGTAATTCACTCGGTCCACCGTAAATATCTTTGGTGATCGACACATATTACTTTATCATGGCTGACGTCGCGTATTATTGCATTTCTTAGCCCAGAAACTTAAATTCGTGATTTTTTGCACTTTCAGTGGGTATTGTAATCGATACCCATTACTTCGTCATGGCCGACCCCGCATATTATTGAATTTCTAATTGTAGAAACATAAATTCATGATTTTTTCCATTTTGATGGGAGCACGCATATTTTCTAGAATCTGGTCGATGGTCCCTGATTGGCCTGAAATTCACCCGGTCCATGAAAAGCAGGCTGGTGATCGACACCCATTACTTCGTCATGGCCGACGTCGCTTATTATTGCATTTCTAAGCTCAAAAACATAAATTCGTGATTTTTTACACTTTCGGTGGGTATTAGCTCACACATTTTCTATAATATGGTCGACGATCTTTGATTGACCTGAAATTCACCCGGTCCATAAAACAACATTGTAATCGACACCCGTTACTTCGTCATGGCTGACGTATCGTATTATTGCATTTATAAGCCTAGAAACTCAAATTCAAGATTTTTTGCACTTTCGGTGGGTATAAACACATAGATTTTCTAGAATCCGGTCGACGGTCTCTGATTGGCCTAAAATTCACCCGATCCATGGAAAACAAGCTTGTGATCGACACACATTACTTTGTCTTGGCCGACGTCGCTTATTATTGCATTTTTAAACCAAGACACTCAAATTCTTGATTTTTTGCACTTTCAGAGGGTATTAGCACATAGATTTTCTAGAATCAGGTCGACGGTATGTGATTGGCCTGAAATTCACTCGGTCC
Source organism: Anisodus acutangulus (assembly GCA_029783415.1). Classification (NCBI taxonomy): domain Eukaryota; kingdom Viridiplantae; phylum Streptophyta; class Magnoliopsida; order Solanales; family Solanaceae; genus Anisodus; species Anisodus acutangulus. The sequence continues at coordinate 34,212,283 of CM056493.1, forward strand.
ACCAGAAACAGGCTGGTGATCGACACCTATTACTTTATCATGGCCGACGTCGCGTATTATTGCATTTCTAAGCCCAGAAACTCAAATTCGTGATTTTTTACACTTTCGGTGGGTATTGTAATTGATACCCGTTACTTCGTCATGGCCGACGTCGCGTATTATTGCATTTATAAGCATAGAAACTCAAAATCGTGATTTTTTCGATTTCGATGGGTGCACACAGATTTTCTAGAATGTAGTCGACGGTCTCTGATTGGCCTGAAATTCAAACGGTCCATGAAAAACAGGCTGGTGATCGACACTCATTACTTTGTCATGGCCGACGTCGCTTATTATTGCATTTCTAAGTCCAAAAACTCAAATTCGTGATTTTTTGCACTTTCGGTGGATATTAGCTCACAAATTTCCTAGAATCCGGTCGACGGTCTATGATTGGCCTAAAATTCACCCGGTCCATGGAAAAAATGCTTGTGATCGACACACATCACTTCTTCATGGCCGACGTCGCTTATTATTGCAATTTTAAGCCAAGACACTCAAATTCATGATTTTTTGCACTTTCAGTGGGTATTAGCACATAGATTTTCTAGAATTTTGTCGACGGTCTCTAATTGTCCTGTAATTCACTCGGTCCACCAGAAATATGCTGGTGATCGACACATACTACTTTATCATGGCTGACGTCGCGTATTATTGCATTTCTTAGCCCAGAAACTTAAATTCGTGATCTTTTGCACTTTCAGTGGGTATTGTAATGGATACCCATTACTTCGTCATGGCCGACGTCGCGTATTATTGAATTTCTAATCGTAGAAACATAAATTCATGATTTTTTCCATTTTGATGGGTGCACGCATATTTTCTAGAATCTGGTCGATGGTCCCTGATTGGCCTGAAATTCACCCGGTCCATGAAAAACAGGCTGGTGATCGACACCCATTACTTCGTCATGGCCGACGTCGCTTATTAGAAACACAAATTCGTGATTTTTTACACTTTCGGTGGGTATTAGCTCACACATTTTCTATAATATGGTCGACGAACTTTGATTGGCCTGAAATTCACCCGGTCCATAAAACAAGCTTGTAATCGACACCCGTTACTTCGTCATGGCTGACGTATCGTATTATTGCATTTATAAGCCTAGAAACTCAAATTCAAGATTTTTTGCACTTTCTGTGGGATACACATAGATTTTCTAGAATCCGGTCGACGGTCTCTGATTGGCCTAAAATTCACCCGATCCATGGAAAACAAGCTTGTGATCGACACACATTACTTTGTCTTGGCCGACGTCGCTTATTATTGCATTTTTAAACCAAGACACTCAAATTCTTGATTTTTTGCACTTTCAGAGGGTATTAGCACATAGATTTTCTAGAATCAGGTCGACGGTATGTGATTGGCCTGAAATTCACTCGGTCCACCAGAAACAGGCTGGTGATCGACACCTATTACTTTATCATGGCCGACGTCGCGTATTATTGCATTTCTAAGCCCAGAAACTCAAATTCGTGATTTTTTACACTTTCGGTGGGTATTGTAATTGATACACGTTACTTCGCCATCGCCGGCGTCGCGTATTATTACATTTATAAGCATAGAAACTCAAAATCGTGATTTTTTCGATTTCGATGGGTGCACACAAATTTTCTAGAATGTAGTCGACGGTCTCTGATTGGCCTGAAATTCAAACGGTCCATGAAAAACAGGCTGGTGATCGACACTCATTACTTTGTCCTGGCCGACGTCGCTTATTATTGCATTTCTAAGTCCAAAAACTCAAATTCGTGCTTTTTTGCACTTTCGGTGGATATTAGCTCACAAATTTCCTAGAATCCGGTCGACGGTCTATGATTGGCCTAAAATTCACCCGGTCCATGGAAAAAACACTTGTGATCGACACACATCATTTCATCATGGCTGACGTCGCTTATTATTGCAATTTTAAGCCAAGACACTCAAATTCATGATTTTTTGCACTTTCAGTGGGTATTAGCACATAGATTTTCTAGAATTTTGTCGACGGTCTCTAATTATCCTGTAATTCACTCGGTCCACCAGAAATATGCTGGTGATCGACACATATTACTTTATCATGGCTGACGTCGTGTATTATTGCACTTTCTGTGGGTACTGTAATCGATACCCATTACTTCGTCATGGCCGACGTCGCGTATTATTGAATTTCTAATCGTAGAAACATAAATTCATGATTTTTTCCATTTTCATGGGTGCACGCATATTTTCTAGAATCTGGTCGATGGTCCCTGATTGGCCTGAAATTCACCCGGTCCATGAAAAATAGGCTGGTGATCGACACCCATTACTTCGTCATGGCCGACGTCGCTTATTAGAAACACATATTCGTGATTTTTTACACTTTCGGTGGGTATTATCTCACACATTTTCTATAATATGGTCGACGATCTTTGATTGACCTGAAATTCACCCGGTCCATAAAACAAGCTTGTAATCGACACTGCTACTTCGCCATGGTCGACGATCGTATTATTGCATTTATAAGCCTAGAAACTCAAATTCAAGATTTTTTACACTTTCGGTGGGATACACATAGATTTTCTAGAATCCGGTCGACGGTCTCTGATTGGCCTAAAATTCACCCGATCCATGGAAAACAAGCTGGTGATCGACACACATTACTTTGTCTTGGCCGACGTCGCTTATTATTGCATTTTTAAACCAAGACACTCAAATTCTTGATTTTTTGCACTTTCAGAGGGTATTAGCACATAGATTTTCTAGAATCAGGTCGACGGTATGTGATTGGCCTGAAATTCACTCGGTCCACCAGAAACAGACTGGTGATCGACACCTATTACTTTATCATGGCCGACGTCGCGTATTATTGCATTTCTAAGCCCAGAAACTCAAATTCGTGATTTTTTACACTTTCGGTGGGTATTGTAATTGATACACGTTACTTCGCCATCGCCGACGTCGCGTATTATTGCGTTTATAAGCATAGAAACTCAAAATCGTGATTTTTTCGATTTCGATGGGTGCACAGAGATTTTCTAGAATGTAGTCGACGGTCTCTGATTGGCCTGAAATTCAAACGGTCCATGAAAAACAGGCTGGTGATCGACACTCATTACTTTGTCCTGGCCGACGTCGCTTATTATTGCATTTCTAAGTCCAAAAACTCAAATTCGTGATTTTTTGCACTTTCGGTGGATATTAGCTCACAAATTTCCTAGAATCCGGTCGACGGTCTATGATTGGCCTAAAATTCCCCCGGTCCATGGAAAAAACGCTTGTGATCGACACACATCATTTCATCATGGCTGACGTCGCTTATTATTGCAATTTTAAGCCAAGACACTCAAATTCATGATTTTTTGCACTTTCAGTGGGTATTAGCACATAGATGTTCTAGAATTTTGTCGACGGTCTCTAATTGTCCAGTAATTCACTCGGTCCACCAGAAATATGCTGGTGATCGACACATATTACTTTATCATGGCTGACGTCGCGTATTATTGCATTTCTAAGCCCAGAAACTTAAATTCGTGATTTTTTGCACTTTCAGTGGGTATTGTAATCGATACCCATTACTTCGTCATGGCCGACGTCGCGTATTATTGAATTTCTAATCGTAGAAACATAAATTCATGATTTTTTCCATTTTGATGGGTGCACGCATATTTTCTAGAATCTGGTCGATGGTCCCTGATTGGCCTGAAATTCACCCGGTCCATGAAAAACAGGCTGGTGATCGACACCCATTACTTCGTCATGGCCGACGTCGCTTATTAGAAACACAAATTCGTGATTTTTTACACTTTCGGTGGGTATTAGCTCACACATTTTCTATAATATGGTCGACGAACTTTGATTGGCCTGAAATTCACCCGGTCCATAAAACAAGCTTGTAATCGACACCCGTTACTTCGTCATGGCTGACGTATCGTATTATTGCATTTATAATCCTAGAAACTCAAATTCAAGATTTTTTGCACTTTCGGTGGGATACACATAGATTTTCTAGAATCCGGTCGACGGTCTCTGATTGGCCTAAAATTCACCCGATCCATGGAAAACAAGCTTGTGATCGACACACATTACTTTGTCTTGGCCGACGTCGCTTATTATTGCATTTTTAAACCAAGACACTCAAATTCTTGATTTTTTGCACTTTCAGAGGGTATTAGCACATAGATTTTCTAGAATCAGGTTGATGGTATGTGATTGGCCTGAAATTCACTCGGTAAACCAGAAACAGGCTGGTGATCGACACCTATTACTTTATCATGGCCGACGTCGCGTATTATTGCATTTCTAAGCCCAGAAACTCAAATTCGTGATTTTTTACACTTTCGGTGGGTATTGTAATTGATACCCGTTACTTCGTCATGGCCGACGTTGCGTATTATTGCATTTCTAAGCATAGAAACTCAAAATCGTGATTTTTTCGATTTCGATGGGTGCACACAGATTTTCTAGAATGTAGTCGACGGTCTCTGATTGGCCTGAAATTCAAACGGTCCATGAAAAACAGGTTGGTGATCGACACTCATTACTTTGTCATGCCGACGTCGTTTATTATTGCATTTCTAAGTCCAAAAACTCAAATTCGTGATTTTTTGCACTTTCGGTGGATATTAGGTCACAAATTTCCTAGAATCCGGTCGACGGTCTATGATTGGCATAAAATTCACCCGGTCCATGGAAAAAACGCTTGTGATCGACACACATCACTTCTTCATGGCCGACGTCGCTTATTATTGCAATTTTAAGCCAAGACACTCAAATTCATGATTTTTTGCACTTTCAGTGGGTTCTCTAATTGGCCTGTAATTCACTCGGTCCACCAGAAATATGCTGGTGATCTACACATATTACTTTATCATGGCTGACGTCGCGTATTATTGCATTTCTAAGCCTAGAAACTTAAATTCGTGATTTTTTGCACTTTCAGTGGGTATTGTAATTGATACCCATTACTTCGTCATGGCCGACGCCGCGTATTATTGAATTTCTAATCGTAGAAACATAAATTCATGATTTTTTCCATTTTGATGGGTGCACGCAGATTTTCTAGAATCTGGTCGATGGTCCCTGATTGGCCTGAAATTCACCCGGTCCATGAAAAACAGGATGGTGATCGACACCCATTACTTCGTCATGGCGACGTCGCTTATTATTGCATTTCTAAGCTCAAAAACACAAATTCGTGATTTTTTACACTTTCGGTGGGTATTAGCTCACACATTTTCTATAATATGGTCGACGATCTTTGATTGACCTGAAATTCACCCGGTCCATAAAACAAGCTTGTGATCGACACCCGTTACTTCGTCATGGCTGACATATCGTATTATTGCATTTATAAGCCTAGAAACTCAAATTCAAGATTTTTTGCACTTTCGGTGGGTATAAGCACATAGATTTTTTAGAATCCGGTCGACGGCCTCTGATTGGCCTAAAATTCACCCGATCCATGGAAAACAAGCTTGTGATCGACACACATTACTTTGTCTTGGCCGACGTAGATTATTATTGCATTTTTAAACCAAGACACTCAAATTCTTGATTTTTTGCACTTTCAGAGGGTATTAGCACATAGATTTTCTAGAATCAGGTCGACGGTATGTGATTGGCCTGAAATTCACTCGGTCCACCAGAAACAGGCTGGTGATCGACACTTATTACTTTATCATGGCCGACGTCGCGTATTATTGCATTTCTAAGCCCAGAAACTCAAATTCGTGATTTTTTACACTTTCGGTGGGTGTTGTAATTGATACCCGTTACTTCGTCATGGCCAACGTCGCGTACTATTGCAATTCTAAGCATAGAAACTCACAATCGTGATTTTTTCGATTTCGATGGGTGCACACAGATTTTCTAGAATGTAGTTGACGGTCTCTGATTGGCCTGAAATTCAAACGGTCCATGAAAAATAGGCTGGTGATCGACACTCATTACTTTGTCTTGGCCGACGTCGCTTATTATTGCATTTCTAAGTCCAAAAACTCAAATTCGTGATTTTTTGCACTTTCGGTGAATATTAGCTCACAAATTTCCTAGAATCCGATCGACGGTCTATGATTGGCCTAAAATTCACCCGGTCCATGGAAAAAACACTTGTGATCGACACACATCACTTCTTCATGGCCGACGTCGCTTATTATTGCAATTTTAAGCCAAGACACTCAAATTCATGATTTTTTGAACTTTCAGTGGGTATTAGCACATAGATTTTCTAGAATTTTGTCGACGGTCTCTAATTGGCCTGTAATTCACTCGGTCCACCAGAAATATGCTGGTGATCGACACATATTACTTTATCATGGCTGACGTCAAGTATTATTGCATTTCTAAGCCCAAAAACTTAAATTCGTGATTTTTTGCACTTTCAGTGGGTATTGTAATCGATACCCATTACTTCATCATGGCCGACGTCGCGTATTATTGAATTTCTAATGTTAGAATCATAAATTCATGATTTTTTCCATTTTCATGGGTGCACGCATATTTTCTAGAATCTGGTCGATGGTCTCTGATTGGCCTGAAATTCACCCGGTCCATGAAAAATAGGCTGGTGATCGACACCCATTCCTTCGTCATGGCCGACGTCGCTTATTAGAAACACAAATTCGTGATTTTTTACACTTTCGGTGGGTATTGGCTCACATATTTTCTATAATATGGTCGACGATCTTTGATTGACCTGAAATTCACCCGGTCCATAAAACAAGCTTGTAATCGACACCCGTTACTTCGTCATGGCTGACGTATCGTATTATTGCATTTATAAGCCTAGAAACTCAAATTCAAGATTTTTTGCACTTTCGGTGGGATACACATAGATTTTCTAGAATCCGGTCGACGGTCTCTGATTGGCCTAAAATTCACCCGATCCATGGAAAACAAGCTTGTGATCGACACACATTACTTTGTCTTGGTCGACGTCGCTTATTATTGCATTTTTAAACCAAGACACTCAAATTCTTGATTTTTTGCACTTTCAGAGGGTATTAGCACATAGATTTTCTAGAATCAGGTTGACGGTATGTGATTGGCCTGAAATTCACTCGGTCCACCAGAAACAGGCTAGTGATCGACACCTATTACTTTATCATGGCCGACGTCACGTATTATTGCATTTCTAAGCCCAGAAACTCAAATTTGTGATTTTTTACACTTTCGGTGGGTATTGTAATTGATACCCGTTACTTCGTTATGGCCGACGTCACGTATTATTGCATTTCTAAGCATAGAAACTCACAATCGTGATTTTTTCGATTTCGATGGGTGCACACAGATTTTCTAGAATGTAGTCGACGGTCTCTGATTGGCCTGAAATTCAAACGGTCCATGAAAAATAGGCTGGTGATCGACACTCATTACTTTGTCTTGGCCGACGTCGCTTATTATTGCATTTCTAAGTCCAAAAACTAAAATTCGTGATTTTTTGCAGTTTCGGTGGGTATTAGCTCACAAATTTCCTAGAATCCGGTCGACGGTCTATGATTGGCCTAAAATTCACCCGGTCCATGGAAAAAACTCTTGTGATCGACACACATCACTTCTTCATGGCCGACGTCGCTTATTATTGCAATTTTAAGCCAAGACACTCAAATTCATGATTTTTTGCACTTTCAGTGGGTAATAGCACATAGATTTTCTAGAATTTTGTCGACGGTCTCTAATTGGCCTGTAATTCACTCGGTCCACCAGAAATATGCTGGTGATCGACACATATTACTTTATCATGGCTGACGTCGCGTATTATTGCATTTCTAAGCCCAGAAACTTAAATTCGTGATTTTTTGCACTTTCAGTGGGTATTGTAATCGATACCCATTACTTCGTCATGGCCGACGCCGCGTATTATTGAATTTCTAATCGTAGAAACATAAATTCATGATTTTTTCCATTTTGATGGGAGCACGCATATTTTCTAGAATCTGGTCGATGGTCCCTGATTGGCCTGAAATTCACCCGGTCCATGAAAAATAGGCTGGTGATCGACACCCATTACTTCGTCATGGCCGACGTCGCTTATTATTGCATTTCTAAGCTCAAAAACACAAATTCGTGATTTTTTACACTTTCGGTGGGTATTAGCTCACACATTTTCTATAATATGGTCGACGATCTTTGATTGACCTGAAATTCACCCGGTCCAAAAAACAAGCTTCTAATCGACACCCGTTACTTCGTCATGGCTGACGTATCGTATTATTGCATTTATAAGCCTAGAAACTCAAATTCAAGATTTTTTGCACTTTCGGTGGGTATAAGCACATAGATTTTCTAGAATCCGGTCGACGGTCTCTGATTGGCCTAAAACTCACCCGATCCATGGAAAACAAGCGTGTGATCGACACACATTACTTTGTCTTGGCCGACGTCGCTTATTATTGCATTTTTAAACCAAGACACTCAAATTCTTGATTTTTTGCACTTTCAGAGGGTATTAGCACATAGATTTTCTAGAATCAGGTCGACGGTATGTGATTGGCCTGAAATTCACTCGGTCCACCAGAAACAGGCTGGTGATCGACACCTATTACTTTATCATGGCCGACGTCGCGTATTATTGCATTTCTAAGCCCAGAAACTCAAATTCGTGATTTTTTACACTTTCGGTGGGTATTGTAATTGATACCCGTTACTTCGTCATGGCCGTCGTCGCGTATTATTGCATTTATAAGCATAGAAACTCAAAATTGTGATTTTTTCGATTTCGATGGGTGCACACAGATTTTCTAGAATGTAGTCGACGGTCTCTGATTGGCCTGAAATTCAAACGGTCCATGAAAAACGGGATGGTGATCGACACTCATTACTTTGTCATGGCCGACGTCGCTTATTATTGCATTACTAAGTCCAAAAACTCAAATTCGTGATTTTTTGCACTTTCGGTGGATAAATGGTCACAAATTTCCTAGAATCCGGTCGACGGTCTATGATTGGCCTAAAATTCACCCGGTCCATGGAAAAAATGCTTGTGATCGACACACATCACTTCTTCATGGCCGACGTCGCTTATTATTGCAATTTTAAGCCAAGACACTCAAATTCATGATTTTTTGCACTTTCAGTGGGTAATAGCACATAGATTTTCTAGAATTTTGTCGACGGTCTCTAATTGGCCTGTAATTCACTCGGTCCACCAGAAATATGCTGGTGATCGACACATATTACTTTATCATGGCTGACGTCGCGTATTATTGCATTTCTAAGCCCAGAAACTTAAATTCGTGATTTTTTGCACTTTCAGTGGGTATTGTAATCGATACCCATTACTTCGTCATGGCTGATGCCGCGTATTATTGAATTTCTAATCCTAGAAACATAAATTCATGATTTTTCCCATTTTGATGGGTGCACGCAGATTTTCTAGAATCTGGTCGATGGTCCCTGATTGGCCTGAAATTCACCCGGTCCATGAAAAACTGGCTGGTGATCGACACCCATTACTTCGTCATGGCCGACGTCGCTTATTATTGCATTTCTAAGCTCAAAAACACAAATTTGTAATTTTTTACACTTTCGGTGGGTATTATCTCACACATTTTCTATAATATGGTCGACGATCTTTGATTGACCTGAAATTCACCCGGTCCATAAAACAAGATTGTGATCGACACCCGTTACTTCGTCATGGCTGACGTATCGTATTATTGCATTTATAAGCCTAGAAACTCAAATTCAATATTTTTTGCACTTTCGGTGGGTATAAGCACACATATTTTCTAGAATGTAGTCGACGGTCTCTGATTGGCCTGAAATTCAAACGGTCCATGAAAAACAGGCTGGTGATCGACACTCATTACTTTGTCATGGCCGACGTCGCTTATTATTGCATTTCTAAGTCCAAAAACTCAAATTCGTGATTTTTTGCACTTTCGGTGGATATTAGCTCACAAATTTCCTAGAATCCGGTCGACGGTCTATGATTGGCCTAAAATTCACCCGGTCCATGGAAAAAACGCTTGTGATCGACACACATTACTTCTTCATGGCCGACGTCCTTTATTATTGCAATTTTAAGCCAAGACACTCAAATTCATGATTTTTTGCACTTTCAGTGGGTATTAGCACATAGATTTTCTAGAATTTTGTCGACGGTCTCTAATTGGCCTGTAATTCACTCGGTCCACCAGAAATATGCTGGTGATCGACACATATTACTTTATCATGGCTGACGTCGCGTATTATTGCATTTCTAAGCCCAGAAACTTAAATTCGTGATTTTTTGCACTTTCAGTGGGTATTGTAATCGATACCCATTACTTCGTCATGGCCGACGTCGCGTATTATTGAATTTCTAATCGTAGAAACATAAATTCATGATTTTTTCCATTTTGATGGGTGCACGCATATTTTCTAGAATCTGGTCGATGGTCCCTGATTGGCCTGAAATTCACCCGGTCCATGAAAAACAGGCTGGTGATCGACACCCATTACTTCGTCATGGCCGACGTCGCTTATTATTGCATTTCTAAGCTCAGAAACACAAATTCGTGATTTTTTACACTTTCGGTGGGTATTAGCTCACACATTTTCTATAATATGGTCGACGATCTTTGATTGACCTGAAATTCACCCGGTCCATAAAACAAGCTTGTGATCGACACCCGTTACTTCGTCATGGCTGACGTATCGTATTATTGCATTTATAAGCCTAGAAACTCAAATTCAAGATTTTTTGCACTTTCGGTGGGTATAAGCACATAGATTTTCTAGAATCCGGTCGACGGTCTCTGATTGGCCTAAAACTCACCCAATCCATGGAAAACAAGCGTGTGATCGACACACATTACTTTGTCTTGGCCGACGTCGCTTATTATTGCATTTTTAAACCAAGACACTCAAATTCTTGATTTTTTGCACTTTCAGAGGGTATTAGCACATAGATTTTCTAGAACCAGGTCGACGGTATGTGATTGGCCTGAAATTCACTCGGTCCACCAGAAACGGGCTGGTGATCGACACCTATTACTTTATCATGGCCGACGTCGCGTATTATTGCATTTCTAAGCCCAGAAACTCAAATTCGTGATTTTTTACACTTTCGGTGGGTATTTTAATTTTACCCATTACTTCGTCATGGCCGACGTCGCGTATTATTGCATTTATAAGCATAGAAACTCAAAATCGTGATTTTTTCGATTTCGATGGGTGCACACAGATTTTCTAGAATGTAGTCGACGGTCTCTGATTGGCCTGAAATTCAAACGGTCTATGAAAAACAGGCTGGTGATCGACACTCATTAGTTTGTCATGGCCGACGTCGCTTATTATTGCATTTCTAAGTCCAAAAACTCAAATTCGTGATTTTTTGCACTTTTGGTGGATATTAGCTCACAAATTTCCTAGAATCCGGTCGACGGTCTATGATTGGCCTAAAATTCACCCGGTCCATGGAAAAAACACTTGTGATCGACACACATTACTTCTTCATGGCCGACGTCACTTATTATTTCAATTTTAAGCCAAGACACTCAAATTCATGATTTTTTGCACTTTCAGAGGGTATTAGCACATAGATTTTCTAGAATTTTGTCGACGGTCTCTAATTGACCTGTAATTCACTCGGTCTACCAGAAATATGCTGGTGATCGACACATATTACTTTATCATGGCTGACGTCGCGTATTATTGCATTTCTAAGCCCAGAAACTTAAATTCGTGATTTTTTACACTTTCAGTGGGTATTGTAATCGATATCCATTACTTCGTCATGGCCGACGCCGCGTATTATTGAATTTCTAATCGTAGAAACATAAATTCATGATTTTTTCCATTTTGATGGCTGCACGCAGATTTTCTAGAATCTGGTCGATGGTCCCTGATTGGCCTGAAATTCACCCGGTCCATGAAAAACAGGCTGGTGATCGACACCCATTATTTCGTCATGGCCGACGTCGCTTATTATTGCATTTCTAAGCTCAAAAACACAAATTCGTGATTTTTTACACTTTCGGTGGGTATTAGCTCACACATTTTCTATAATATGGTCGACGATCTTTGATTGACCTAAAATTCACCCGGTCTATAAAACAAGCTTGTAATCGACACCCGTTACTTCGTCATGGCTGACATATCGTATTATTGCATTTATAAGCCTAGAAACTCAAATTCAAGATTGTTTGCACTTTCGGTGGGTATAAGCACATAGATTTTCTAGAATCCGGTCGACGGTCTCTGATTGGCCTAAAACTCACCCGATCTATGGAAAACAAGCGTGTGATCGACACACATTACTTTGTCTTGGCCGACGTCGCGTATTATTGCATTTTTAAACCAAGACACTCAAATTCTTGATTTTTTGCACTTTCAGAGGGTATTAGCACATAGATTTTCTAGAATAAGGTCGACGGTATTTGATAGGCCTGAAATTCACTCGGTCCACCAGAAACAGGCTGGTGATAGACACCTATTACTTTATCATGGCCGACGTCGCGTATTATTGCATTTCTAAGCCCAGAAACTCAAGTTCGTGATTTTTTACACTTTCGGTGGGTATTGTAATTGATACCCGTTACTTCCTCATGGCTGACGTCGCGTATTATTGCATTTATAAGCATAGAAACTCACAATCGTGATTTTTTCGATTTCGATGGGTGCACACATATTTTCTAGAATCTGGTCGATGGTCCCTGATTGGCCTGAAATTCACCCGGTCCATGAAAAATAGGCTAGTGATCGACACTCATTACTTTGTCATGGCCGACGTTGCTTATTATTGCATTTCTAAGTCCAAAAACTCAAATTCGTTATTTTTTGCACTTTTGGTGGATATTAGCTCACAAATTTCCTAGAATCCGGTCGACGATCTATGATTGGCCTAAAATTCACCCGGTACATGGAAAAAACACTTGTGATCGACACACATTACTTCTTCATGGCCGACGTCACTTATTATTGCAATTTTAAGCCAAGACACTCAAATTCATGATTTTTTGCACTTTCAGTGGGTATTAGCACATAGATTTTCTAGAATTTTGTCGACGGTCTCTAATTGGCCTGTAATTCACTCGGTCTACCAGAAATATGCTGGTGATCGACACATATTACTTTATCATGGCTGACGTCGCGTATTATTGCATTTCTAAGCCCAGAAACTTAAATTCGTGATTTTTTGCACTTTCAGTGGGTATTGTAATCGATACCCATTACTTCATCATGGCCGACGTCGCGTATTATTGAATTTCTAATCGTAGAAACATAAATTCATGAATTTTTCCATTTTCATGGGTGCACGCATATTTTCTAGAATCTGGTCGATGGTCCCTGATTGGCCTGAAATTCACCCGGTCCATGAAAAACAGGCTGGTGATCGACACCCATTACTTCGTCATGGCCGACGTCGCTTATTATTGCATTTCTAAGCTCAGAAACACAAATTCGTGATTTTTTACACTTTCGGTGGGTATTTGCTCACACATTTTCTATAATATGGTCGACGATCTTTGATTGACCTGAAATTCACACGGTCTATAAAACAAGCTTGTAATCGACACCCGTTACTTCGTCATGGCTGACATATCGTATTATTGCATTTATAAGCCTAGAAACTCAAATTCAAGATTTTTTGCACTTTCGGTGGGTTTATGCACATAGATTTTCTAGAATCCGGTCGACGGTCTCTGATTGGCCTAAAACTCACCCGATCCATGGAAAACAAGCGTGTGATCGACACACATTACTTTGTCTTGGCCGACGTCGCGTATTATTGCATTTTAAAACCAAGACACTCAAATTCTTGATTTTTTGCACTTTCAGAGGGTATTAGCATATAGATTTTCTAGAATCAGGTCGACGGTATGTGATTGGCCTGAAATTCACTCGGTCCAGCAGAAACAGGCTGGTGATCGACACCTATTACTTTATCATGGCCGACATCGCGTATTATTGCATTTCTAAGCCCAGAAACTCAAATTCGTGATTTTTTACACTTTCGGTGGGTATTGTAATTGATACTCGTTACTTCGTCATGGCCGACGTCGCGTATTATTGCATTTATAAGCATAGAAACTCAAAATCGTGATTTTTTCGATTTCGATGGGTGCACACAGATTTTCCAGAATGTAGTCGACGGTCTCTTATTGGCCTGAAATTCAAACGGTCCATGAAAAACAGGCTGGTGATCGACACTCAATACTTCGTCATGACCGACGTCGCTAATTAATGCATTTATAAGTCCAAAAACTCAAATTCGTGATTTTTTGCACTTTCGATGGATATTAGCTCACAAATTTCCTAGAATCCGGTCGACGGTCTCTGATTGGCCTAAAATTCACCCGTTCCATGGAAAAAATGCTTGTGATCGACATACATTACTTCTTCATGGCCGACGTCGCTTATTATTGCAATTTTAAGCCAAGACACTCAAATTCATGATTTTTTGCACTTTCAATGGGTATTAGCACATAGATTTTCTAGAATTTTGTCGACGGTCTCTAATTGGCCTGTAATTCACTCGGTCCACCCGAAACAAGCTGGTGATCGACACCTATTACTTTTCATGGCCGACGTCGCGTATTATTGCATTTCAAAGCCCAGAAACTCAAATTCGTGATTTTTTACACTTTCGGTGGGTTTTGTAATTGATACTCAAGCATTACGCCATGGCCGATGTCGCGTATTATAGAATTTCTAATCGTAGAAACATAAATTCATGATTTTTTTCATTTTGATGGGTGCACACAGATTTTCTAGAATCTGGTCGATGGTCCCTGATTGGCCTGAAATTCACCCGGTCCATGAAAAACAGGCTGGTGATCGACACCCATTACTTCGTCATGGCCGACGTCGCTTATTATTGCATTTCTAAGCTCAGAAACACAAATTCGTGATTTTTTACACTTTCGGTGGGTATTAGCTCACACATTTTCTATAATATGGTCGACGATCTTTGATTGACCTGAAATTCACCCGGTCCATAAAACAAGCTTGTAATCGACACCCGTTACTTCGTCATGGCTGACGTATCGTATTATTGCATTTATAAGCCTAGAAACTCAAATTCAAGATTTTTTGCACTTTCGGTGGGTATAAGCACACAGATTCTCTAGAATGTAGTCGACGGTCTCTGATTGGCCTGAAATTCAAACGGTCCATGAAAAATACGCTGGTGATCGACACTCATTACTTTGTCATGGCCGACGTCGCTTATTATTACATTTTTAAACCAAGACACTCAAATTCTTGATTTTTTGCACTTTAAGAGGGTATTAGCATATAGATTTTCTTGAATCAGGTCGACGGTATGTGATTGGCCTGAAATTCACTCGGTCCACCAGAAACAGGCTGGTGATCGACACCTATTTCTTTATCATGGCCGACGTCGCGTATTATTGCATTTCTAAGCCCAGAAACTCAAATTCGTGATTTTTTACACTTTCGGTGGGTATTGTAATTGATACCCGTTACTTCGTCATGGCCGACGTCGCGTATTATTGCATTTCTAAGCATAGAAACTCAAAATCGTGATTTTTTCGATTTTGATGGGTGCACACAGATTTTCTAGAATGTAGTCGACGGTCTCTGATTGGCCTGAAATTCAAACGGTCCATGAAAAACAGGCTGGTGATCGACACTCATTACTTTGTCATGGCCGACGTCGCTTATTATTGCATTTCTAAGTCCAAAAACTCAAATTCGTGATTTTTTGCACTTTCGGTGGATATTAGCTCACAAATTTCCTAGAATCCGGTCGACGGTCTCTGATTGGCCTAAAATTCACCCGGTCCATGGAAAAAACGCTTGTGATCGACACACATTACTTCTTCATGGCCGACGTCGCTTATTATTGCAATTTTAAGCCAAGACACTCAAATTCATGATTTTTTGCACTTTCAGTGGGTATTAGCACATAGATTTTCTAGAATTTTGTCGACGGTCTCTAATTGGCCTGTAATTCACTCGGTCCACCAGAAATATGCTGGTGATCGACACATATTACTTTATCATGGCTGACGTCGCGTATTATTGCATTTCTAAGCCCAGAAACTTAAATTCGTGATTTTTTGCACTTTCAGTGGGTATTGTAATCGATACCCATTACTTCGTCATGGCCGACGCCGCGTATTATTGAATTTCTAATCGTAGAAACATAAATTCATGATTTTTTCCATTTTGATGGGTGCACACAGATTTTCTAGAATCTGGTCGATGGTCCCTGATTGGCCTGAAATTCACCCGGTCCATGAAAAATAGGCTGGTGATCGACACCTATTACTTCGTCATGGCCGACGTCGCTTATTATTCCATTTCTAAGCTCAAAAACACAAATTCGTGATTTTTTACACTTTCGGTGGGTATTATCTCACACATTTTCTATAATATGGTCGACGATCTTTGATTGACCTGAAATTCACCCGGTCCATAAAACAAGCTTGTGATCGACACCCGTTACTTCGTCATGGCTGACATATCGTATTATTGCATTTATAAGCCTAGAAACTCAAATTCAAGATTTTTTGCACTTTCGGTGGGTATAAGCACATAGATTTTCTAGAATCCGGTCGACGGTCTCTGATTGGCCTAAAAGTCACCCGATCCATGGAAAACAAGCGTGTGATCGACACACATTAGTTTGTCTTGGCCGACGTCGCGTATTATTGCATTTTTAAACCAAGACACTCAAATTCTTGATTTTTTGCACTTTAAGAGGGTATTAGCATATAGATTTTCTAGAATCAGGTCGACGGTATGTGATTGGCCTGAAATTCACTCGGTCCACCAGAAACAGGCTGGCGATCGACACCTATTTCTTTATCATGGCCGACGTCGCGTATTATTGCATTACTAAGCCCAGAAACTCAAATTCGTGATTTTTTACACTTTCGGTGGGTATTGTAATTGATACCCGTTACTTCGTCATGGCCGACGTCGAGTATTATTGCATTTATAAGCATAGAAACTCAAAATCGTGATTTTTTCAATTTCGATGGGTGCACACAGATTTTCCAGAATGTAGTCGACGGTCTCTGATTGGCCTGAAATTCAAACGGTCCATGAAAAACAGGCTGGTGATCGATACTAATTACTTTGTCATGGCCGACGTCGCTTATTATTGCTTTTCTAATTCCAAAAACTTAAATTCGTGATTTTTTGCACTTTCGGTGGATATTAGCTCACAAATTTCCTAGAATCCGGTCGACGGTCTATGATTGGCCTAAAATTCACCCGGTCCATGGAAAAAACGCTTGTGATCGACACACATCACTTCTTCATGGCCGACGTTGCTTATTATTGCAATTTTAAGCCAAGACACTCAAATTCATGATTTTTTGCACTTTCAGTGGGTATTAGCACATAGATTTTCTAGAATTTTGTCGACGGTCTCTAATTGGCCTGTAATTCACTTGGTCCACCAGAAATATGCTGGTGATCGACACATATTACTTTATCATGGCTGACGTCGTGTATTATTGCATTTCTAAGCCCAGAAACTTAAATTCGTGATTTTTTGCACTTTCAGTGGGTATTGTAATCGATACCCATTACTTCGTCATGGCCGACGCCGCGTATTATTGAATTTCTAATCGTAGAAACATAAATTCATAATTTTTTTTCCATTTTGATGGGTGCACGCAGATTTTCTAGAATCTGGTCGATGGTCCCTGATTGGCCTGAAATTCACCCGGTCCATGAAAAACAGGCTGGTGATCGACACCCATTACTTCGTCATGGCCGACGTCGCTTATTATTGCATTTCTAAGCTCAAAAACACAAATTCGTGATTTTTTACACTTTCGGTGGGTATTAGCTCACACATTTTCTATAATATGGTCGACGATCTTTGATTGACCTGAAATTCACC
The DNA here is from genome assembly GCA_029783415.1 of Anisodus acutangulus. Lineage (NCBI taxonomy): Eukaryota > Viridiplantae > Streptophyta > Magnoliopsida > Solanales > Solanaceae > Anisodus > Anisodus acutangulus. Next base: position 34,230,095 of record CM056493.1, read on the forward strand.
CGGTCCATAAAACAAGCTTGTGATCGACATCCGTTACTTCGTCATGGCTGACATATCGTATTATTGCATTTATAAGCCTAGAAACTCAAATGCAAGATTTTTTGCACTTTCGGTGGGTATAAGCACATAGATTTTCTAGAATCCGGTCGACGGTCTCTGATTGGCCTAAAACTCACCCGATCCATGGAAAACAAGCGTGTGATCGACACACATTACTTTGTCTTGGCCGACGTCGCGTATTATTGCATTTTTAAACCAAGACACTCAAATTCTTGATTTTTTGCACTTTAAGAGGGTATTAGCATATAGATTTTCTAGAATCAGGTCGACGGTATGTGATTGGCCTGAAATTCACTCGGTCCACCAGAAACAGGCTGGTGATCGACACATATTTCTTTATCATGGCCGACGTCGCGTATTATTGCATTTCTAAGCCCAGAAACTCAAATTCGTGATTTTTTACACTTTCGGTGGGTATTGTAATTGATACCAGTTACTTCGTCATGGCCGACGTCGCGTATTATTGCATTTCTAAGCATAGAAACTCAAAATCGTGATTTTTTCGATTTTGATGGGTGCACACAGATTTTCCAGAATGTAGTCGACGGTCTCTGATTGGCCTGAAATTCAAACGGTCCATGAAAAACAGGCTGGTGATCGACACTCATTACTTTGTCATGGACGACGTTGCTTATTATTGCATTTCTATGTCCAAAAACTCAAATTCGTGATTTTTTGCACTTTCGGTGGATATTACCTCACAAATTTCCTAGAATCCGGTCGACGGTCTATGATTGGCCTAAAATTCACCCGGTCCATGGAAAAAACGCTTGTGATCGACACACATCACTTCTTCATGGCCGACGTCGCTTATTATTGCAATTTTAAGCCAAGACACTCAAATTCATGATTTTTTGCACTTTCAGTGGGTTAATAGCTCATAGATTTTCTAGAATTTTGTCGACGGTCTCTAATTGGCCTGTAATTCACTCGGTCCACCAGAAATATGCTGGTGATCGACACATATTACTTTATCATGGCTGACGTCGCGTATTATTGCATTTCAAAGCCCAGAAACTTAAATTCGTGATTTTTTGCACTTTCAGTGGGTATTGTAATCGATACCCATTACTTCGTCATGGCCGACGCCACGTATTATTGAATTTCTAATCGTAGAAACATAAATTCATGATTTTTTCCATTTTGATGGGTGCACGCAGATTTTCTAGAATCTGGTCGATGGTCCCTGATTGGCCTGAAATTCACCCGGTCCATGAAAAACTGGCTGGTGATCGACACCCATTACTTCGTCATGGTCGACGTCGCTTATTATTGCATTTCTAAGCTCAAAAACACAAATTTGTGATTTTTTACACTTTCGGTGGGTATTATCTCACACATTTTCTATAATATGGTCGACGATCTTTGATTGACCTGAAATTCACCCGGTCCAAAAAACAAGCTTGTGATCGACACCCGTTACTTCGTCATGGCTGACATATCGTATTATTGCATTTATAAGCCTAGAAACTCAAATTCAAGATTTTTTGCACTTTCGGTGGGTATAAGCACATAGATTTTCTAGAATCCGGTCGACGGTCTCTGATTGGCCTAAAACTCACCCGATCCATGGAAAACAAGCGTGTGATCGACACACATTACTTTGTCTTGGCCGACGTCGCTTATTAGTGCATTTTTAAACCAAGACACTCAAATTCTTGATTTTTTGCACTTTAAGAGGGTATTAGCATATAGATTTTCTAGAATCAGGTCGACGGTATGTGATTGGCCTGAAATTCACTCGGTCCACCAGAAACAGGCTGGTGATCGACACTTATTACTTTATCATGGCCGACGTCGCGTATTATTGCATTTCTAAGCCCAGAAACTCAAATTCGTGATTTTTTACACTTTCGGTGGGTATTGTAATTGATACCCGTTACTTCGTCATGGCCGACGTCGCGTATTATTGCATTTCTAAGCATAGAAACTCAAAATCGTGATTTTTTCGATTTTGATGGGTGCACACAGATTTTCCAGAATGTAGTCGACGGTCTCTGATTGGCCTGAAATTCAAACGGTCCATGAAAAACAGGCTGGTGATCGACACTCATTACTTTGTCATGGCCGACATCGCTTATTATTGCATTTCTAAGTCCAAAAACTCAAATTCGTGATTTTTTGCACTTCCGGTAGATATTACCTCACAAATTTCCTAGAATCCGGTCGACGGTCTATGATTGGCCTAAAATTCACCCGGTCCATGGAAAAAACGCTTGTGATCGACACACATCACTTCTTCATGGCCGACGTCGCTTATTATTGCAATTTTAAGCCAAGACACTCAAATTCATGATTTTTTGCACTTTCAGTGGGTTAATAGCACATAGATTTTCTAGAATTTTGTCGACGGTCTCTAATTGGCCTGTAATTCACTCGGTCCACCAGAAATATGCTGGTGATCGACACATATTACTTTATCATGGCTGACGTCGCGTATTATTGCATTTCTAAGCCCAGAAACTTAAATTCGTGATTTTTTGCACTTTCAGTGGGTATTGTAATCGATACCCATTACTTCGTCATGGCCGACGTCGCGTATTATTGAATTTCTAATCGTAGAAACATAAATTCATGATTTTTTCCATTTTGATGGGTGCACGCATATTTTCTAAAATCTTGTCGATGGTCCCTGATTGGCCTGAAATTCACCCGGTCCATGAAAAACAGGCTGGTGATCGACACCCATTACTTCGTCATGGCCGACGTCGCTTATTATTGCATTTCTAAGCTCAGAAACACAAATTCGTGATTTTTTACACTTTCGGTGGGTATTAGCTCACACATTTTCTATAATATGGTCGACGATCTTTGATTGACCTGAAATTCACCCGGTCCATAAAACAAGCTTGTAATCGACACCCGTTACTTCGTCATGGCTGACGTATCGTATTATTGCATTTATAAGCCTAGAAACTCAAATTCAAGATTTTTTGCACTTTCGGTGGGTATAAGCACATAGATTTTCTAGAATCCGGTCGACGGTCTCTGATTGGCCTAAAATTCACCCGATCCATGGAAAACAAGCTTGTGATCGACACACATTACTTTGTCTTGGCCGACGTCGCTTATTATTGCATTTTTAAACCAAGACACTCAAATTCTTGATTTTTTGCACTTTCAGAGGGTATTAGCACATAGATTTTCTAGAATAAGGTCGACGGTATTTGATAGGCCTGAAATTCACTCGGTCCACCAGAAACAGGCTGGTGATAGACACCTATTACTTTATCATGGCCGACGTCGCGTATTATTGCATTTCTAAGCCTAAAAAATCAAATTCGTGAATTTTTACACTTTTGGTGGGTATTGTAATTGATACCCGTTACTTCGTCATGGCCGATGTCGCGTATTATTGCATTTCTAAGCATAGAAACTTAAATTGGTGATTTTTTGCACTTTCGGTGGGTATTGTAATCGATACCCGTTACTTCGTCATGGCCGACGTCGGGTATTATTGCATTTCTAAGCCTAGAAACTCAAAATCATGATTTTTTCCATTTCGATGGGTGCACACAGATTTTCTAGAATCAGGTCGACGGTATCTGATTGGCCTGAAATTCAACTGGTCCATGAAAAACAGGGTGGTGATCGACACCCATTACTTTGTCATGGTCGACGTCGCTTATTATTGCATTTCTAAGCCCAGAAACTCAAATTCGTATTTTTTGCACTTTCGGTGGGTATTGTAATCGATACGCGTTACTTCGTCATGGCCGATATCGCGTATTATTGCATTGCTAAGCCCAGAAACACAAATTCATGATTTTTAACACTTTCGGTGGGTATTAGGACACAGATTTTCTAGAATCAGGTCGATGGTCTCTGATTGGCCTGAAATTCACCCGGTCCATGAAAAACAGGCTGGCGATCGACACTCATTACTTTTTCATGGCCGCCGTCACTAATTAATGCATTACTAAGTCCAAAAACTCAAATTCGTGATTTTTTTCACTTTCGGTGGATATTAGCTCACAAATTTCCTAGAATCCGGTCGACGGTCTCTGATTGGCCTAAAATTCACCCGGTCCATGGAAAAAACGCTTGTGATCGACATACATTACTTCTTCATGGCCGACGTCGCTTATTATTGCAATTTTAAGCCAAGACACTCAAATTCATGATTTTTTGCACTTTCAGTGGGTATTAGCACATAGATTTTCTAGAATTTTGTCGACGGTCTCTAATTGGCCTATAATTCACTCGGTCCACCAGAAACAGGCTGGTGATCGACACCTATTACTTTTCATGGCCGACGTCGCGTATTATTGTATTTCAAAGCCCAGAAACTCAAATTCATGATTATTTACACTTTCGGTGGGTTTTGTAATTGATACCCGTTACTACGTCATGGCCGACGTCGCGTATTATAGAATTTCTAATCGTAGAAACATAAATTCATGATTTTTTTCATTTTGATGGGTGCACACAGATTTTCTAGAATCTGGTCGATGGTCCCTAATTGGCCTGAAATTTACCCGATCCATGAAAAACAGGCTGGTGATCGACACCCATTACTTCGTCATGGCCGACGTCGCTTATTATTGCATTTCTAAGCTCAGAAACACAAATTTGTGATTTTTTACACTTTCGGTGGGTATTAGCTAACACATTTTCTATAATATGGTCGACGATCTTTGATTGACCTGAAATTCACCCGGTCCATAAAACAAGCTTGTAATCGACACCCGTTACTTCATCATGGCTGACGTATCGTATTATTGCATTTATAAGCCTAGAAACTCAAATTCAAGATTTTTTGCACTTTCGGTGGGTATAAGAACATAGATTTTCTAGAATCCGGTCGACGGTCTCTGATTGGCCTAAAATTCACCCGATCCATGGAAAACAAGCTTGTGATCAACACACATTACTTTGTCTTGGCCGACGTCGCTTATTATTGCATTTTTAAACCAAGACACTCAAATTCTTGATTTTTTGCACTTTCAGAGGGTATTAGCACATAGATTTTCTAGAATCAGGTCGACGGTATGTGATTGGCCTGAAATTCACTAGGTCCCCCAGAAATAGGCTGGTGATCGACACCTATTACTTTATCATGGCCGACGTCGCGTATTATTGCATTTCTAAGCCCAAAAAATCAAATTCGTGAATTTTTACACTTTTGGTGGGTATTGTAATTGATACCCGTTACTTCGTCATGGCCGATGTCGCGTATTATTGCATTTCTAAGCATAGAAACTTAAATTGGTGATTTTTTGCACTTTCGGTGGGTATTGTAATCGATACCCGTTACTGGCCATGGCCGACGCCGGGTATTATTGCATTTCTAAGCCTAGAAACTCAAAATCATGATTTTTTCCATTTCGATGGGTGCACACAGATTTTCTAGAATCAGGTCGACGGTATTTGATTGGCACGAAATTCAACCGGTCTATGAAAACCAGGGTGGTGATCGCCACCCATTACTTTGTCATGGTCGACGTCGCTTATTATTGCATTTCTAAGCCCAGAAACTCAAATTCGTATTTTTTGCACTATCGGTGGGTATTGTAATCGATACGCGTTACTTCGTCATGGCCGACATCGCGTATTATTGCATTGCTAAGCCCAGAAACACAAATTCATGATTTTTAACACTTTCGGTGGGTATTAGGACACAGATTTTCTAGAATCAGGTCGATGGTCTCTGATTGGCCTGAAATTCACCCGGTCCATGAAAAACAGGCTTGCGATCGACACTCATTACTTTTTCATGGCCGCCGTCACTAATTAATGCATTACTAAGTCCAAAAACTCAAATTCGTGATTTTTTTCACTTTCGGTGGATATTAGCTCACAAATTTCCTAGAATCCGGTCGACGGTCTCTGATTGGCCTAAAATTCACCCGGTCCATGGAAAAAACGCTTGTGATCGACATACATTACTTCTTCATGGCCGACGTCGCTTATTATTGCAATTTTAAGCCAAGACACTCAAATTCATGATTTTTTGCACTTTCAGTGGGTATTAGCACATAGATTTTCTAGAATTTTGTCGACGGTCTCTAATTGGCCTATAATTCACTCGGTCCACCAGAAACAGGCTGGTGATCGACACCTATTACTTTTCATGGCCGACGTCGCGTATTATTGTATTTCAAAGCCCAGAAACTCAAATTCATGATTTTTTACACTTTCGGTGGGTTTTGTAATTGATACCCGTTACTACGTCATGGCCGACGTCGCGTATTATAGAATTTCTAATCGTAGAAACATAAATTCATGATTTTTTTCATTTTGATGGGTGCACACAGATTTTCTAGAATCTGGTCGATGGTCCCTAATTGGCCTGAAATTTACCCGATCCATGAAAAACAGGCTGGTGATCGACACCCATTACTTCGTCATGGCCGACGTCGCTTATTATTGCATTTCTAAGCTCAGAAACACAAATTCGTGATTTTTTACACTTTCGGTGGGTATTAGCTAACACATTTTCTATAATATGGTCGACGATCTTTGATTGACCTGAAATTCACCCGGTCCATAAAACAAGCTTGTAATCGACACCCGTTACTTCATCATGGCTGACGTATCGTATTATTGCATTTATAAGCCTAGAAACTCAAATTCAAGATTTTTTGCACTTTCGGTGGGTATAAGAACATAGATTTTCTAGAATCCGGTCGACGGTCTCTGATTGGCCTAAAATTCACCCGATCCATGGAAAACAAGCTTGTGATCAACACACATTACTTTGTCTTGGCCGACGTCGCTTATTATTGCATTTTTAAACCAAGACACTCAAATTCTTGATTTTTTGCACTTTCAGAGGGTATTAGCACATAGATTTTCTAGAATCAGGTCGACGGTATGTGATTGGCCTGAAATTCACTAGGTCCCCCAGAAATAGGCTGGTGATCGACACCTATTACTTTATCATGGCCGACGTCGCGTATTATTGCATTTCTAAGCCCAAAAAATCAAATTCGTGAATTTTTACACTTTTGGTGGGTATTGTAATTGATACCCGTTACTTCGTCATGGCCGATGTCGCGTATTATTGCATTTCTAAGCATAGAAACTTAAATTGGTGATTTTTTGCACTTTCGGTGGGTATTGTAATCGATACCCGTTACTTCGTCATGGCCGACGTCGGGTATTATTGCATTTCTAAGCCTAGAAACTCAAAATCATGATTTTTTCCATTTCGATGGGTGCACACAGATTTTCTAGAATCAGGTCGACGGTATTTGATTGGCCTGAAATTCAACCGGTCTATGAAAAACAGGGTGGTGATCGACACCCATTACTTTGTCATGGTCGACGTCGCTTATTATTGCATTTCTAAGCCCAGAAACTCAAATTCGTATTTTTTGCACTTTCGGTGGGTATTGTAATCGATACGCGTTACTTCGTCATGGCCGACATCGCGTATTATTGCATTGCTAAGCCCAGAAACACAAATTCATGATTTTTAACACTTTCGGTGGGTATTAGGACACAGATTTTCTAGAATCAGGTCGATGGTCTCTGATTGGCCTGAAATTCACCCGGTCCATGAAAAACAGGCTTGCGATCGACACTCATTACTTTTTCATGGCCGCCGTCACTAATTAATGCATTACTAAGTCCAAAAACTCAAATTCGTGATTTTTTTCACTTTCGGTGGATATTAGCTCACAAATTTCCTAGAATCCGGTCGACGGTCTCTGATTGGCCTAAAATTCACCCGGTCCATGGAAAAAACGCTTGTGATCGACATACATTACTTCTTCATGGCCGACGTCGCTTATTATTGCAATTTTAAGCCAAGACACTCAAATTCATGATTTTTTGCACTTTCAGTGGGTATTAGCACATAGATTTTCTAGAATTTTGTCGACGGTCTCTAATTGGCCTATAATTCACTCGGTCCACCAGAAACAGGCTGGTGATCGACACCTATTACTTTTCATGGCCGACGTCGCGTATTATTGCATTTCAAAGCCCAGAAACTCAAATTCGTGATTTTTTACACTTTCGGTGGGTTTTGTAATTGATACCCGTTACTACGTCATGGCCGATGTCGCGTATTATAGAATTTCTAATCGTAGAAACATAAATTCATGATTTTTTTCATTTTGATGGGTGCACACAGATTTTCTAGAATCTGGTCGATGGTCCCTGATTGGCCTGAAATTCACCCGGTCCATGAAAAACAGGCTGGTGATCGACACCCATTACTTCGTCATGGCCGACGTCGCTTATTATTGCATTTCTAAGCTCAGAAACACAAATTCGTGATTTTTTACACTTTCGGTGGGTATTAGCTCACACATTTTCTATAATATGGTCGACGATCTTTGATTGACCTGAAATTCACCCGGTCCATAAAACAAGCTTGTAATCGACACCCGTTACTTCGTCATGGCTGACGTATCGTATTATTGCATTTATAAGCCTAGAAACTCAAATTCAAGATTTTTTGCACTTTCGGTGGGTATAAGAACATAGATTTTCTAGAATCCGGTCGACGGTCTCTGATTGGCCTAAAATTCACCCGATCCATGGAAAACAAGCTTGTGATCAACACACATTACTTTGTCTTGGCCGACGTCGCTTATTATTGCATTTTTAAACCAAGACACTCAAATTCTTGATTTTTTGCACTTTCAGAGGGTATTAGCACATAGATTTTCTAGAATCAGGTCGACGGTATGTGATTGGCCTGAAATTCACTAGGTCCCCGTAAATAGGCCGTGATCGACACCTATTACTTTATCATGGCCGACGTCGCGTATTATTGCATTTCTAAGCCCAAAAATCAAATTCGTGAATTTTTACACTTTTGGTGGGTATTGTAATTGATACCCGCATTTCGTCATGGCCGATGTCGCGTATTATTGCATTGCTAAGCATAGAAACTTAAATTGGTGATTTTTTGCACTTTCGGTGGGTATTGTAATCGATACCGCATTGCCGTCATGGCCGACGTCGGGTATTATTGCATTTCTAAGCCTAGAAACTCAAAATCATGATTTTTTCCATTTCGATGGGTGCACATGGATTTTCTAGAATTAGGTCGACGGTATTTGATTGGCCTGAAATTCAACCGGTCTATGAAAAACAGGGTGGTGATCGACACCCATTACTTTGTCATGGTCGACGTCGCTTATTATTGCATTTCTAAGCCCAGAAACTCAAATTCGTATTTTTTGCACTTTCGGTGGGTATTGTAATCGATACGCGTTACTTCGTCATGGCCGACATCGCGTATTATTGCATTGCTAAGCCCAGAAACACAAATTCATGATTTTTAACACTTTCGGTGGGTATTAGCACACAGATTTTCTAGAATCAGGTCGATGGTCTCTGATTGGCCTGAAATTCAATCGGTCCATGAAAAACAGGCTGGTGATCGACACTCATTACTTTGTCATGGCCGACATCGCTTATTATTGCATTTCTAAGTCCAAAAACTCAAATTCGTGATTTTTTGCACTTTCGGTGGATATTAGCTCACAAATTTCCTATAATCCGGTCGACGGTCTCTGATTGGCCTAAAATTCACCCGGTCCATGGAAAAAACGCTTGTGATCGACACACATTACTTCTTCATGGCCGACGTCGTTTATTATTGCAATTTTTAGCCAAGACACTCAAATTCATGATTTTTTGCACTTTCAGTGGGTATTAACACATATATTTTCTAGAATTTTGTCGACGATCTCTGATTCGCCTTAAATTCACTCGGTCCACCAGAAACAGGCTGGTGATCGACACACATTACTTTATCATGGCTGACGTCGCGTATTATTGCATTTCTAAGCCCAGAAACTTAAATTCGTGATTTTTTGCACTTTCAGTGGGTATTGTAATCGATACCCATTACTTCGTCATGGCCAACGTCGCATATTATTGAATTTCTAATCGTAGAAACATAAATTCATGATTTTTTCCATTTTGATGGGTGCACGCATATTTTCTAGAATCTGGTCGATGGTCCCTAATTGGCCTGAAATTCACCCGGTCCATGAAAAACAGGCTGGTGATCGACACCCATTACTTTGTCATGGCCGACGTCGCTTATTATTGCATTTCTAACTCAGAAACACAAATTCGTGATTTTTTACACATTCCGTGGATAATTAGCTCACACATTTTCTATAATATGGTCGACGATCTTTGATTGACCTGAAATTCACCCGGTCCATAAAACAAGCTTGTAATCGACACCCGTTACTTCGCCATGGCTGACGTATCGTATTATTGCATTTATAAGCCTAGAAACTCAAATTCAAGATTTTTTGCACTTTCGGTGGGTATAAGCACATAGATTTTCTAGAATCCGGTCGACGGTCTCTGATTGGCCTAAAATTCACCCGATCCATGGAAAACAAGCTTGTGATCGACACACATTACTTTGTCTTGGCCGACGTCGCTTATTATTGCATTTTTAAACCAAGACACTCAAATTCTTGATTTTTTGCACTTTCAGAGGGTATTAGCACATAGATTTTCTAGAATATTGTCGACGATCTCTGATTGGCCTGAAATTCACTCGGTCCATCAGAAATAGGCTGGTTATCGACACCTATTACTTTATCATGGCCGACGTCGCGTATTATTGCATTTCTAAGCAAGAAACTCAAATTCGTGATTTTTTACACTTTCGGTGGGTATTGTAATTGATACCCGTTACTTCATCATGGCCGACGTCGCGTATTATTGCATTTCTAAGCATAGAAACTCAAAATCGTGATTTTTTCGATTTTGATGGGTGCACACAGATTTTCTAGAATGTAGTCGACGGTTTCTGACTGGCCTGAAATTCAAACGGTGCATGAAAAATGGGCTGGTGATCGACACTCATTACTTTGTCATGGCCGACGTCGCTTATTATTATATTTCTAAGTCCAAAAACTCAAATTCGTGATTTTTTGCACTTTCGGTGGATAATTAGCTCACAGATTTCCTAGAATCCGGTCGACGGTCTATGATTGGCCTAAAATTCACCCAGTCCATGGAAAAAATGCTTGTGATCGACACACATTACTTCTTCATGGCCGACGTCTTTTATTATTGCAATTTTATGCCAAGACACTCAAATTCATAATTTTTTGCACTTTCAGTGGGTATTAGCACATAGATTTTCTAGAATTTTGTCGACGGCCTCTAATTGGCCTGTAATTCACTCGGTCCACCAGAAATATGCTGGTGATCGACACATATTACTTTATCATGGCTGACGTCGCGTATTATTGCATTTCTAAGCCCAGAAACTTAAATTCGTGATTTTTTGCACTTTCAGTGGGTATTGTAATCGATACCCATTACTTCGTCATGGCCGACGTCGCGTATTATTGAATTTCTAATCGTAGAAACATAAATTCATGATTTTTTCCATTTTGATGGGTGCACGCATATTTTCTAGAATCTGGTCGATGGTCCCTGATTGGCCTGAAATTCACCCGGTCCATGAAAAACAGGCTGGTGATCGACACCCATTACTTCGTCATGGCCGACGTCGCTTATTATTGCATTTCTAAGCTCAGAAACACAAATTCGTGATTTTTTACACTTTCCGTGGATAATTAGCTCACACATTTTCTATAATATGGTCGACGATCTTTGATTGACCTGAAATTCACCCGGTCCATAAAACAAGCTTGTAATCGACACCCGTTACTTCGTCATGGCTGACGTATCGTATTATTGCATTTATAAGCCTAGAAACTCAAATTCAAGATTTTTTGCACTTTCGGTGGGTATTGTAATCGATACCCGTTACTTCGTCATGGCCGACGTCGGGTATTATTGCATTTCTAAGCCTAGAAACTCAAAATCATGATTTTTTCCATTTCGATGGGTGCACACAGATTTTCTAGAATCAGGTCGACGGTATTTGATTGGCTTGAAATTCAACCGGTCCATGAAAAACAGGGTGGTGATCGACACCCATTACTTTGTCATGGTCGACATCGCTTATTATTGCATTTCTAAGCCCAGAAACTCAAATTCATGAATTTTTGCACTTTCGGTGGGTATTGTAATCGATACGCGTTACTTCGTCATGGCCGACATCGCGTATTATTGCATTTCTAAGCATAGAAACTCAAAATCGTGATTTTTTCGATTTCGATGGGTGCACATAGATTTTCTAGAATCATGTCGACGATCTCTGATTGGCCTGAAATTCAACCGGTCCATGAAAAATAGGCTGGTGATCGACACTCATTACTTTGTCATGGCCGACGTCGCTTATTATTGCATTTCTAAGTCCAAAAACTCAAATTCGTGATTTTTTGCACTTTCGGTGGATATTAGCTCACAAATTTCCTAGAATCCGGTCGACGGTCTCTGATTGGCCTAAAATTCACCCGATCCATGGAAAACAAGCTTGTGATCGACACACATTACTTTGTCTTGGCCGACGTCACTTATTATTGCATTTTTAAACCAAGACACTCAAATTCTTGATTTTTTGCACTTTCAGAGGGTATTAGCACATAGATTTTCTAGATTACTGTAGACGATCTCTGATTGACCTGAAATTCACTCGGTCCACCAGAAACAGGCTTGTGATCGACACCTATTACTTTATCATGGCCGACGTCGCGTATTATTGCATTTCTAAGCCCAGAAAATCAAATTCATTATTTTTTGCACTTTCGGTGGGTATGGTAATCGATACCCGTTACTTCGTCATGGACAACGTCTCGTATTATTGCATTTCTAAGCCAGAAACTTAAATTGGTGATTTTTTGCACTTTCGGTGGGTATTGTAATCGATACCGCATTGCCGTCATGGCCGACGTCGGGTATTATTGCATTTCTAAGCCTAGAAACTCAAAATCATGATTTTTCCATTTCGATGGGTGCACACAGATTTTCTAGAATCGGTCGACGGTATTTGATTTGCACGAAATTCAACCGGTCCAAGAAAAAGCAGGATGGTGATCGACACCCATTACTTTGTCATGGTCGACGCCGCTATTATTACATTTCTAAGCCCGAAACTCAAATTCGTGATTTTTGAACTTTCGGTGGGTATTGTAATCGATCTGGCGTTACGCCGTCATGGCCGACATCGCGTATTATTGCATTTCTAAGCCCAGAAACACAAATTCATGATTTTTAACACTTTCGGTGGGTATTAGCACACAGATTTTCTAGAATCAGGTCGACGATCCCTGATTGGCCTGAAATTCAACCGGTCGATGAAAAAACAGGCTGGTGATCGACACTCATTACTTTGTCATGGCCGACGTCGCTTATTATTGCATTTCTAAGTCTAAAAACTCAAATTCGTGATTATTTGCACTTTCTGTGGATATTAGCTCACAAATTTACTAGAATCCGGTCGACGGTCTCTGATTGGCCTAAAATTCACCCGATCCATGGAAAACAAGCTTGTGATCGACACACATTACTTTGTCTTGGCCGACGTCACTTATTATTGCATTTTTAAACCAAGACACTCAAATTCTTGATTTTTTGCACTTTCAGAGGGTATTAGCACTTAGATTTTCTAGATTACTGTAGACGATCTCTGATTGGCCTGAAATTCACTCGGTCCACCAGAAACAGGCTTGTGATCGACACCTATTACTTTATCATGGCCGACGTCGCGTATTATTGCATTTCTAAGCCCAGAAAATCAAATTCATTATTTTTTGCACTTTCGGTGGGTATGGTAATCGATACCCGTTACTTCGTCATGGACAACGTCTCGTATTATTGCATTTCTAAGCCAGAAACTTAAATTGGTGATTTTTTGCACTTTCGGTGGGTATTGTAATCGATACCCGTTACTTCGTCATGGCCGACGTCGGGTATTATTGCATTTCTAAGCCTAGAAACTCAAAATCATGATTTTTTCCATTTCGATGGGTGCACACAGATTTTCTAGAATCAGGTCGACGGTATTTGATTTGCCTGAAATTCAACCGGTCCAAGAAAAATAGGATGGTGATCGACACCCATTACTTTGTCATGGTCGACGTCGCTTATTATTACATTTCTAAGCCCAGAAACTCAAATTCGTGATTTTTTGAACTTTCGGTGGGTATTGTAATCGATACGCGTTACTTCGTCATGGCCGACATCGCGTATTATTGCATTTCTAAGCCCAGAAACACAAATTCATGATTTTTAACACTTTCGGTGGGTATTAGCACACAGATTTTCTAGAATCAGGTCGACGATCCCTGATTGGCCTGAAATTCAACCGGTCGATGAAAAAACAGGCTGGTGATCGACACTCATTACTTTGTCATGGCCGACGTCGCTTATTATTGCATTTCTAAGTCCAAAAACTCAAATTCGTGATTCTTTGCACTTTCTGTGGATATTAGCTCACAAATTTACTAGAATCCGGTCGACGGTCTCTGATTGGCCTAAAATTCACCCGATCCATGGAAAACAAGCTTGTGATCGACACACATTACTTTGTCTTGGCCGACGTCACTTATTATTGCATTTTTAAACCAAGACACTCAAATTCTTGATTTTTTGCACTTTCAGAGGGTATTAGAACATAGATTTTCTAGATTATTGTAGACGATCTCTGATTGGCCTGAAATTCACTCGGTCCACCAGAAACAGGCTGGTGATCGACACCTATTACTTTATCATGGCCGACGTCGCGTATTATTGCATTTCTAAGCCCAGAAAATCAAATTCATTATTTTTTGCACTTTCGGTGGGTATTGTAACCGATACTCGTTACTTCGTCATGGACAACGTCTCGTATTATTGCATTTCTAAGCCAGAAACTTAAATTGGTGATTTTTTGCACTTTCGGTGGGTATTGTAATCGATACCCGTTACTTCGTCATGGCCGACGTCGGGTATTATTGCATTTCTAAGCCTAGAAACTCAAAATCATGATTTTTTCCATTTCGATGGGTGCACACAGATTTTCTAGAATCAGGTCGACGGTATTTGATTGTCCTGAAATTCAACCGGTCCATGAAAAACAGGATGGTGATCGACACCCATTACTTTGTCATGGTCGACGTCGCTTATTATTGCATTTCTAAGCCCAGAAACTCAAATTCGTGATTTTTTGAACTTTCGGTGGGTATCGTAATCCATACGCGTTACTTCGTCATGGCCGACATCGCGTATTATTGCATTTCTTAGCCCAGAAACACAAATTCATGATTTTTAACACTTTCGGTGGGTATTAGCACACAGATTTTCTAGGATCTGGTCGACGGTCTCTGATTGGCCTGAAATTCAACCGGTCCATGAAAAACAGGTTGGTGATCGACACTCATTAATTTGTCATGGCCGACGTCGCTTATTATTGCATTTCTAAGTCCAAAAACTCAAATTCGTGATTTTTTGCACTTTCGGTGGATATTAGCTCACAAATTTCCTAGAATCCGGTCGACGGTCTCTGATTGGCCTAAAATTCACCCGGTCCATGGAAAAAATGCTTGTGATCGACACACATTACTTCTTCATGGCCGACGTCGTTTAGTATTGCAATTTTTAGCCAAGACACTCAAATTCATGATTTTTTGCACTTTCAGTGGGTATTAACACATATATTTTCTAGAATTTTGTCGACGATCTCTGATTCGCCTTAAATTCACTCGGTCCACCAGAAACAGGCTGGTGATCGACACACATTACTTTATCATGGCTGACGTCGCGTATTATTGCATTTCTAAGCCCAGAAACTTAAATTCGTGATTTTTTGCACTTTCAGTGGGTATTGTAATCGATACCCATTACTTCGTCATGGCCGACGTCGCGTATTATTGAATTTCTAATCGTAGAAACATAAATTCATGATTTTTTCCATTTTGATGGGTGCACGCATATTTTCTAGAATCTGGTCGATGGTCCCTGATTGGCCTGAAATTCACCCGGTCCATGAAAAACAGGCTGGTGATCGACACCCATTACTTCGTCATGGCCGACGTCGCTTATTATTGCATTTCTAACTCAGAAACACAAATTCGTGATTTTTTACACATTCCGTGGATAATTAGCTCACACATTTTCTATAATATGGGTGACGATCTTTGATTGACCTAAAATTCACCCGGTACATAAAACAAGCTTGTAATCGACACCCGTTACTTCGTCATGGCTGACGTATCGTATTATTGCAATTATAAGCCTAGAAACTCAAATTCAAGATTTTTTGCACTTTCGGTGGGTATATAAGCACATAGATTTTCTAGAATCCGGTCGACGGTCTCTGATTGGCCTAAAATTCACCCGATCCATGGAAAACAAGCTTGTGATCGACACACATTACTTTGTCTTGGCCGACGTCGCTTATTATTGCATTTTTAAACCAAGACACTCAAATTCTTGATTTTTTGCACTTTCAGAGGGTATTAGCACATAGATTTTCTAGAATCAGGTCGACGGTGTGTGATTGGCTTGAAATTCACTCGGTCCACCAGAAACAGGCTGGTGATCGACACCTATTACTTTATCATGGCCGACGTCGCGTATTATTGCATTTCTAAGCCTAGGAACTCAAATTCGTGATTTTTTACACTTTCGGTGGGTATTGTAATTGATACCCTTTACTTCGTCATGGCCGACATCGCGTATTATTGCATTTCTATGCATAGAAACTCAAAATCGTGATTTTTTCGATTTCGATGGGTGCACACAGATTTTCTAGAATGTAGTCGACGGTCTCTAATTGGCCTGAAATTCAAACGGTCCATGGAAATAACGCTTGTGATCGACACACATTACTTCTTCATGGCCGACGTCGCTTATTATTGCAATTTTAAGCCAAGACACTCAAATTCATGATTTTTTGCACTTTCAGTGGGTATTAGCACATAGATTTTCTAGAATTTTGTCGACGGTCTCTAATTGGCCTGTAATTCACTTGGTCCACCAAAAATATGCTGGTGATCGACACATATTACTTTATCATGGCTGACGTCGCGTATTATTGCATTTCTAAGCCCAGAAACTTAAATTCGTGATTTTTTGCACTTTCAGTGGGTATTGTAATCGATACCCATTACTTCGTCATGGCCGACGTCGCGTATTATTGAATTTCTAATCGTAGAAACATAAATTCATGATTTTTTCCATTTTGATGGGTGCACGCATATTTTCTAGAATCTGGTCGATGGTCCCTGATTGGCCTGAAATTCACCCGGTCCATGAAAAACAGGCTGGTGATCGACACCCATTACTTCGTCATGGCCGACGTCGCTTATTATTGCATTTCTAAGCTCAGAAACACAAATTCGTGATTTTTTACACTTTCGGTGGGTATTAGCTCACACATTTTCTATAATATGGTCGACGATCTTTGATTGACCTGAAATTCACCCGGTCCATAAAACAAGCTTGTAATCGACACCCGTTACTTCGTCATGGCTGACGTATCGTATTATTGCATTTATAAGCCTAGAAACTCAAATTCAAGATTTTTTGCACTTTCGGTGGGTATTGTAATCGATACCCGTTACTTCGTCATGGCCGACGTCGGGTATTATTGCATTTCTAAGCCTAGAAACTCAAAATCATGATTTTTTCCATTTCGATGGGTGCACACAGATTTTCTAGAATCAGGTCGACGATATTTGATTGGCTTGAAATTCAACCGGTCCATGAAAAACAGGGTGGTGATCAACACCCATTACTTTGTCATGGTCCACATCGCATAAGCTAAAAACAATACTTATTATAAAACGGAAGAAATAATAACTTTGAAGTACTAATAGTGTCACGTGTGGAGTAGTAGCAGAAGCTCCCATGTGTCACAAATCACCAAGTAAGAGTTGAGGTCCCCATTTCACCTTGATGGTATAATCTAGGTAAACTCATTGGCGGCCTCATGTGGTTGTCAAGATCTTTCATTTAGACACCTCAACTAAATCTTATTTCGTTTAGATAAAATGGGATAGGGTCCGACTGTGTCATTTAGACATTTTTTAATCAATGAGTCAAATATGTAATGTGTGTGTAACGCACTCGTCGATGACATGACAAAATGACAAATTAAATTAAGACATGTGTCATTTGATCTCATAAATAAAAAAATAAATTTTGAGTAAAATTAATATTTCAGAAAAGAAAAGAAAACTCTATTTTCTAAATCCTACACATTATTATCAAACACAAAAAAAATTACTAAAAAAATTGAAATCATGTTCTTGGTGTTCTTCACCATTTTCATGTGTGTTCTTGTTCCAACTACGATTTCAATCCAAATTTTTTTTAAAAATCTTCAAATTTGTTATAACTTCAACTAAAGATTCCCCACGAAGACCCGAAGATAATCCCAACATTAACTTTTCAAAATTTTCATCAAATAAAGTAACTCATTTTAAACCTCTAAATTTTCTAAAGAACCCTTTAATTTCGATGAGTTCCTTTAATTTTTCTTTTCTTTTTACTAGGAGAGAGAGCAAGAAATTGAGTTGAATTAAAAATGTAATTAATTTTTTCCCAATAGTGATAGTGGCGGCGGTGATGGTAGAAAAAAGAATGAAGAAGAAGGAAATTAAAAGAATTATAATTTTTTGCCTTTTTACGTGCATGTTGTTGGTATTTCTATGGTACTTTATAAAGCAGTACGGGAAGTAATAACTATTACAAATGTTCGAAAGGATAAATAAATTGTCAATCTTTAAAATTGCCGCATGTGTGTTGTGTCTTGAATCTTGATCAACTTGCAAAGCCAATATTGAGAAGCTACTTAAGTTTGTTGTGTCTTGAATCTTGATAACCTGAAATCAAGAAGCAACTAAATCTGGATGGTTACAACGTTGTGTGTTGAGTCGAGGATAGCCCTCTATCCTTAAGACAAGATTGCCCCGTATATATGCTTTTACGTTAGCGGGCAATAGTCTCCCAAGATAAAACAACACTTTAATCTCAACACTACAAAGCCAATAGGTTGAGCCTGGCGAAGAAAACAAATATGACTCGACTTGCTGAAGATATGGAATAGGAAGGAAGAGTTTCTCTCTACTCTTCTCTTTTGTCTCTGTGTATATAGTGTGTCTCTGTAGTGTATATCTTGTGTATACGTGAGGGTTTGGTCACTGTTTTTCAGTCGAAAATTGCACTGATTTTCGCTGAATTTCACTGACTGGTTTGTGCTAATTTGTGGCTGTTTTTCGCACTGTTTTGTGCTGAAAAACAGTCAGTTTTTCTGTGCCTTTTTCGTCTGTTTTGTGCCTGTTTTCTGCTCGTTTTCTTGCCTGTTTCTTGCTACTGTTTTTCAGCCAAATGAAGCTCAATATATAGCAAGAAGAGGGGCTGTCCAACAGCCACAAACAAGGCTGTAATGGCCCTTAAAGGAGGCCATTAAAACAGCCAAGTAATGGCTATTAAGGCCTTGAAGAAGGCTGCCCAAATGCCCCAAGTAATGGCTGTTAATGGAGAGTTAATCAGCCAAGTAATGGCTGGTTAATGCTCCAAAACGCAGTCCAACGGTAGGCAGAAAAAGTCTCCAGAAATTCTGGGGACCAAACTGTAATTATTGAAACTTCAGGGACCAAACTGTACATATGAAAGAATTCTGGTCCAAACTGTACATCTGAAACTTCAGGGATCAAACTGTACATCTGGCAGAGTTCTCTGGTCCAAAAAGATAATATCAGAAAGGCCCACAGCCAGCCCACAAACCACACACCGTGACCCGTGACCGTGACCCGAGCCCGAGACCTGACCGGACGGGCAAGGCGGCAGCGGCGTGTGGGCTTAGCTGAACCCAAGCACATCTAGGTCTTCCTCCTTTAAACACATGGGATACCCTGGGGTCCCAAACCCTTTACCAATTAGAGACTTATATAGAGAGCAATTCTTCCTATTCCCACCGATGTGGTAGATTTGTCCCACACCACATTTCCATGTCTCAAACACCTTACTTCGTGGACCAATATCTCTTTCATTTCTCAACGAAATTAGACGATTCTTGGCCCTACGGTCATCTACTCACTTCGTAGATCATGCATGTGTAAAGAGACAAGGTCTCCAACATACGGAACACTAGTGTTTAATTCATCAAAGATGGGTGGACGCATCTCCCCGCCAAAGGCTAATTTCCAACAATCCCCTCTATGAAAGAGAGATTGTGGCGCACACACAAGGTGCCTACATTTCAGCAATCTTTCAGCGAAAAGATATTGTATCAGGAGAGGTAGCTTTCGCTTTGAACCTTCCCTAGTTGAAATCATCGGACTTACTTACTGCGCGGTGAACGTGATGTCTTGAACCGTCAGTGTTTAGTGTAAGCCAAGACAATGATATCAACACAATAACTCTTCTTATTCATTTTCCTTCTTACGTTTCTGTCCGTTGTGGCCATGGACACACTTGGATTCTTAAGTGCGTTCATTTGAGGCGGCCATCCTCGCACTTAAATAGGTGATCTCCTACAAGGTATCCTGCTATACCCCACTTCACAAGTGTTAGGAACCATTAAAAGTTTCCCAAAAACCTAACCTCAACTGTTGAGGAGCATTACAGGTTTTGAAAACTTAACCTTTACCCACACTGCAGATAGCACTTAAAGTCTATCGCGGGAACGGCTTTGGATTTGGTGTTTCTTTTCAGAAATCACTATCTGAAGTGCTCATGCTTCCACTGAAGCGATCAACTGAACCTTTACAACTTAGTTTTCCCATTGAACCAAATTACTGGGATCTCCAGTTCGTAAGGTTGGGTTTCCACTGTATTGGTCCGTATATTTTGGGTTTTAAGCCCATTCCCCTAGACAGGCAGAACACTTGATATCCGGGTAGTCCCTTAGTTAGTAAATAAGGTAGTGACACCCGTGATGATCAACTGCCATACGGTCTTATGTCTCTTGACATATACGTCCAGACGCCGTCATCCGTGTCCTTCCTGAAGCCGATCGGCTAGTCACAGAGTATAACTGCTGAAGGCACGGGTTTCTCCCAATAAGGGACGTCCTCTAAGGAGCCGTGAAGTTACTCAACTTCTTTCATGCTTTGTATAAAGCGATAAACTCCGATTCCATCATGAATCGGCCGATGCAAGTTTGCTTAGAGGATTTTCCAAGACCTACCATACACATTTGCTTGTGGCTTTGGTGTTCTTCAGATCTGATGTCCAGTTTGCATCACTGTGTTCTCCCAGGACCGCTGGACATCCAGAATACTATAATCCGTAGATAAGCGAATAATTCAGATATCGTCATATCTGACTTAACGCCTTCTATTGATCATGTATTAAGATCATCAGTGAACCTTAGTTCAACTGATCTGTTTGTAGGACGATACCAGGTCGGTTGTAGTGTGTACAATACATTGAACTACACATGACCTGTGCATATCGCTCCTTGTCTATGGGTGCACCATGATTCCAATCAGTTCTATGATTCATATCCATTGGTGGCTTCAACGAGACTGTCAACTATCGACCAGTCCGTTAGATGTCTTAGAAATCCAATTCCTAAGATGTCATCTGTGATACCCATATCTTTCATATCGAGACTTTGTTTCAATATGACTGTTGATTCTCCAACTGTTGGCTTTCTCATTTAAGAGTCAATGTTTCTGTGGTCAGATTCATTGTTTCTGTTTTATCTGAAACTTTCAGGACCAAAATGTAAACATTTCAAGGACCAAAATGAAAGTTCAGGAAGAAGCCCAACAGTTCAGCAAATCAACTCTGATTCTCTTCTTTCAACTCTCCGGTTGGGAAGGCTGTTTCAACATTCATGCCACGCAAGACTGCAATGGCCCATGATGTTAAGCTACTCCCAGGGGAGCACATGTACAAGTAGCCAGGGCTTTGAACTCGTCAGTAGATCCATCTACTTTGTACTCACTTTTGAGTATCCTTTTTCACAACCCAGAGGTTCTTTTCCCGGAGGAAGATCAACCATTACGCAAGTATGATTCTATATGATGAAATATATTTCTCTCTTTAGCTTCTTTCCAAAACAGCGCTTTTGGAGATAACAATTATTTGTTAATTGTCCATGGTTTATTCTCAACCATACAAGCTAGAAGGTATGGAACAAGTCTTTGTCCCCTCTTTGCTCCTTCTCGGTTCAACATCTAGAATCCCTGAGTTCTGCAGATCTGGAATATTAAGTTAGGATAGCCAAAGAACTTTCGAGTCCTGTAGATACGGAACGTCTAGTTCCGGACAGTCAGGCCCTCGCGGGTTCTTGTTAACCTTGAGCAATTACTCCTTTTTCCTATTTCAAGGAAAGTTATCTTCAAAGAATTCAGCATTCTTTTACGCCAAGAGGCGAGCAGTACTATTGTTATTTGCAGATCCAGTGGATATGCAATCTATAGTCTTAGGTACAACTTGACCTGTTTCGGTATTCCAACTTTTATCAAGCCACCCCACATAATTTGGGCGTACGACTTTGCGCTTGGCTAACACCGTTGGACTGAGGTGAGAAATGAACATTCGTTTAATGAACGATGCTTCACATTCTCCCCCTCTATCACTACGAATTTCTCAATCCGTAGGCTTAGTTGATTTTCAATTTCTGCTTTGTAGCGCTTATCCGCTTCAACAACTTCATCTTTGCTTTTCAACAAACAAAGGATTCCATACGTTGTACCATCATTAATGAAGATCACAACGTACTTGTCTCCCCCCTCTATTTTGTATAAACTTCAAATCACCCAAGTAGGTGTGACTAAGTTCTAGAGGAGCGGTGCTTCTTTCGCTATTCCCTTGACGGAATTTGGAAAGGTGATTTTGCCTCTTCATCTACCTCACATTCATTTTGAGGGTTTATGTCGACAGAAGGCAACAATCTCAACATCGTTAGCTTTTGAATGACTTGCTATTTAACGTGTCTTAATCTATGATGGAATAGACGCACGGATTACAAATATATCATTCATTTGGCTACAGACATCCTGTACCATTCTTAGTTATTACGGACCTGTTGGAGTAGTTTCAAACCAGCTTGACCAACAGCGTCCCTTAAACCAAGTTAGGAACATGTTTATGCCCGTGGTTAGGGCGCAACCGGATCATATGTGATCTCGATACTCTGGCCCACTCTAGTTGCTTTAGCAGACTGAGTGTCCAATTTCTTTACTGCCTTTCTTTAGCCCTTCAGATCATTTAAGACCTGGAAACTCTAGCCCACCTTGCTAGGTGTCCATTACTTTTCCTATGAAATGAATTCTGGCCCCACTCCAGTCGCCCGGAGGCTTTGTATGACTGAGTGTCCAATATCATCATATCAAAGGAATTTTAGCCCACTCCAGTCGCCCGGAGGCTTTATATGACTGAGTGTCCAATATCATCCTATGAAGGATCTTCTGCCAAATAGTATGACAGGCTCAACGTCTTTAACTTTTAGACTTCTTCCGTTATGATTGGTGCCCAGATAATTCTTGGCGCTTACTTAAGAGTTGTAATGATTTTACGATCGGTGGATCTTACTCCATCGTATGTGCGAACGCATTTCTACTGATTTAACAATTACACTTAAAAGAAGGGTTCTTTTTAAGTCGTTTACAATCCAATCTTTAAACGGGAAAGAAGATAAGATTAATCTCCTGATTTTAAAGCGTAAGAAATATAAATTATCTTCATATTCCTCCTTACTTTAATCCATTTTTAATCAGACATCATTTAATCTTTATTCTTGACAAGTAAGAAAAACTACTTATCCCAATTTGGATTCGGCTCACTTCGCCACTTCATCAAACCGAGTGTCCGGTTCCTTCTTACCATTATTCGGATCTTTATGCAGGATAGATACAGGCCTTCTGCTGCAAGATAGAAGTACATCTTGATCTTCTCCTCTTGTCCCAGCTTGACATCCTCAGCTCTCGAGAGCGCTTGTTACCACCAGTCTTGGTAGCGGTGACACCATGAACACGTTCATCATCATCACTCTCTTCTACCGTAAAAACCATTGCCATATCCAGATTTGGTCACACAACTTTTGACCGACATCTTTCGAACACTAATAGTATTACAATACAATCTTGTCTTAAATTGTTGGTATTTCTATGGTACTTTATAAAGCGATGCGGAAGTAATAACTATTACAAATGTTGAAAGGATAAATAAATTGTCAATCTTTAAAATTGCCGCATGTGTGTTGTGTCTTGAATCTTGATCAACTTGCAAAGCCAATATTGAGAACTGCCAAGAAGTTTGTTGTGTCTTGAATCTTGATAACCTGAAATCAAGAAGCAACTAAATCTGGATGGTTACAACGTTGTGTGTTGAGTCGAGGATAGCCCTCTATCCTTAAGACAAGATTGCCCGTATATATGCTTACGTTAGCGGGCAATAGTCTCCCAAGATAAAACAACACTTTAATCTCAACACTACAAAGCCAATAGGTTGAGCCTGGCGAAGAAAACAAATATGACTCGACTTCTTTGAAGATATGGAATAGGAAGGAAGAGTTTCTCTCTACTCTTCTCTTTTGTCTCTGTGTATATAGTGTGTCTCTGTAGTGTATATCTTGTGTATACGTGAGGGTTTGGTCACTGTTTTCAGTCGAAAATTGCCTTGATTTTCGCTGAATTTCACTTGGTTTGTGCTAATTTGTGGCTGTTTTTCGCCTTTGTTTTGTCTTTGAAAAGCAGTCGATTCTAATGCCTTTTAAATACATTTTGTGCCTGTTTTCTGCTCGTTTTCTTGCCTGTTTCTTGCTACTGTTTTTCAGCCAAATGAAGCTCAATATATAGCAAGAAGAGGGGCTGTCCAACAGCCACAAACAAGGCTGTAATGGGCCTTAAAGCGAGGCCATTAAAGCGACCAAGTAATGGCTATTAAGGCCTTGAAGAAGGCGCCCAAATGCCCCAAGTAATGGCTGTTAATGGAGAGTTAATCAGCCAAGTAATGGCTGGTTAATGCTCCAAAACGCAGTCCAACGGTAGGCGAAAAAGTCTCCGAAATTGCAGGGACCAAACTGTAATTATTGAAACTTCAGGGACCAAACTGTACATATGAAAGAATTCTGGTCCAAACTGTACATCTGAAACTTCAGGGATCAAACTGTACATCTGGCAGAGTTCTCTGGTCCAAAAAGATAATATCAGAAAGGCCCGTGACCGGACGGGCGGGCGGCGGCGGCGCGCGTGTGGGCTTAGCTTTGAACCCAAGCACATCTAGGTCTTCCCTCCTTTAAACACATGGGATACCCCTTGGGGTCCCAAACCCTTTACCAATTAGAGACTTATATAGAGAGCAATTCTTCCTATTCCCACCGATGTGGTAGATTTGTCCCACACCACATTTCCATGTGTCAAACACCTTACTTCGTGGACCAATATCTCTTTCATTTCTCAACGAAATTAGACGATTCTTGGCCCTACGGTCATCTACTCACTTCGTAGATCATGCATGTGTAAAGAGACAAGGTCTCCAACATACGGAACACTAGTGTTTAATTCATCAAAGATGGGTGGACGCATCTCCCCGCCAAAGGCTAATTTCCAACACATGTTTGGTATGAAATCCACACAACTTGTCAAGTTAGCGAAAAATGCCTAAATGACATAGTGGGCTCCACATCAAGTGTCTAAATGAAACAAAGTTTAATTGAAGTGTCTAAGCGAAAGTTTGGCCTTTTCACACGCCTGTTTGGTATGAAATCCACACAACTTGTCAAGTCAGCGAAAAATGTCTAAATAACACAGTGGGGCTCCACATCAAGTGTCTAAATGTAACAAGTTTTAGTTGAAGTGTCTAAGTGAAAGATCTTGACGACCACAAGAGACTGAGTTTGGCCTATAATCTATTGCTGATTTGTCTGAATATGACTGGCTTTACTTTTGAGTAAATGCACACAAATACGGTGGACTCCTCTCTACTCTCTAGATACATCTGTATGGTTGTTGCTTTCCATTTTCATATACTCATCTTAAATACTGACTTGAATACCATCTACCAATTATAATCAATTATCAATCTCCACAAGATCTTTTCTTTTTTAATTTTCTAAGCTTTGTACTTGTGGTTTTCCTCCTTAATATCCTATTGACAACTACGTTTCTATAGAAAAAAATCCACACTTGTGAATATGGGTGCACTCAAGATTGTTGTAATCTTTCTCCTGTAATATCCTATTGACAACTACGTTTCTATAGAAAAAATCCACACTTGTGAATATGGGTGCACTCAAGATTGTTGTAATCTCTCTCCTGTCCTGCTAAAAAAAATCAATATTTTATGTCTCACAAGAATGAAAAGGATGGAAACTTTTCTTTCAATATTCAAGAGAGGAACTTCAAAATTGCAATTCATAAAGAGAAATTTTGTACACCCTTTTCAGATCATCACTCTGTGATGTTTCTTGTTGCATTACTCTACATTATCCTTGTTCTACCAGTGCTTAATGCTCAATCAACAAATGCAAAATTTTCAGCAAGGCTGCTTGATTCAGTTCTTCAAGATTATGCTTTTAGGGCATTTGTTAGGCCAAGAACAGGGATTCCATACGATGGAAATGTGCCTTCCAATTCCACTGGAATCAAAGTTACTGCACTCAGGCTAAGAAGTGGAAGCATGAGGTGAAGGGGTGTCAGTAGATACAAGAATTTCATATCCCAATTGGTGTTTTGGAGCAACCTTATGTAGAGAGGCTTGTTCTGGTGTATCACAATTTAGCCAATTGGTCCAATTTGTATTACCCTTTACCAGGTTACACTCACCTAACACTAATTTTGGGTATTTTTTCTTATGATGCTTTCAATTCATCAGCTAAAAATCTGCCAGAGTTGCACATCAGAGTATCAAAGAAGCCTATTTTGGTCAATGTTTCTAATGTAAAGCCAGTGTCAATGGGGTTGTCACCTAAGTGTGTCTACTTTAACTTGGATTGTGCAGTGGAATTTGACAATTTATTGAATGGGAATGTGTGTAAGACTACCAAACAAGGCCATTTTTCTATAGTGATTGAGTTTATTACTGCTGAGCCAGAACCTGCCAGTGGAGGTGTTAGCGGTAGTGGCACAGATGATCATAAAAGTGGTAAGAAAAAATGGGTAATTTTTGGATCAGTTGTTGGTGGATTTGTGGCTTTGGTTTCCTTGGTTTTATTGATTACTTGTCTAAAGAAGTATGATAAGCAGAAAAAGATTGACAGAATGGAAGAGGCAGCGGATAGAGATGTACCATTGCAGATGACAAGAATTGGATGTACAAAGGCTCCAGTGGCTTCACAGACACGTACAAGACCCTCATTAGAGAATGAATATCTTCCATAGATTTGTTTTAACAAAGAATTTTTTAGTATTCATCTGGTAATCCAGCTTCAATATTTTTTGCAATTTTTAATTCAATTCTTTCAGCGCTTTGATTTTATCCTTCCATTCTGTTGTACATTCTACTAACTTTGTTTATCATCTTGATGAATATCAGCAGAGACTTTTTCTATCACACATCCTTTACAATTGCAAATTGATCAAGTTTTTTTTAGTAGAGTTTACCCAACTTGGTCTTGAAGTTCCAACATTGATGCTTTAAGAAACAGGAAGTGACCTTACTTAAATAAAAAATAAAGAACCAAACAAAATAAATAAATAATTAATTAATCATCCAAACAGCCTAGCATAATTAATCCAGAAGTTGACTTTTGTCCAGTTGTGGCCTAAATAAATAAATATTCTTTCTTGAGATCTGCAGCTCAAATGTGTTTGATATCCTAACATCCTACTCCAATTTCCATTTTCTTTAGCTCCCTCCTAAATCTTATTCATTATGTCAATCCTTCTTCAACAAGCTGAAGATAGTTGGGATTAAGGCATTCCCACTTTCAAGGCCCCTAACATAGTCCTGGTATGGTTTTCTAGAAGAACCATTTTTGTCCAGATTTCATAGTTCAATTTTTTATAAACATCTCCCAATCTGATGCATTCAGCGTATTATTTCTACATAAGTTTCTAGTTTCTAATTGCTATTCTGATTGGATCTAAATCATCTAGTTCAGACTCATCTGCAGAAAGCTCACTTGATTCCTTAATTCAGCAAAATGCCTTCAGGGAATTGACCTGGCCAAGAACCAGGACTGGTGTTCCTTATGATGCATATGTTCCTTCCAACTTGACAGGGATTAAAATTTCATCCATGATTCTCACAAGATATAACTTAAAATGGAGAGTCTATGGCTACTATAAAGAATTCTTTATCCCATCCGGGATCATAGAGGAGCCTTGTGCAAGGAAATTTGTTCTGGTTTACCAAACATGGCTAATTGATCATCCTTTTTTATCCTTTGCCTCGTTACACTTATTTGACACCAGTTTTGGAAATTTTGGCTTATGATTCTTATGATTTGTATGTAAACAATGTACCAAAATTGGATATACTAGCATTGGAAGATCCTGTCACCATCAGGTTTTTTTATGTACAACCAGCACCCCAGGGGTCTTTGACCAAGTGTATTTATTTCTACTCGAATAATTGGTCGAATTTGGCGATGTTATAGATGGAAATATTTGTGAAACCAGAATACAAGGCCATTTTTCTATAGTTGATGAGGTGAAAGTTGCTCCAAGTCCTTCTCCTGCTGCTTATGAAATTGCTCCAAGTCCTTCTCCGACTGTTGATGAAAATAATCATCAAAATATCTACTCTAAAATGTGGATTATTTCGGGAATATTTATTGTCCTTGTAAGAAAGTTTGGATTTTTGGAAATAAGACAGAGGCTGGATGATTCAGCAGTAATTGTTGAGCCATTGTTAGGGAACACAGAGGTGCCATTGCCAGTGGAAGCTCCAATTAGACCGTTGCTGGAGAACGACTATGTGCTTCAAGTTACGCAGAAACTATGATCAAACAGGCAACAAATGCATAATGTATAATCATTTGTTCCAGTATTCAAAACACCATTTTTTTTGTGGTTTACATACTTAGGTACAATTTGCCAGGAGTTTTTACGCTATCATTATAATTTATTATGTTATAACAAGTTATATATTCTATTTTCTAGGTTGCATTTGTTATTTATATTTTTTTGTTGTTGTAGGTCGCTTAACCTCATAACAGGGTCGAAGCCACTGCCTTATGACCTAAAACATTGAAGGCACCACAATTACTACTCTTATTAAGTACTATTTTATATACTCCTTTTGTACAATTTAAGTGTCTTAATTTGACTAAGCACAAAATTTAAGAAATAAAGAGACTTTGAATTTTGTGGTCCTAAATTAAAGATGTGTATAATGTACTAAAATGTCATTTGAATACAACAACTATAACATACCCAGTGAAATCCCACAACGTGGGTATGGGAGGTAGAGTGTACGCAGACCTTACCTCTACCTTGATAGGTAGAGCTGTTGTTTTCGAGAGACTCTCGGCTCAATACAAAGCATAAGAACAAACAAAAGCAAAATCAAAGCAAGACAAATGTAAAGCATTATGAAAATGATTGATATCTAAAGCAAATAGGCCATGATAGCGTATTCTGAAAAAATAAGCAGTAACTAGCACAGACAAATAAGCTAAACAAAGTACACTAAAGGACACATAGCAACAGAAATCAAACTACAGAGGACTATAAAGCAATACTGCACCTATTTGTATGATAGGCTAAGCGGGCCTACAATAATAATACTACAACTACCAGTTTGCAAGCGTAAGTAGGACTACGCTCGACTACCTACTACCCTCTACCCTAATTTGTGTCCTCCACAACCCCTGTCTAAGGTCATGTCCTTAGTAAGTTGCACTTGCGCCATATCCTGTATAATGACCTCTCCCCAATACTTTTTCAGCTTATCTCTACTCCTCATGAACTCGTCCAAAGCCAACCTCTCACACCTCCGCACTGGGGCATTTATATCTCTCATCTACACATGCCCAAACAATCTCAACCTCGCTTCCCGAATCTTATCCTTCACCGAGTCCACTCCCACTCTATAGCTACCTCTCGAATGCAACTTGCCGTCCTATCCCACATACATGTCACATCCCCACTACTCCCCCAAGCCCCCTTGGCATCTAGTGGTTATAAATTTATCATATACTATGTTGGAATTGTCAACTTACTAGATATAGAAAAATATACTTTTTTTGGAACAGTCCAAAAAAGAAAGTAATACACTTAAATTGAGACGGAAGGAGTAATATTTCATTTATAAAATTATTAGTAGTAGTAAAAAGTTTTAAATTTTATATTTTTCTTCTTTTTTCTTTTTACTTGGTTGAAGTTATTCGAATGAGTAAGTAAATTACTATACTTTTTTTTTCTTATTAGTTGCTCCCTCCATTCTATTTTATAATACTTGTAGGTAGGAATGGCCCGTTCCGACACGGGCCCAACATTGTGAAAGTTGAAATAGTTACTATTTTTAAAAAAACTTTATTTTGACGTGAAACTGCACATAATGAAATTGATACTTGTAACTTATTATCAAATCGGACATGGAGAACATCACATGCTAATTGTTGGATATAATTTACATACATTTTTAACAAAATAAATACCCATGGATATTGTATAGTTAGCAAATGAGTAAGTTGTTTACATTCAAAGCGTCATGCTATCCATTAGAGTGAGAAATGAAACTATATTTGTCTGATAAAGTAAAGTACTCTCCATAAGTTATGAGGTTGTCTTCCCGCAACCATTTCCTCAGGAATAATTTTCCAGTTGGTGGTGAAACCGGCAAGTACCGATCAGCTTCTTTTCATAGACTATAATTTATTAGTACATCTTGAAATAACAACAAAATGCATGATCCAGTTTCTTTTAAAGGTAAGGCATGGGTGTTGACTGCTCCAAGCTATAATCTGGATATACAACCACAAATATGTGAACGATTTTGTCCGGAAACTATGCCTACGGGAAAAAGAATATGACAAACAATATTCTACTTAAGCAGAAA
Source organism: Anisodus acutangulus (assembly GCA_029783415.1). Classification (NCBI taxonomy): domain Eukaryota; kingdom Viridiplantae; phylum Streptophyta; class Magnoliopsida; order Solanales; family Solanaceae; genus Anisodus; species Anisodus acutangulus. The sequence goes on from CM056493.1 coordinate 34,260,890, forward strand.
TTTCTCTTCACAATTTTTGTACTGAGTACCTATTGTGAATAACTATTTCTCCAAATAAAAAAAGTACAGTCCTGCATATCTCTCTGAAATATATGTTATGATCTCTGAATTGAGCTGAATAATTAGGAGAATAAACTAAGTTTGTGTAGTTGTCGGGGTTTGAAGCTGAGTGAAGGTTGTTAATTGGTATTTTCGTGAAATTAGATGAAGGATTGAGATTAAAAGTTCATTAATTAGCTTCAAGGGCTGAGATTTTTCCAACTCAACCCATTCTGTTATATACACCCATCAGTAGGCAATAGGGATTGCAATGGACCGGATCTGGACTGGATCCTACTAGATCCAGATCCAGATCCATTTTTCATACCTTGATCCAGATTCATCGGATCCATAAAAATCAGATTCAAATCCGGATCCACCAGGTCCACGGATCGGATCTGGATCTACATGTAATTTTTTTTGGCTTGAATAATATTCCCACATGTTGAAACTTTTATAACAAAATGAAACGCAATCTGATTGGAAAAAAATGATTGAGTTCATTCAATCAACCTACACAAACATGACACCATTCTTCCAAAATACTGAACAAATTTTTAGCATCACAAGAAAATAAAGACGATTGACTTCATTAGTGATGCTGAACAGGTTGCAACTTTGAGCTAATTTTTGGAGGCTTTAGTGATGCTCCACTTGTAGTTCTACTGACTGACTTCATTAAACAACATAAAACAATGTCAGTCATATATCAAAAGTCCCAGTTTTTTTTTGTTGATCAAACAAACGAGAGAAAGATACTTAAAGCTTACAGCTAGCAAATTCAAGAAAGGGAAATTTAAAGTAGAGTGACAATTTTTTCTTTTTATAGAAATGAAAATATGAAAAACTACAGAGAGCATATAGGTAAAAAAAATGAAACTTCAAAGATAAATTACATGACTATGTGACTTGTGCTTTATCCTAGTTCAACCCTTTACCCAATACATAAATTATGAAAAAAAATTAAGAAATACTTATAAAATTACATTCTAGGTTATGAATATATTTAATAAAAAACGGATCCACGGATCGGATATGGACCAGATACGGATCTCAAATACAAGATCCAGATCCAGATCCGATCCGTCAGAAATGGATTCGGGTCCGATCCGGATCCGTCGGGTTCAAATTTTGAAGATCCATATCCTATAAAACGGACCTGGATCCACCGGATTCGGACCGAGTCCAAGATCCACTGCCATCTCTAGTAGGCAACGAGGACATCATTGAATATCCTTGGTAAATCCAAATTCTCTCTCTTCTCTACTCTCATCTATCTCTTCTCTTCTAATTTCTTCCTCATCCAATTCTGAATCTCTTCTCTCTTAATCTGAATATCTCATTCATGCAAGGAGGCTTTGCCATCTATCTTATTTTCAGTTGAATAGATTAGTTTAATTTCTGTAATTTGAGTTCCATTTTGTTGATATAGAACTAGAAAATTGTCCTAAAATAAATTGTCTTTCATTTGATACATTGAAAATTTGAATTAAATAGTCAGATCCTGACATTTGGTATCAGAGCATTCGAACCTGCGACTTGAAAGTTTAACGATGGCTGAGGGTACTAGATTGCAAATCATGGACGCAAGATTAACTAAACATGAAGAAGCTTTGGCTAGATTAACTATTGGGTAACATACTTTGCAGCAAACACATGTGGGAATTCAAGTGACACTAGAGCTAATTTTAGACCGATTAACAGCTTTGGAAAGACCACAAGTGCGAGCTCATGAACAAGCAAATCCAAGGAGATGGGTTGATTTTAATTCCAGCACAAGATGGAAGGCCTAATAGGTTAGCTGGATTTCCAATTCCTCCACCTAAATGGAAGCTACCTGGGTTTGAAGGCAAGGAACCTAAGGTATGGTTAAGAAAATGCAAAAGGTATTTTAACTTATATAAAACTTCTGAAAATTTGAAAGTTGAAGTTGCTGCTCTTTATTTGAATGGTGTTGCTGAAGTGTAGTTTAATTCCTTGACTTTGAGTAGGGGTGTGATTAATTGGAATGAATTTAAGGAGAAATATGTATTAGATTTAGGGAAAATTTGCTGGAGGATGTGGTTAAGGAGTTCAATAAGCTCCATCAGGAGGGGACGATTGAAGAATTTTTGAGAAAATTTGAGGACCTCAAAGCCCATATGCTCATTAGGAATCATGCATTAGAGGAGGCTCATTTTTTGTCTGGTTTTGTTGGTGCTCTCAATACAGAGATCAAGTATGTTGTTAAGTTGCTCAAACCAATCATATTGAAGGGTGCCATAGAGCAAACTAGGTTGCAAAAAAAGGAAATTGAAGCTATGCAAGGGAAAGAGACAACCATACCCAAGCCCATCACTTCACATGCTAGTGTAACTACTACTAGGACTCATGTTTCCACTGTTGCAGTCCATAATACAGGAAACACCAGTCTTATTGCTAATAGAACCTATAGGCTGAGTCCTAAGGTGTATGAACATAGGAAGGCTAATCAACTATGTTTAGATATGGAGAAAAAATTTCCCCTGGTCATAAATACAGAAACATGCAATTGAATTGTATAGTTGGTGAGATTGAGGAACATGTTAAGGCAACACATGAGGATCCAGATATGCATGAGATGGTGATAGAAGGAGAATTGCAAGTAGAAGTGCAAGAAGTTGTGTGCTTAAGTGCACTCTATGGTCATTTTTCTGGAGTAAATTCCATACTAGTTTTGGGGGTCATAAAAAACAGAAACCTGATGATACTAGTGGATTCAGGTAGCACTCATAGTTTCATTGATGAGCAAGCAGTCAAGGATGAGCCAGATTTTAGTAGTCCCGTGAAGGTCACTGTGGCTGATAGAAATTATGTTATGTGTCATACTATTTGCAATGCTTTTAGTTGGAAAATGAGGGGGGAACCTTCAAAGAGGACCTGAGAATCAACAAATTGGGTTGATCTGACCTAGTCTTAGGCAATGATTGGATGAAGAAATACAACCCTACCAAGTTTGATCGTGAAATGAGGTGTGTTACTATTAGAAAAAAGGTAACAAGACAGTGTTGCATGTTATACCTGAGGCAGGCAGTTTAAGCATGATTAGTGGATGTGATATGGGAAAATTGCTCAGGAAAGGCCAAACTATATTAGCTCACCTATTCATGGTCAGTGTCACTGTTTCATCTGATCATGAAGTAATAACTGAATTTATTCAAGAGGTGTTGCATCAGTATCAAGAGGTGTTTGATGAACCTAAGACTCTTTCTCTTGTTAGAAACATTGATCATACCATTCCACTAAAAACAGGATCCTCACATGTTATTTTAAGACTATACTAATATAATTACTACCAGAAGGAAGAATTGGAGAAGCAGGTCAATGAAATTCGACTCAATCAAATCATACAACCTAGTTAATCTCCATTTTCTTCTTCAGCCTTATTGGTGAAGAAGAAAGATGAGACTTGGAGTTTTTGTGTGGATTATAAGGGACTTAATGATATTACAATCAAAGATAAGTATCACATACCAATTGTGGATGACTTGTTGGATGAGCTTCATGGTTCAGAAAATTTTTCTAAGGTTGATTTGAGAGCTGGCTACCATCAAATAAGGATGAAATCAGAAGATGTTTATAAAACTGCTTTTAGAACTCACAGGGACACTATGAGTTCAAGGTGATGCTCTTTGGGCTCACAAATGCACCTGCCACCTTCAAAGCACTTATTAACCAGGTATTCCAACCATTCGTCAGAAAATTTGTGCTTGTATTTTTTATGACATTGGTTTATAGACAGTCCTTACAAGACCATGGAGCACACTTTTCTATTGTTTTTCAAACCTTAAAGGAACAATCTATATTTTCCAAGAGGCCGAAGTGTTCCTTTGGTCAAGCAAAAGTGGAATACCTTGGCCACATAATTACAACTCAAGGAGTAGCTACTGACCCTAACAAAGTCCATGTTATGGTCAACTGGCCTAAACCTACAACCATCAGAGCACCTAGGAGGTTTCTTGGACTTACTGGCTACTACATAAAATATGTAGCCAATTATGGTGCCATATGCAGACCCCTAACTGACTTACTCAAGAAGGACAACTGTACATTGAGTTCTAAGGCTAAATTAGCATTTATAGCTTTGAAGAAGGCTATGTCATCTACACCTGTACTATCATTGCCTGAATTTGGTCAAGAATTTGTGATTGAAACTGATGCATGTCACTCAGGAATTAGGGTTGTTCTTATGCAAAAAGCCAGACCTATATCTTACATTATCAAGGTGCTGGTCTTAAGACATAAAGACAAGTCTATATATAAAAAGAAGTATATGGCACTATTGAGTGCCATTGACAAATGGTGGCATTACTTACGATTCAAGCATTTTGTGGTTAGAACTTACCACCAAAACTTGAAATATCTCTTAAAACAGAAAGTGACATATGTTATGCACAAAATGGCTTATTAAGTTACCTGGTCTTGACTATGAAGTCCAATATAAGAAGGGAGCTGAAAATAGGGTTGTAGATGCTCTATCAAGGCAATTTGAGGGACTACAAAATAGAGGTGATGTTACAACTGCTAAGGTTATGGCTATTAGCTCTTCAGTTTCAACTTGGGTGTTAGAGATCAGTACTAGCTATGAAGGAGATGCTCAAGCTATAGAGATGATTACTCAACTATCAGTGGTTCAACAAGATCCCCAAATTTGGCATTACAACTCGAAAATATTAAGAAAGAAGGGCAAGTTATATATAGGAAATTCTGGCAACTTGAGGCAGTAACTAATTCAAACTTTTCATGATTCTTCAATTGGTGATCATTCAGGCAAGTTGGGTACTCTTAAGAGGTTAAGTCAAAACATCTAATGACCTCTTATAAAACAAATGGTGATTCAATATGTAAATGAATGTGATGTGTGTCAGAGGAACAAAGATGAAAATGTGGCTTACCCAGGGATTTTTCAACCTCTTCCCATACCAGATCAAGCATGGAGGCACATAAGCATGGATTTCATAGAAGGTCTGCCTAAGTCTAAAGGTAAGGATGACATATTGATAGTGGTAGATAGGCTGACCAAATCATCCAATTTCATGACCTTGTCTCATCATTTCACTGTTGTGGAGGTTGCCAACAAGTTTTGGAAGAGGATTCATACACTACATAACAGTCATTTTTCAATAAATAAGCCCCGCAGGCCCCTTTCTGATAAGGAAGGAAACAAAATAATCTCAATTTTATGATAAATCCGGTCCTGAGAGTATTGTGAATGATAAGGATAAGATTTTTCTTAGTAATTTTTGGAAAGCTTTATTCAAGTTGAAACGTATTCAGCTCATGTATATCACAACCTATCACCCTCAGACTGATGGATAAACATAAAGGGTAAACAAGTGAATTGAAAACTATTTGAGGTGCATGACTAGTAACAAGCCTCAGCATTGGAAAAATTGGTTTTGTTTGGCAGAATGGTGGTACAATACAAACTTTTACACTAGTTTGCAAAATATCCCATTTGAGGCTTTGTATGGCTACACACCTCCTTAAATATCATTGGGCCCTCTATTGGATACAATAGTACCAACTTCTACAGATATTGTTATGCAGAGGCAACAAATGATGCAATTGCTAAAGGACAATTTGTACAAGGCACAAGAAAGAATGAAATAGAATTCTCAGTTGGAGATATGATGTATTTAAAGCTTCAACCTTATAGGAAGACTTCCTTAGCTTTGAGAAAGAATCTTAAGCTCAGCTTCAAATATTATGGGCCTTATTAAGTTATTTCCAAGGTTAGTCAAGTGACATAAAAACTCCAATTTCCTCCTACTTCCAAGATACATCCAATCTTCTATGTCTCATTGTTAAAGAAGAAGGTGGGTAGTAAAGAAGTGGTTCAAATAGTTCTACCTATGACCAATGATGAGGGTCAATTTTTGGTGAAATCAGTAGCAATATTACAAAGGCAAATGATCAAGAAAGGCAACGCAACAGCTGTGAAGGTGTTAATGCAATTGTCTAATTCGCCAACTAAGGATGCTACTTGGGAGGATTATGACTTCATTAAATCCAAATTTCCTGGGTTTGATTCTAATCCTTGAGGATAAGGATTATTTTAAGGGGTAGGGTATGTTATGATCCCTGAATTGAGCTGAATAATTAGGAGAATAAATTAAGTTTGTGTAGTTGTCGGTGTTCGAAGTTGAGTGAAGGTTGTTAATGGGTATTTTCGTGAAACTGAATGGAGGGCTGAGATTAAAAGTTCATTAATTAGCTTCAAAGGCTGAGATTGTGCCAACTCAACCCATTATGTTATATACACCCATCAGTAGGCAACGAGGACATCATTGAATCTGAATTCTCTCTCTTCTCTATTCTCTCTATCTCTTCTATTCTCTATCTTCTCTATCCCTGGTAAATCCAAATTCTCTCTCTTCTCTATTCTCTTCTAATTTCTTCCTCATCCAAATCTGAACTCTTAATCTGCAGATCTCATTCATGCAAGGAGGTACTATCATCTATCTTATTTTCAGTTGAATTTATTAGCGTAATTCCTGTAATTTGAGTGTCATTTTGTTGATATATAATCAAAAAATTATCCCAAAAAAATTATCTTTCATTTGATAAATTGAAAATTCGAATTAAATAGTCAGATCCTGACAATAAACCATACCCACTATATATAAAGTATTGCATCTTTATTCCTTGGTTAATTTGGTTCCAATGGTTTTTTGTTGGGTCATTTAGGTTCCGGACTCACATTCTATTATACCAACATATTAGAATGGAGAAATGACCCTTTCTTAAACCGAAAAGCAAGACCATAATAAGTACTTATTAGTAAGAGTTGTAATAGATATATAATCTAGTATAGTGTACGCGCTTTGCGCGTGTATTTTACGTCTATAAATATATAAAATATTCATGTAATTATAAATAACACTTATCTAACTTAATAGAACCAAACTATCAAAATTGATGAGATACAACCAAATAACCTTTGTGTACTTTATAAAATAAGAGTGATATAATTATAAATAATATTTATCTAACTTAATCTAATTATTCATCTTTATGTTTTGGAAAATATCCTACTCAGGTTCACCTCTTTTGGATGCCCTGAGGTTTGAAGGCTTTCCAATTTATCTGTCCTAACAGTGTTTGACTCAAATTAAAATATTACGAAACCATCAAAATTCACATCTTTTAACTTTAAATAACTAGTGGATTTTTTTGTATACTTTAACTTACTTTTGTAAGTCAAATATTTCGTAATTGATTTAGCAAGAAATAAGTTTTAAATCTAGTGGACTTACTTAATGAAATACATTGAAAATCTTTAGCACAATTAATATACATATCATATATTTGAAATAAATTCAAAATTAAATTGAATAAATATATCTAAGGCGAATTCGCTTTGATAAAATTATTCCCTGGATACATATGTTGTGTTATTTCAGTTGAATCGGTTAAAAGACTTTAAAAGGACCTAATGTTAGGGATTTATCAATAGGTAATGTTGTACCATGTCCAACCAAAGGGCGATTGCGGTACCAATAAAAAAACAGTCGTCGCTACTGGACGACGAAATGGATCTTAAAATTTATTAACACTTTCTAAAAAGGCACTGTTAATAATTCTGCAGGTACTGAAATCATTAAAAAGAACCCCCAATAATTTATTGGGCACTGTATGAAGCATTTGAAATACAGGAAAAAAATATCATTCAGGTAATATTTTCAAAAGGGTTGCAGATGGATATGCGGCTTCACCAATCATTGACGGTTCTAAAACGACTAAGCCTACATTACATGCAATAATACCTAAAATTTCTATTTTAGGGTACGCGCTTTGCGCGTATCCTTATATTAGTAACTATAGAGTATATATTTAAACCACATATGTACCCCTATCACTGAGAAGTTTTTTTAAAAGACATAAATATATTTAAACAATGTATTTGAACAATAAAGAAATTAAAACAATTGAAAGTTACTAAAAATGATAAATATTTTTTAAATTGATCATGTTAAATTATTTCAACTCACTCAAGTAGGTCTTTTTTCAGGTCTGCTCGAGAACTTGCTTTAAGTTTTGCCAACTCATCATAATAAGAACCAAGTGCTATTATTCTTTTTTTTTTGGTAATTAACTTACGTTTTATTACCAAACGAAATATTATGCATACACAATTCATTCCTACACTAAGTTGGACATTCCCAACCTTAGTATTTCGCCTTCTACCTCATCTTTCTATTGCATTACATAGGGTAAGAATTCAAATCTTGCAATCTCCTATTTTGTCTTTGTACCAAACTACCTCTAGCAAACACCTTTTGAATGATCATTCTTACTATCTCTTCTGGTTGCCTTCTTCTCCTCTGAAATACCACTCTGTTCCTTTCTTGCCACACATGATATAATGTTGCTGCTAATGTCATTCTGTAAATTGTAGCTTCTGCATTCTTGCTTATTCTCTGATCAATCATCCACTGTATTTTTGATGTCCATCCTACAGGTTCCTATCAATGGCTTGCCATTTGAGTAGGTTTTCCAGATATGTGCACTGCCAAGGCATTGGAAAAATAGGTGTTCTACTGATTTCTCTTCTTGCTGGCATACTAGGCATGCTTTATCTGCAGTTATCTTCCATTCAAACAACCTATCTCTTGTGTATAACTTGTTATGTGTAGCCAATGTTACTTGAAACAACCACTTTGAGTGTCCTGGATTGCTACAAGTGAGCCTTCTCCATGGGACTTTAGGATATTCTGCTAGCATCTTCTTATACATTTGTTTGATAGAGAATTCCTTTAGTCCCACAATGTCTGCCCTTATCATTCATGCTTCTTCTATTTATGTTTTTGCTCTGAAAATTTTCTGGATGACCCAACTAGCTTGCTTAGATATCAACTCCCATAATGTTCCTTTGTTTTTGTAGTATGTGTGTATCAATTTCATCGATAGTACATCCTTCTTCTTAGTTAATTTCCACAACAGTTTGCATAATGCTGTTTTGTGCTAGATATGTATATTCAACAAGTTCATGCCCCCAGCTGCCTTTGGCATACATATTTTCTCCCATGCTAGCAATGCCTTCTTTGACATTATTCCAATAATCATTTTTGGAATCAGGAACAATTGTGACCAGTATATCTTTATAGCAAACAGAACAAGTGCTATTATTCGTTGTCATTAAAACTTAAAGAAGTTCAATGCTTTGCTGAGCAATTGGCTCACTCTTTTTGCCTTTTAGTTCCTTGGGGAAAAAAATCTAAATAAAAAAATACATGAAATCCCAATAGAACAAATCACATACTACTATTCGATTATAAACATAAATAGATCCTTCTTATGGCGTATGTGCAAAATATATGCGTGTCTCCTCATTGATAGTACTACAAAATCAAAACAATATTCATGAAAATTAGCACAAAAAATTTCAAGTCTCATTTAGTCAAATCCTTATTTTTAATTAATTTCAGCAATATGAAAGAATTCATGTCAATGTATGTGTTTTTGTGTACAACTAATTTCAGCGTACGTGTACGTGTACGTGTACGTGTTAATAAATTAAAATTCATAATTAATTATATAGAATAGATGCAATATTCATTTAAATGTCAAAATAATGTTATTACATTAACTTAGTTGCTGAATTAGATAATAAAATTATAATCTTAACTAATATATTTCGCCTTCTTAAGGTTGGATACATTTTGTGAAAACGAGAATAAATATATTTTAACAAATACATTACTTTGTGCAAGCATTAGGTGTCTTACCAATAATAATTTGACCAATTATTTTCATATTATGTTGGAATTTCTACAACTGGTTATTTCATCTATGTTTATAAAACTTAACTTCTGGATATAAAGATATTACCTGTTTGTTTATTCCTAAATACACTGTGACATCCCTAAATATTTATTTTTTGAAAATTTAATCTATTAAATCCTGCAACTTAAATATCCATATAATTAGAATCTTGATAAAAACAATAATGGGTTAGTGTGCAATACATCAAATTAATAACATGAAAAAAAATATAAAAATACTTAATCTTTGAGAGAGTGTTATATTATTCACCCCAAAGAGCAACAAAGAGGTTCAATTAAAGAAAAATTTCTTGGTTAAATATTTTTCTCCCGGGTTGGTTCTTATTCTTACATTTTTCTTTTGATATTTATATGTATATTCTTAACATGGTGAAAATATTTGTTCATTGTAACCTATGGTGTATATAATTCTTATTTTCTCATTCAAAGTACATCAAAATCATAGGTAAGCTAAGTGGACATCTTGGTCCACGTATTTAGACCTTCTTTATCGCATTCATCCAAGATCAATTACAAATTTAGGCTACCGTAAACTTTGACTTAAATTTCGATAGACTTCGCCAATATACAACTTTAAAAATTCAAGTGTTCACATTGCTTAGGACAATTTTTCAAAATTATATATAAAAAAAAGAAGATATTTATACTAATTTCAAAGCTCCAAATATATTACTCGTAATTCTCTAAAGGTTCAAATATTAATTGTAGTTACAATTTTACATAATATGCTTGTGGCTTAATTCATCTTTTAAATTAGCAGTATCATGATAATGTGACTTCTAGAAATTTATACTTAAAATTAAATCAAAATTCTTAAAATTTTAAGGAAAACAAAACAAACATGCATTGGTGATTTTCCAAACAGAAGAACAAAACAATTCTAAGATATTAAAATTTCATTTTTCTTATATGATGACCAAAAGGAAGAAATTTCGAGAAAGAGAAAATTCAAGTCCTGCTTTATCACAAAACAGAAAAGATAAAAGTGAAATTGCACTGAAGATCAATTTACTCACCAGAGATTGTTTTCTTGGATTCTTCTTTGTTTCTTTAGAAGAAAACTACTGCTCGTGGATTTTTGCCATATTTTTTTGGTAATTATGTATTAATAATATTTGGAAAAATATACTACCGTAACAATTACTATATACCTAAAAGGCTAGAATCAACTAAAAATTTGGTGTAATTTGACAATATTACAACAAATACCAAAAATAACGATGATTTTTTTTTTACTTTTTCTAGAAGATTAATTATTGAGATAATTAATATTTGTGAAACCAATTATATGCACTTCAAGAAAATTATCTTTTGTTAGCAAATAGAAAATGTTAGCCTTAAAATTATAGATTAGTAGAAACAATTATTTTTTTTACCTCTACACCTATTATTTCATTTTTCCCGTTCTCCAACTCTGCTTAATTTGTTCCTCAATCAATAAATACAACAACATTAACTTTGTGGCATGACTCAACCAGGTCTCTGGAAGAATCCGTATAAACTAAAATAAATAAAAAATAATCAAATAACTAATCAATAAAAGGACAAAAAAGATGAAGGAATCAAGTAGAAGCAAAAGCTTTATAACCTGCAAAACAAAAATGCAATAAATAGAAGCAAACATTCAGAGTGTTTTAAAAAAATTATACTATGAGAAGATAAAAAGTGTATAGAAGTTAATACTATACACTGTTCTAGGGGTATATACTACAAATATCTAAACAAAAATAACATAGTCACCCACGAAAATATCTAAATAGAATTTCATTGGCAAATATGGAGATATTGGGATACCTTAACCCTCTGTTTGGATGGTTGTTTTCCGTGGTTCATTAATGTACAGTATGGTGTTCTATTGTATTGTACTGCATTAATGAACATAATGTTTGGATAAACTGTATCATTGTTGTGGTTTAATGATATTTTTATTATTTGGTTTGACTGTATGTTACAATATAATAACGTGTAAGTTTACTAAAATACCCTTAACTCTTAATTACAAACTAGTTTTTAGATATTAATAAAATTAAGGTAAAGGATAAAATGAAAACTTTAAAAAATAAGTAGGTGGTGGTGGTGGGAGCAGTGGTTGGTTGGTGGGGTGGAGGTGGGTATTGGGGGTGGGTGGTGGAGGTGGGGTGGTGAGTGGTAGTGTAAGGGTGGGGGTTGGTGAGTTTGGGTATGATAGAGGGTGGTGGGTAGTTGTGTGGGGGTCGGGGTGGGTTGGTTAGGGGTAGGTGGTAGGGTTGGTGGTGGGGTAGGTGGGGAAGGGTGGATTTGGGTGTGATAGAGGATAAAATGGGAACATTAAAAATAAGTAGGTGGTGGGTGGGGTGAGAGGCGGGTGGGGTGGTGGTGGTGGTGAGTGGTGGTGTGAGGGTGGGTGGTAGAGGGTAGGGGTTGATGGTTTGGGTGTGATGGAGGAGTGTAGGTAGTTGTGTGGGTGTGGGGAGGGTTGGGGGTGGGTGGATTTTGGTGGGATAGAGGTGGGTGGGGTGGGGTATAATGGGAAAATTAAATACATAATCACGCAAAAATCACCAAATTCATGGTTATAAAATTTGAGTTTTTTCATGGTTATTTAACCACGAAATTACAACGGGTTTACAATACTATACAACATAATTTTAAGAACAATGAAAATAAATATGGTTTCATAGAAAATAATACAATGATAAACCACGGGAAACAACCATCCAAACAGGGGTAAATTTTCATGACCATTATAGTCATGTTCGATAGAGTTGTTACTTTTTTAATCCTTGTTCTAATTCAAAAATCTGGCAAAGAGATTAACGGCAATAGCATAGACTCGAGTGGTAGCGACTATTAGAAGAAGTATGGAGCTTGGTTGTTGGATGTTTGCAGGCAACCATACAACTTTAATCTAATGTAAATTATTTTTAAAAGGTAACAATATGAAAAATATTATGTAAAAGAAAACTCTAACCTTTTTTGTTAGCAATAGAATCAGCAGGCCGAAACAAAAGAATTTGTGACATAAATCAACCAATCTATTGAAAAATAAGAAAATAAACATATCACTAATCAAACATCTACTATCATATACAATTTGAACGCAGGTAAATTATAATAGATTGTATAATTGAAAATAACACAATTTCAAAACAAAAGGTTGTCGAACACTGTCTTAAGGATGTTTTTTTCTATTTTTTCACCCATTGATAAAATTCTTTTATAGATGTGAAGATACACTTTTCTAACCCTAATAGGATTTATTTGCCACCAAAATATGAAAATAGTACTTAATAACAATTTATTCCATAAAAATAAATATATGGGAATAATAGAAAAAAAATGACCTTCACGTTGTAGCACGCTAGTTTCACCTTATTACTATCTTCTAAATAAACTTGCCAACGAAATTATAGGAATAGGAGTCTTGGATGAAAAGTGAAAGAAATAATTCCTTGATTATTTTCATTGATGAATGAGTATATATACAATTTCCATAATATGGAAAATCCTATTCCTATTCTACTCCCAAAACCCTATTCTATTTGTACAAGAATTCTACAATTATGGTAAGTGTACAATTCTAATTATATACAAATAATATGTTACCAAAATAGGGATATACACGGCTATGTATACCGTGTATATCACGGTCTCCCACTTATGGGTTTTCATGATATACACGGTATACACAAGGTATTGTATACCGTGTATATCCTTGTATATTTTCACACCCCCGCAGTCATAGCGGGCGGTCGTCGTACACTGAGACTGTCCCTAAAATCTTCAAAGAGAACGAGGGAAGACCCTTAGTGAAGATGTCTGTGATTTGGTACCTAGAAGGGACACGACATACGCGTACTTGTCCACGAGCTACATTTTTGCGAACAAAATGGATATCCATCTCGATGTGTTTAGTGCGCTGATGTTGAACCGGATTACCAGAAAGATAGACGGCACTAATATTATCACAATAAACCAAGATAGCTTTCTGAATTAGACAATGACATTTCAAGAGAAGATTACGTAACCAACATGATTCAGAGACCACATTGGCTACCCCTGGATACTCGGCCTCTACACTAGAGCGTGATAATGTAGACTGTCGCTTCACAGACCATGAGACTAAGTTATTACCAAGATACATACAATAGCAAGACGTGGAGTGTCTGGTATCTGGACAACCACCCCAATCAACATTTGTATACGAGACAAGCGTAGAAGTCGATGACGAATATAGATGCAAGCTATAGTCAAGTGTTCCATGAATGTATCGTATAATGCGTTTGAGCGCATTCATGTGCTCAACCCTAGGATTATGCATAAATAAATACATTTGTTGTACTGCATATGTAATATTCGGTCTCGTGAATGTAAGATATTGAAGAGTTTCGGCAAGACTGCGATAGTGGGTGGGATCCTCGTAAGGTGAGCCAGCTGCAGCACCCAGCTTGGGTTTAGTATCAACTGGAGTGGAAGTAGACTTACACGAGGACATACCAGCCCTTTTGATGATCTCAGCGGCATACTTCCGTTGTGATAAGAATAACCCACATGCATGACGAGTGACAACAATCCCCAAAAAGTAACTCAAGGGCTCCAAGTGTTTCATAGCAAACTCAGAACTGAGCAGTGTCATGATAGACTTGCGCAAAGCATCAACAGAGGCAGTCAAGATAATATCATCCAGATATAATAGAATATAAGCCAGGGAAGTACCACGATGATATATGAACAATGAATTATCAGACATGTTGTGTGAAAACACAATAGATGAAACATAGTCTGCAAATCTCTTATACCAAGTCTGTGGGGCCTATTTAAGCCCATACAAGGACATTTTTTCAATAAACAGACATGATTAGAATATTTGGGGTCTCGAAAACCCAAGGGCTGATGCATATAAATGATCTCATTAAGATCACCATGTAAGACAACATTCTTCACATCTAACTGATGAATGAGTCATGCCTTTGAAAGAGCAAGACTGAGAACAATGTGAATGGTAGCCGGTTTTACCACCGGACTAAATGTCTCACCACAATCCACGCCAAACTGCTGAGTTTTACCATCACCTACAAGATGAGTCTTATGTCTCGCAAAAGAACCATCAGAGCGAGAACCATCAGAATTATTTTTATGAGTAAAAATCACACAAACCGAATAATATTAGCACCAGAAGGATGGGGCACCAACTCCCACATCTTATTCTCAATAAGAGCATCATATTCGTCATTCATAACCAATTTCCAATTTGGGTCATTTAAGGCAGACACTGAGTTACGGGGTAAGGGGGATTTAAGAACATTAGAATTTAGATTAAAATGTCATTTTGGCTTTAAAATGTCATTTTGGCTTAAAAATATCCCGTTGACTACGAGTGACTGGTCTGTGACTCGGGGGAAAATTGGGTGGATTTTGGGAAAAATTCGGATGGGTGACGGACTGGCCAGCAGGCAGTGGGCCTGCTGGCCCAACACTGGAAACTGGACGAAACAGGATGTAAGCGATCTCGATAGTGGGCTGGGCAATCGGCCCACCGTGGCTAAATCAAGCAGTAGTGGAGGCGGGCCAACAGGCAGTAGTGGAGGCAATTCCTTGATTATTTTCATTAATGAATGAGTATATATACAATTTAAAATTTCCATAATATAGAAAATCATATTCCTATTCTACTGTCAAAACCCTATTCTATTTGTACAAGAATTCTACAATTATGGTAAGTGTACAATTTTAATTATATACAAATAATATGTTACCAAAATAGGGATATACACGGCTGTGTATACCGTGTATATCACGGTCTCCCACTTGTCATGGGTTTCCGTGATATACACGGTATACACAAGGTATTGTATATCGTGTATATCCTTGTATATTTTCAAAAAGTAATTGAACACTATTTTTCCTTTTATTGTTTTCCTTGATTTAAATTTTCGAAATTATATAAATGGAATGTCAAAGTGGCATATTTATAGTTGAATTCAATTACCAAAAACATTAGTGCACGTTTATTTTTAGTTTCTTTGGACTTCAACCCTTTATAGGATACCTAAAAGAAAAGCAAAAAATTAGGAAAACTTTTAAGCTGCATGGAAAGTATGCGAACGGCCTTTAAGAATTTAATAACCAATATTCAATAGTTTTGTGACGTCTTCAGCGCAGCAGCTATCTTTTACGGCAACGCAGCAACTATCTTTTATAGCATCTCAACGACGTCAAAAGCATTACAGTGACGTCTTCAGCGCAGCAGCTATTCTTTACGGCAACACAACAACTATCTTTTACAGCATCTCAACGACGTCAACAGCATTACAATGGCGTCTTTGGCGCAACAACTATCTCTTACAGCAAACAATATTACAACAACGTCATCGACGTTACTGCAGCACAACAACTATCTTTTACAGCATTACAATGACATCAACAACATTACAACGATGTCATCAGCATTATCATTACAACGACGTCAACATCATTACAACGTCGTCTTCAGCGCAACAACTATCTCTTACAACAAACAGCATTACAACAATGTCATCGACGTTACGGCAGCGCAACAATTATCTTTTACAGCATTACAATGACATCAACAGCATTACAACGATGTCATCAGCAAACATCATTACAACAACGTCATCAACATTATGACAAAGACAACAAATTTACATCTTACAGATCGTGATTACAAAGAACGCCATCGCATTATGTCTACACAACACGATTATATGACGACGTCTTCGACACAACACGTCCATACAACGACGTCATCAACAACATTACATTCTTGCAACAACAAACATCACAATGATGTCTTCAACACAACACATCCATACAACGACGTCATGAACATCATTACAACGACGTCAACAGCAATACAACGGCGTCTTCAGCAGAACAATTATCTTTTACAGCATTTCAACGATGTCAACATCATTACAACGTCGTCTTCAGCGCAACAATTATCTTTTACAGCAAAACGACATTACAACAACCTCCTCGACGTTACGGCAGCACAACAACTGTCTTTTACATTATTACAGCGACGTCAACAACATTACAACGACGTCTTCTACACAACACGCCAATCCAACAACGTCATTCCAAGCACTCCGCCTCATAATGCGGGTATTTTAATTTCAGTCAGGCGCCCACCTTATAATGCGGGTATTTTAATTTCAGTTAGGCGCCCACCTCCTAATGCGGGTATTTCCAAGTTATATTCTCTACAATTTTTTCTCAACAGTTATACACTAATTTTATCTTAAGCTTTAGTTTGCAGGAACTTCGGTTTGCAGGAACTTCATCACATCGTGGAACTATCTCTTACGGCGAACCGAGGCAATCTTGGTCAGCAGCCTACTTCGAACGTCGTTCCGCTCTTCCCCATTAAGTTTTCACATCTACAACCAGTGGCATCATAACTCGACACTGGGGCATTATTTCTGGAATCTGCACCATCTTTTACAACTTCTCTCCCCCTCGGGATTCGATTTCTACCAATGCACCCCTGCTCCTCGTTCAAAGCCCGATGGTCAGAACAAAATTGGCTACTGGGTCAACTTCTTTGTCCGAAAACGCTTTCATCGTCTCCGGTCAAAGAGGGGAATCTGTTGACACCCAATTTTGTCCCGTCTTTTCCAATTTATTTGCAATTTTAATTATTTTTAACACCTCAAAACAATTTTAATCTATATGCATACACGCGTATATATATATATATATATATATATATATATATATATATATATATATATATATATTATTCTCTTATTATTATTATTATTCGTGTTTTATATATATATATATATATATATATATATTATTCTCTTATTATTATTATTATTCGTGTTTTACTCTCATTTGCATTTTTATCATAATCATAAGTTTTATCCGAAAATTCTATGTTATTTTATTCTCGCAAAATTGCATCGCATTTCCATTTTTATTAAGCATTAAACATTTTGCAAATATTATATCTTTATTATTATCACATCATTATATTTTTATTAAAATAATTTACATTTTTTCTTCAATGCCTTTTTAATATTAAACCCCTTTTATATTTTTAAACCCATAACACATTTTATTTTCCAACCCAAAATAATTTCTATCCAAATAAAATTCACCAAAAGCCCATTCCGTATTCCCTTCCCCTTTATTTTCCCCAATTCCCAAGCCCAACCGGACCGGCCCAACCCCCTTCCTTATCAACCAACCCATTCCCTTTAATTTCTAAAAAAAACAGCCCAAACCAACCCGAGCCAAATTCCCCTTAAAACCCCTACACCCGTCGGCCCAATTCGGCCAACCCGAACCGGCCCCCACATCACCCTACCCATTCCCCTTACCCCTTTAAACCAAAACAAAACCCAAAAAATCAAAAAAAAAAAAAAAAAAAAAATAAACCCTAATTCTCCAAATCAGCCGCCACCCTACACCCCTACGCCTGACACCACCAGTCGCCATACCGCCGCCTGACACCACCAATCTACCCCATCACCTTTCTGCAACACATGCCCCAAGAACACGTCCCAAAAATCAGATTTTTGTTCCCCCTTTATTTTGAAATTTGAATTCGTTTTAAGGGGGTATGAGGGGGTTGAATGTTGGAGTTGAGTATCTATAACCCCCCCCCCTTGCTCACTAATTTGGGGGGGGGGTGGAGGCTAAGAATTTTTGGGTCATTTTTTAGGTCCGAAATTTAAGAAATCCGAAATCTCCTTAAAGGTTTGGCATTATATTTTTGTTTGTGTTGTTCTTCACTAAAAAAAATTCGAAATCTTTGTTTGTTCTTAGTACCGATGACCCAAAGAACTGAGAACCTGAGATGTCCATAAATCGCTATGAATAATATCAAATGGCATTGAAGTATGAGAATTAAAGTCTACAAATGGTAACCTAACAATTTTCCCTAAAGAATAAGATTGACAATTCGGAGTACTACTCGTACTTTTACATAAAATAAATTTATTTTTATCTAAGGAACACAAAATAGACGACCCCGGATGACCTAGACGAGCATGCCATAAGAAAGAAGCAAGAGCTTCAAAGGTTGATGGCAAGGCTTGACGTGAGAAACCGGAACTTGGCGTGATAGGATACAGATCGCCCCTACTATCACACCTCATGAGAGGACTCCCCGTCTTGAAATCCTTCACAGAAAACCCAAACGGATCAAATTCAATTGAAACGGAATTATCAGTGGTGAATTTACGGACAAACACTAAATTTTTAATTAATTTAGGGGCATGAAGGGTATTTTTCAAGACAAGGGGTGGATGAGGGGGAGACAAAGTTTTATGGCCATAACCACAAATCAGAATAGTATTACCATTACCAACTATTATGCCACGAGGGTTGCTCAAATTGGAATAAGATGAGAGAGTACCTGGATCGGATGTCATGTGGGTTGTGGCGCCTGTGTCCATATACCAATTTGGGTCCGGATGAGTTAATCCCAGCATGTTCATTATGGCTTCAATATCTGTCGGAGAAGGGATGATAGTGGGCCCCTCAGCCACAAAGGCATGGGGCTGGCCAAGGCCCAACTGGGCGAGACTGCTGCTGCTGAAACTGGGTTGGAATGCGTGACTGCTGCTCAAAATTGGGCCTGGACTGGGCAGTAGCCATTTACCGTAACCAGTGCCTGATTGTGTAGAAGAGATCGCAGGCCACTGACAGTTGGCCCAAGGCCAGGAGGCCCATGGCCAGTTTGCTGGTGGTCTAGCAGGCCGTGACCCCCTAGTGTTTCATCCGCCGCCATTGCAGCCATTACCACCACATCCACCACCTTTATTTTTATTCTTGCGATTCTGACCTTTCTTGCCTCCATCGTTGTTACGATTTTGGCCTGAATTGTCATAAAATGCCAGAGAACCATTGGACGTGGCCATCAAGACAGAGTTAGCGCCAGTAGCTGCCTTTTTAGCCAAACCAGCCTCCTCTAGTGTAAGCATAGACCTGGCTTGATAAAATTGCGGTAGAGGGTTTCTTTATCGAAGTATCGAAGCAACGTCGTTATATGCCTCAGACATGCCTGGAACCATCTGTAGAACGAGACGATCATTGCTAATAGGAGCACCAACGTTGTGAAGTTGGTCTGCCAATTCCTTGAGTCGTTTGGAATAGGAGGAAACGTTCGAAAAATCCTCCATAGTGACTTGGGAAAATTCATGTTCAAGGGTGACAATACAGGAATACCTGTTATCCTGGAATATGTCACGCAATCTATCCCAAGCTGCCATAGCCGTAGAGTTGGGTTCAATTATCATTTGTAAGAGGTCGACGAAGATAGTGGCATAAATCCACTAGAGAACCGTAACATCAAGCGTAATCCATAATTTAGGATTGTCCTCCATGGTGGGTACATCATACGTGCCAGGAGCCGGAGGAATTACGTGGTGGAGGACTTGATGTGTAAGTGCATGAATTTTGAACAACTCTGCCCACATCCAATATTGGACATTTTCTATGTCAAGAACAATAGGAAGAACGCTCTTGATGTTAGAAACTGTTAGGGCAGGATGAAACATTTTTCTATCAGTCATAGTGAATAGAACAAGTAATTTGGACAAGAAAAAATGGAAGGGAGGGCTCGGGTTTGAGGAAGAAACGGAGAGGAATTTCTTGTGGGAGAGGAGCGGAAGTATTTGAGTCCTAGACTTCTGATACCATGAAAGAAATAATCCCTTGATTATTTTCATTAATTGAAAGACTATATATACAATTTACATATTTTCATAATAGGAGAATCATATTCCTATTCTACTCCTAAAACCTTATTCTATTTGGAGATTAACTATACAATTATGGTAAGAGTACAAGACTAATTAAGGTACACTACAACTATACAAAACCGTGTACAATAAGGACAAAAACCGAGACTAGCCGAGACCAAATATACATAGCATATACACGTGCATAACGTGTATATCTTATGTATATTTGGTATATTTAACACAGCCCCGCAGTCATAGAGGGCGGTCTTCGGACGCTGAGACTGTCTCAAAAATCTTCAAAAAGGACCGAGGGAAGACCCTTTGTAAATATGTCTGTAATTTGATATCTGGAAGGGACATGACAGAAGCGTACTTGACCACAAACAACCTTTTCGCGAACAAAGTGAATGTCCATCTCAATATGTTTAGTGCGCTGGTGCTGAACCGGATTATCCGAAAGATAGATGTCACTAACATTATCACAATAAACCAAGGTCGCTTTCTAAATAGGACAATGAAGCTCCAACAACAAATTACGTAACCAACATGATTTAGAGACCACATTAGCTACCGCTCGATACTCAGCCTCGGCATTTGAGTGGGACAAAGTCGACTGACGTTTCGCAGACCAGGAGACCAAGTTATTACCAAGAAACATACAATAGCCAGACATAGACCGTCTGGTGTCCGGACAACCACCCCAATCAGCATCAATGTACGAGACAAGAGTTGACATCGATGACGGATATAAATGCAAGCCATATTCAAGTGTCCCCTGGATGTATTGAATAATGCGTTTGAGTGCATTCATGTGCTCAACCCTGGGATAATGCATAAACAAACACACCTGTTGTACGACATATGTAATATCCGATCTCGTGAATGTAAGATACTGAAAGCCCCTTGCAAGACTGCGATAGCGGGTCGGATCCTCGTATGGTGCGCCGGCCGCAACACCAAACTTGGGTTTAGTATCAACCGGAGTGGAAGTGGACTTATAAAATGACATCCCAGCCCTCTCAATTATCTCAACGGTATAATTTATTTGGGATAAGAACAACCCACTTGCATGATGAGTGACAACAATCCCCAAAAAATAACTCAATGGCCCCAAGTCTTTCATAGCAAACTCAGAACTGAGCATTGTCATGATAGACTGGCGTAATGCATCGAAAGAGACAGTCAAAATAATATCATCCACATATAAGAGTATATATGCCAAGAAACAACCACGACGATATATGAACAAGAAATTATCCGACTTGTTGTGAGTGAACCCAATAGTCGAAACATAGTCGGCAAACCTCTTATACCCTGCCCGTGGAGACTGCTTAAGCCTATATAAGGACTTTTTCAACAAACAGACATGATGAGGATATTTGGGATCCCTAAACCCCAAGGGCTGATGCATATAGACTGTTTCCTTGAGATCACCATGTAAGAAAGCATTCCTTACATCTAACTGATGAATGAGTCATGCTTTCGAAAGAGTCAAACTGAGCACAATGTCTTGATTATTTTCATTAATTGAAAGACTATATATACAATTTACATATTTTCATAATAGGAGAATCATATTTCTATATTCTATTTGGAGATTAGCTATACAATTATGGTAAGAGTACAAGACTAATTAAGGTACACTACAACTATACAAAACCGTGTACAATAAGGACAAAAACCGAGACTAACCGAGACCAAATATACATAGGATATACACGTGCATAAAGTGTATATCTTATGTATGTTTGATATATTTAACATATACCAATTTTGTTTTTCTAATGAGCAAAAAATCCATCAAATTAGCTGGAAAAGAATCAACAAAATTTCCTAGCTGTGTACCAAAAGGATCTCATTTTTCAGTATTCATAGTTATTTTTTTTTTACAAATGAGCAAACATCCATCAAATCCAGTTCAAGAAAACTAAAATCCTCGTCGTGCTTATCAGTAAAAATACAAAAAAATTGAATTCCAGAGTAATAAAACGACGAGATTTTATTAGTATTCCAATTTTTTGCAATGAAGAAGATGGAAGGTTTAAGGCGTCGAGGCGAGGGTGGCATGAACGATGAGGAGAAGAGTGGGGTTTGATGGTGAAATGAAAAAGAAGAAGAAGAAGAGATGGAAGACAAGAGAAGAGGGGAGGAGGAGGAGGAGGTGGTGGTGGTGAAATGAAGGAGTTTTTATTTTAATTTTTACTTCATTCTCCAATTATTTAATCATAATTTTTATTTGTGTCACATTAGCTCAAAAAGTGATATTAAATTTACTTTTAAAATTGTCAGGAGTGTAATAAGTGTTGGTAATTTGCCTTTTGTGGGGAGGTGTATCCACCCATATTTAATGAATTAAACACTAGGGTTTCACATGTTGAAGGCGTTATCTCTTCTCACGTGCATAATATACTAAGTGAGTAGATGACCGTAGGGCCAAGAATCGTCAAATTTTGTTGAGAAATGAAAGAGATATTGGTCCACGAAGTAAGGTGTTTGAGGTATGAAAATATGGTGTGGGACAAATCTACCACATCAGTGGGAAAAGGAAGAATTGCTCTCTTTATAAGTCTCTAAATTGGCTAAGGGTTTAGGACCCCAAGGGGTATCCCATGTGTTTAAAAGAGGGATGACCTAGATGTGCTTGGGTTCAAGGCTAAGCCCACACGCGCGCCGCCGCCGCCAGCCCATCCCATCCCGTACGATCCGGTCCAGGCTCGGGTCTCGGGTCTCGGATCTCGGGTCATGGGCTATGGGCTATGGGTTGTGGGCTTCTTCTGATATTATCTCTTTGGACTCTAAATTATTTAATAATTACAGTTTGGTCCCTGGAGTTTCTGGAAAGATGAATTTGGCAACAACGGAAGGCAAAAACTTTATGTCTACCGTCTGGGCTGATTTTTAGAGCATTAACCAGCCATTACTTGGCTGTTAACTCCTCCATAAACAGCCCTCCTTCAATGGCCATAAACAGCCTCACTAATGCCTATAAACCTGCTATTAACATCCCTTCCTAATGGCCATTAACAACCATGTTTTGGCAGTTTAGGAGTCCATCACTCATGCTATATATTGATGCCTTTTGACTCAATTATAACACAGAAAGTATACAGAATATGACACACAAAAATGAGACAGAAATATATACACAAAGACAAAAACAGTAGAGAAACAACACAGATTCTGTCCGCAAAAACAGTGTCAAAACAGAAACTTTTCCTTCCTTTTTCATTTCTTCAGCAAGTCGTTTCGTGTTTGTTTTTTTCGTCAGACTCAACCTATTTGCTTTGTAGTGTTGATTAAAGTGTTGTTTTATCTTGGGAGACTATTGCACGTTAACGTAAAAGCATATATACGGGGCAATCTTGTCTTAAGGACAGAGTGCCATCACTCGACTCAGCACACAGTTGTAACAATCCAAATTTAGTGTTTATTGATTTCAGGTTATCAAGATTCAAGACTCAACAAGCTTGCGGCAGTTCTGAACATTGGCTTGTTCGTTTATCCTTTCGAACATTTGTAATATTTATTTACTTCCCATACTGCTTTACAATATCCGACAGATTTAAGACACGATTTGTATTAGTGTTCGAAAGATGTCGGTCGAAAGTTGTGTGACCAAATATGGATATGGCTGTGGTTTTCTGGTAGAAGAAAGTTGTGATTATGATGTTGAAGGTCAACATGTTCATGGTGTCGCCGCTCCTGAGAGTGGTAGGAACAAGTGCCCACGAGAGGCTGAGAATGTCAACTGGGATAAGAGGAGAAGGCTGAAGATATGGTTCTATCTTGTAGAAGAAGGCCTATATCTGTCCCATACAAAGGATCCGAATTATGGTAAGGAGGAAATGGACACTCAGTCCGATGAAGTGACTGAAGTGGGATAACTAATTTTTCTTCCTTGTCAAGAGTAAGACTAAGTGGTGTCTGATTAAAAAGGGCTTAAAGTAAGGAGGAATATGAAAATATTTTATGAAATAATTTATATTCCTTACGCTTTAAAATCAAAAGTTTAATCTCTTCTTCTTTCCCATTTAAAGATTGGATTTTGTAAACGACTTAAAAAGATCCGTTCTTTTAAGTGTAATTATTAAAAGTGTGTAAAGTATGTTCGCACATACGAAAGAGAAAGATCCACTGACTGTGCGAAAAAACCGTTACCACTCTTAAGTAAGCCCAAGAATTGTCTGGGCACCAATCATAACAGAAGAAGACTAAAAGCTAAAGACGTTGAGCCTGTCACACTATTTGGCAGAAGATCCTTCATAGGATGATATTGGACACTCAGTCATACAAAGCCTTCGGGCGACTGGAGTGGGGAAAAAATTCCTTTGATAAGATGATATTGGACACTCAGTCATACAAAGCCTCCGGGCGACTGGAGTGGGGCCAAAATTCCTTTGATAGGATGATATTGGACACTCGGTCATACAAAGACTCCGGGCGACTGGAGTGGGGCCAAAATTCCTTTGATAGGAAAAGTAATGGACACCTAGTAAGGTGGGCCAGAGTTTCCAGGTCTTAAATGATCTGAAGGCCTAAAGAAAGGTAGAAAAGAAATTAAACACTCAGTCTGCCAAAGCAACTGGAGTGGGCCAGAGTATCCAGATCACATATGATCCGGTTACACCTTAACCACGGGCAAAAGGTTGTTCATGTGAAGCAACGCCACCTCTAAAGTAGAAGGGGTTGGAGAGGTTGTCCTCAATAGGACTTCAGGGAATGTGATCACTCTAAAATGAGGTGATATATGTCCCAAACTTGGTTTAAGGGACGCTGTTGGTCAAGCTGGTTTGAAACTACTCCAACAGGTCTGTAATAACTAAGAATGGTACAGTTTGTCTATAGCCAAATGAATGATATATTTGTAATCCGTGCATTTATGCCATCATAGATTAAGACACGTTAAATAGAAAGTCATTCAAAAGCTAGCAAAGTTGAGATTGTTGCCTTCTTTCGACATAAACCCTAAAAATGAATGTGAGGTAGGCGAAGAGGCAAAATCACCATTCCAAGTTCCGTCAAAGGAATAGCGAAAGAAGCACATCTCATCTAGAACTTAGTCACACCTACTTGGGTGATTTGAAGTTTATACAAAATAGAGGGGGGAGACAAGTACTTTGTGACCTTCATTGATGATGGTACAACGTATTGTATCCTTTGTTTGTTGAAAAGCAAAGATGAAGTTGTTGAAGCGGATATGCGCTACAAAGCAGAAGTTGAAAATCAACTAAGTCTACGGATTGAGGAATTCATAGTGATAGATGGGGAGAATATGAAGCATCGTTCATCAAACGACTGCTCATTACTCACCTCAGTCCAATGGTGTTAGCCAAGCGCAAAGCCTTATGCCCAAAATATGTGGGGCAAGGCGATCCTTCCCGCTAATGCGATTCTCAACAGAAACGCATAAGGATAATGATAACTCTCCATGTGAAACATGGAAAGGATCTCACATACAAATGTTGTGATTTGGGGTGGCTTGGTAAAAGTTGGAATACCGAAATAGGTCAAGACTGTAGATTGCATATCCACTGGATCTGCAAATAACAGTAGTGCTTATCGCTTCTTGGTGTCAAAGAATGCTGAATCCTTTGAAGATAACTTTCCTTGAAAAAGGAAAAAAAAAGTAATTGCTCGAGGTTAACAAGAACCCGCGAGGGCCTGCCTGTCCGGAACTAGACGTTCCATATCTATAGGACTCGAAAGTTGTTGTCTATCCGGAACTTAATATTCCAGATCTACATAACTCAGGGATTCTAGATGTTGAACTGAGACGGAGCAAAGAGGGGACAAAGACTTATTCCAGGCCTTCTAGCTTGTATGATTGAGAACGAACCATGGACAATTAATAAATAATTATCATCTCCAAAAGCGCTGCTTTGGAAAGAAGCTAAAAAGAGAAAAATAGATTACATCATATAGAACCATACTTGCATAATGGTTGATCTTCCTCCGGAAAAGAAACTTTGGATTGTAAAAGTGGATACTCAAAAGTGAGTACAAAGTAGATGGATCTGCTGACGAGTATAAGGCCTCGACTACTTGTACATGTGCTCCCTTGTGAGTAGCTTAACATCCAGGGCCATTGCAGTCTTGCGTGGCATGGATGTTGAAACAACCTTCCTAACCGGAGAGTTGGAAGGGGAGAATCAAAGTTGGTTTGCTGGACTGTTGGGCTTCTTCCTAAACTTTCATTTTTGTCCCTAAAATGTTTACATTTTGGTCCTGGAAGTTTCAGATAAAATAGAAACAATGAATCTGACCACAGAAACATTGACTCTGAAGTTAGAAAGCCAACAGTTGGAAAACCAACAGTCTGAGAATGGAAGTCATATTGAAACAAAGTCTCGATATGAAAGATATGGGTATCACAGATGACATCTTAGGAATTGGATTTCTAAGACATCTAACGGACTGGTCTAACTCCAAACTCAGTTGTGAGATAGTTGACAGTCTTGTTGAAGCCACCAATGGATATGAATCATATAACTGATTGAAATTATGGTGCACCCATATACAATGAGCGATATGCGCAGGTCACATGTAGTTTAATGTATGTTACACACTACTACCGACCTGGTATCGGCCTACAAAGCAGATCAGTTGAACTAAGATTCACTGATGATTCTAAAAAATGATCGATAGAAGGCGATAAGACAGATATGACGATATCTGAAATATTCGCTTATCTACGGATCATGGTATTCTAGGTGTCCAGCGGTTCTGGGAAAACACAGTGATGCAAACTGGACATCAGATGTGAAAAACACCGAAGCCACAAAGAAATGTGTTTGGTGTGTCTTGGAAAATCCTCTAAGCAAGGTTGCATCGGTCGATTCATGATGAAATCAGAGTTTATCGCTTTATACAAAACATGAAAAAAGTTGAGTAACTTCACGACTCCTTAGAGGACGTCCCTTATTGGAGAAACATGTGCCTTCAGCAGTTATACACTGTGGCTAGCCGGTCGGCTTCAGAAAGGACACGAATGACGGTGTCTGGACATATCTGTCAGGATCTGTCGGAGACATAAGACGGTATGGCAATGATCATCACGGGTGTCACTTCTTTGATTACTAATCAAAGGATATAGCAGACCTTTTTAACTAAGGGACTACCCGGAGATCAAGTGTTCTGCCTGTCTAGGGAAATGGGCTTAAAACCCAAACAATACGAACCTTTGCGGTGGAAACCCAACCATACTGATTGGAGATCCCAAGAATTTGGTTCAATGGGAAAACTAAGTTGTAAAAAGGTTCAGTTGAGCGCTTCGGTGGAAGCAAGAGCACTTCGGATGATGATTTATGTATGGAAACATGAATCCAAAGTTGTTCCCGCGATAGACATTATAGTGCTACATGCATGATGGGTAAAGGTTAAGCTTCCAAACCTTTAACGATCCTCAAACGGTTGAGGTTAAGGGTGGGGAAACTTTTAATGATTCCTAACACTTGTGAAGTGGGGTATAACAGGATACCTTGTAGGAGATCACCTATTTAAGTACGAGGACAGGCCGCCTCAAATGAACGCACTTAAGAATCCAAGTGTGTCCACGGCCATAACAGACAAAACCATAAGAATGAAAATGAATAAGGAGAGTTATTGTGTTGGTATCATTGTCTTGGCTTACACTAAACACTGACGGTTCAAGACGTCACGTTCACCGCGCAGTAAGTAAGTCCGGTGGTATTCAACTAGGGAAGGTTCAAAGCAGAAGCTACCTCTCCTGATGCAATATCTTTTCGTTGAAAGATTGCTGAAAGTAGGCACCATGTGTGTGCGCCAAAATCTCTCTTTCAAGAGGGGATTGTTGAAAATTTGCCTTTGGTGGGGAGGTGCGTCCACTCATATTTAATGAATTAAACACTAGGGTTCCTCATGTTACAGGCTTTGTCTCTTCTCACGTGCATAATCTACTAAGTGAGTAGATGACCGTAGGTCCAAAAATCGTCAAATTTCGTTGAGAAATGAAAGAGATATTGGTCCACGAAGTAAGATGTTTGAGGCATGGAAATATGGTGTGGGACAAATCTACCACATCGGTGGGAAAAGGAAGAATTGCTCTCTTTATAAGTCTCTAAATTGGCTAAGGGCTTGGGACCCCAAGGGGTATCCCATGTATTTAAAAGAGGGAGGACCTAGATGTGCTTAGGTTCAGGGCTAAGCCCACACGCGCGCTGTCACCGCCCGCCCGTCCCGTCCGGTTCGATCCGGTCTCCGGTCACGGGTCGTGGGCTTCTTCTGATATTATCTCTTTGGACTCCAAATTATTTAATATTTATAGTTTGGTCCCTGAAATTTCTGGAAAGATGAATTTGGCAACAACAGAAGGCAGAAACTTTCTGCCTACCATTTGGGCTAATTTTTGAAGCATTAACCAGCCATTACTTGGTTGTTAACTCCTCCATAAATAGCCCTCCTTCAATGGCCATAAACAGCCTCACTAATGTCCATAAACCTGCCATTAACAGCCCTCCCTAATGGCCATTAACAGCCATATTTTGGCAGTTGAGGAGTCCCTCCCTCATGCTACATATTGATGTCTTTTGGCTCAATTGTAACACAGAAAGTATATAGAATATGACACACAAAAAATGAGACAGAAATATATACACAGAGATAAGAACAGAAGAGAAACAACACAGATTCTGTCCGCAGAAACAGTGTCAAAACATAAACTCTTCTTTCCTTTTCCATTTCTTCAGCAAGTCGTTTCGTGTTTATTTTTTTCGTCAGACTCAACCTATTTATTTTGTAGTGTTGATTAAAGTGTTGTTTTATCTTGGAAGACTATTGCCCGTTAACGTAAAAATATATATACGGGGCAATCTTGTCTTAAGGACATATTGTCATCACTCGACTCAGCACACAGTTGTAACAATCCAGATTTAGTGTTTCTTGATTTCAGGTTATCAAGATTCAAGACTCAACAAGCTTGCGGCAATTTTGAACATTGGCTTGTTCGTTTATCCTTTCGAACACTTGTAATATTTATTTACTTCACGTACTGCTTTACAATATCCGACAATAAGTAGTCTTAATAATTTAAGTGTGATATCGAGATTTCGGGTATAGTTTAGGGGTCTTTTGCCTTGATTATTATAGTGCTAGGTGATCTGCACAAAGGGCATATTCGGTAACCTAATTGTAATAAATAAATAAGGGAATCCATATACCCTAGCATGATTAAGAGCTGACTTGTTGTGGCTTATAACTTCAACAACACAACCTAGTAGGTCTCTAAACCAATTACAAACAATACGTAACTAATGTTTGACCGAATGTTCTAAACAATCAATCTGCATCCATCGGCTTGTCCGACACTGTGGTGCCAAGACAGCCTAGCAAGTCAACCCCGTTATGCAACTGCAATTATGTATCTAAGTGAGTTTTCCCTTATAGAGCAAACACTGTGGTGTAAATACTCATGAAGGTTTATCACCCACTTCTACATTTAATATGCATTTATCAAAGAGTCTGAGTCCTCGTAGACTTAGAGCAAATGCTATGGCATAAATACCCATCTTGCCGAAAAGGATTTTGCATTATAATCAATTATAACGGACGACAAGGTCATTTTAAATGAGACTTGTATTAAAATTTTAGGAAACATTTTAATTCAGGGTTTTAACCAAGATCAACTCTTTTACGCCATATCCAATATGACATCTTAACATCATGCAAAACTAATGACACGTATAGTTTGAAAACCGTCAACCCAATATGCATGATATAAGATGGTTTAATCAAATACTGGGCGCCGCCTGCCCAGACAGTTATAGCGGACGCTATTCTAGAAATGTAGTGACAAACATTTTGACATTTAGCACATAAACAGTATACTTATCAAATAATATACTGTATAATAATAATCTCGGGTTAAACATTCTGAACTCTGTTTTTTTTTTGTTTTTGGATAGGTGGGGCCGCGACGCTAATGATTAGCGTCGCGGCGCTGCAGAGGCAGAAACATTTTTGCTTCTGCAAATGCGTTAGCGCCGCGACGCTCCACCATGGAGTCGCGATGCATGTTGTCCAGTGAGTTCATGTTTTGAAATGAAGCATTAGCACCGCGACGCTCCACTATGGAGCCACGGTGCCACCTTGAAACCCTAGAAAGCGTTGCGGCGCCCTACCATAGGGCCGCGACGCTCATGTCCTGACAAACGTTTCTGTGTTGATTCTCAGAATCGTTCGACCCCTAAATCCAATTTAGGGATCAAATCACAGGTCCTTTATCATCACCCACCAATATCAATAATGCTCATATCAACCATCATCCGTTCTTACTCGTTCTTAGCCGTACACCGTGCAATGAGTCGGACAATGCATTTTGGCTTAGTTCAAGTTAGAGCGGAATGACTTCCTCGAGTTAGCGTAGGAGATAATTTAGGGTGAAATCAAAAGGTCAACATTCGTTCAAGACATTTAGGATTTGAAGAAACCTCATTTTAATCCAATTTTATATTAAACTCATATTATTATTCTATTCAATTTTTATATAACCATTGAACCAACCTGAGCTCTGATACCACTGTAGGGTTTTAATTGGGTTCAAAACACATAAGTAAGGCACATCAGAAGTTTAAAATATTTGTTTCTTACTTTCCCCAACAACATTTCTGGTACGGTTATACAATAATTAAACTTGTAACATAAAGCACATACTTACAAGTTGGAATTATCTGGAATCTTTATCAACTGTGAGGTGCACACGCAATTACCCTTCCGATTGCAAGCTCCAAGCTTCAATGTATTTCTCTTTCGGAAAGCTAGGAAATCCGGCAAAGGTTCGAGAGAATATTTGATTCTAAGTCTCTAAGGCTTAGAATGATATTCTGAAAATTTGTATATGAATAATGAAGGGAATGCCTCTATTTATAGTTGAAAATTAGGTCAAAACCGAATTAGGGTTTGACCTTGGGTCTGGACCAAAATCGATGCAGAGGCACCGCGACCCTAGGGTATGGGCGCCACGCTCTACGTGCTCCTGCACTGTGCCGCAACCCTAGGGTATGGGTGCTGCGACGCTCGATATGCTCCTGCACTGTCTCGATTTATTTTCCGTGCATTCTTAATTAAATCCAAAATCCAATTTTGACTTAATCAAAATAATCATTATTC
The DNA here is from genome assembly GCA_029783415.1 of Anisodus acutangulus. Taxonomy (NCBI): domain Eukaryota; kingdom Viridiplantae; phylum Streptophyta; class Magnoliopsida; order Solanales; family Solanaceae; genus Anisodus; species Anisodus acutangulus. The sequence goes on from CM056493.1 coordinate 34,292,556, forward strand.
ATTTAAATATCTTGATTCCAAATCGAACATTTAATTACTCTCTCAATACATCCTTAGATCGAAACGGATAATCGACATAGTGTGACCCTACATGCCTTCTCATATCGACATTAATCAAATTAAGGTCTACACGGAACTCCTAGATGGCGCCGAAAGACGAACTCAATATGTGAAGTACGTTTACGCGAATCCAGTAAACTTAACCTTTATGTGGTAAGATAAAATCTTTTCATTCACGACACACCCGATCAAGCTTAGAATTTGTCAAATGTCTATCCAAATGGTTTAATCATTGTATCTCATCTATATTAGTTGACAACTAGACCATATTCTAAATACGTCTATTGCGTTGGCCAACGACTTAGTCAACCTAATATCATTGAGAATCCGAGTGTTCTCTCGAATATACATTCGAGGAATGAATCATAATCTTGACTCAACTACCACATTCAATCTACATTGTAATGCACCCAATACAAGCCGTATCTCAACCTATAAAGCATTTGATGTTATGAACCACACTAAGAACTATCCACTAACCACCGAAGTAAATAAAGAAACGACACTTCCATTATTTATCTTGTAAGAATTATATATCTCAAGAATATTTTATTTTAATTGATTTGTCCAGCTAGCATCGTAGGGGTGGGACACGTGAAAAGAAGGTAAGTGTTGATAAATGTGTGCACTAGTTTCAAGAATAAATATTTTACTACTTCTATGATTAGCAAGACTTTCTAATGATAATATCACAATCAATAATGATTCTTGTTTTATATTAAAAATGAGACATGTAATACGGACATACATATGGATACGATGTCTAGAAAATATATTATAAATTTTAAATTTCCAATTTAATAATAAGAATACAATTACTTTGTACTATTAATTATTAAAACGGGAAAAGAAAATATTTCGTATGAGAAAGTAATTTCTATTCTCATAATAAATAAAATCTCATTTATAATATCCCTCGTGTCATGTATATAATTTCAAGCATATCCAAAAAGTAGTAACAATTATCACTATATAAAATCATATTTATCAATTTTTTAACAAAAATATTTCACTTAAAAGAAAAGACAATAGCAAGGCTATATACAACGATTTCGAAATTAGTGAAACTTATGGGGTCTTACATCTAAAACCTCGTGTACGACCTTAATCCCTCCCAACTCATATGGTTTTACTACGGCACATGCTAACGCTAAGGTACGAGTGTTACATCCTTCCCCCCTTAGAAACATTCGTCTTCAAATGTGGACTGTAACTACGGGCACTAACGCACAATTTGCACATCTAAGGCAAACTCAATCAATATGATAATGACATTGAGATTACTTATCGCTCTGGTAGCAATCACACAAATTAACATAATATCTTAAGTTAGAGCTCTACTGCACGATCTAGAGTATGAAAAAAGGATAACTTATCCTAAATGCACTGTAGCCTCCCAATTATAAGTGTGGCGCGCAACACACCCATAAATGAGACTCTACTAGACACGGCTTCGTAGATCCCTAAGACTGAACTGCTCCGATACCACTCTGTCACGCCCTAGTCTAGACTAGAATGGACTACACTATACATATTATTGCTATGAACATGTAATCGTTTACATGATGTAGTATCTCTGTAAATCTATAAATATGATCTATAAATTTCTCTAACTGTATAACTGAATGTAAATCCTGTACATGACTGAACATAACCACAAACGTCTATGAAGCCTCTAAGATAGCTGAAACTATACAACTGACACGCTAACGGGATAGGGTCCCGCCTACTCATAATCTCTATACATATAAGCAAATAACCTGACTCAACTCCAGGAAGAAATGAAGCTTACGTCATCTCGCTGAACATCTGTATGTATCTAGAATGCACGCCTGTCACTTGGTATACCTGAGCCTACAATGTGAAACATAAACAAATGCAGTGTCCCCCTCCAAGGGACGTCAGTATAAAAATAATATACCGAGTACGTAAGGCAGACATGAAATATATACAATAAACTGAAGCTGAGTAAGGAAGCAATAGAAGAACAATTAAACATACATAATTGAAGGCCCTGTAACTCTATATGGAAAAACAGACTAATTATTACTGTACTTCTTTCTTTCTGAATATTCTTAGAGGCTTTCTATTGATATTCTTTGGGTCGCTATGTGGAGCAACGTTCTTGAACGGCTTACTATAATACTTGGGATCACTGTTCTTTGGATTATTTCTTCACTTACTGCAGAATCTGTAAGTCATACTAACTAACTGAGAGCAACACACAATATCAATGTAATGATGTACATATGAAATGCTCATAGCGATAATGCACAACCCTGAAGGCAACTGAATATGTATAGCCCCGAAGGCAAGCGCGTATATGTATAGCCCCGAAGGCAATTGTATAATAAATAGCCTCGAAGGCAAATGCAAATACCTGAAGTCAAGTGTAAATCCCCGAAGGCACTATATATGTATATGCAGTGGTTCGTGATGCAATGCGATGCAAATGACTTCTCATATGACATGCTAACATACTCACGATAAGCATCTTGAGATTCTTAGCTCTTTAGCTTGTGAAAACTTGTAACTTACTTCTCATAACTACAATTCATCTTTGGGACTTATGATAAAGGATGTTACGTGACTCACTACCTATTAAGAGATTCCATAAGAACTTATACTCTTACATTTCTAAGATTCTCTTTGATACTTGGAAGTCTCATATCCTAGCATTCTAAATTATCTCACCCTCGGGGAGGAATATATGTAGCTTGTCTCATCTTAACTTGTATTTGCTTACATGCTAATTCTATAGATCCCTAGAATCTTATGAAGGTCCGTGCCTTTCTGCGATATCAAGACTTGACTCAAAGGACGTTCTACAACTCGATAGGAGCAAATACATTCTATTAACCTGTTCTTCTTACATTACTCTTTGTATCTTATCTTATGATCTCTTCTTAGGCCTTGACCACGTACTACTATCCATATTAAGTGTTATCTATCTTCGACACATTCTATAACCTCCTTCACTATACCTTTTATGCTATCAATTTTGTCATACTTAAGGAGAAACTCTAAACCCATTTCACGACTTAGACTCGACTTGATGAGTAAAATGCTTGAGTACAGCTAAGTGCAGACATATAACCTTTCTTATGAGACTTGCAAGACTTAAAACACGATATTAGTATATTCATAATCTCTAGACATTCATGGTTCATGTAAGAAACAAACAACACACGTCATTCCCTAGCGGCGAGTCAAGAAATAACCTCGCGTACCTTTACCTCGGCCCTCGAATACCGATAAAGAAATCATCCTCCTTTTAAACATAAACTTGCATGCTCAATTACTCAAGTCCGAATTTAGAGATTTGACGTCGAAAGCCCAATACCTTCCACCGTAAGTTGATGAAGTAGTACTCGTAGGTGATTTAGGGATGCACTAACAGATGTAAAATTTGATGGGGTTCTTCACTAAAGGCAATGAAGTTAGGAGTTGTATCTATATTAGCGCTAATGCATGGATGGAGTGGTGGTCTTGAAATTTTTTATGGGCCAGTCGTTTGAGTTATCAACCACACTAAAAATTATCCACTAACCACTCAAGTAAATAAAGAAATGACACTTCCATTATTTATCTTGTAATAATTCTAGATCTCAAGAATATTTTGTTTTAATTGATTTGGCCAGCAAGCATCAAAGGGGTGGGACACGTGAAAAGAAGGTGATTTTTGATAAATGTGTGCACTAGTTTCAAGAATAAATATTTTACTACTTTCTATGATTAGCAAGACTTTCTACTGATAATATCACAATCAATAATGATTCTTGTTTTATATTAAAAATTAGACATGTAATACGGACATACATATGGATAAGATGTCTAGAAAATAAATTTAAAAATTTTAATTTCCAATTTTATATCAATTTTGTACTATTAATTATCAAAACGGGAATTATTTTTTTTGTATGAGAAAGTAATTTCTATTCTCATAATAAATAAAATCTTATTTATAAAATTTCTCGTTTTATGTATATAATTTAAAGCATATCCAAAAGTAGTAACAATTATCACTATATAAAAAATTATAAAAGATGCAAGATCTGTTAGTAAGCCTTTGTTGGCATATCATGTGCCATTGAATACGGTCTAGGAAAAGCATCTACTATAGTGATAGTGATACATCACCTTGACTTGAGTCTCCACCACATATTATCAAGTTTTTTACAAAAACATTTCACTTAAAAGAAAAGACAATAGCAAGGCTATATACAACGATTTCGAAAATTCATGAAACTTATGGGGTCTTACATATAAAACCTCATGTCCGACCTTTATTCCTCCCAACTCATATGATTTTACTACGACACATCCTAACGCTAAGGTACGAGGTGTTACAGGTTGTCATGAAAGTTATTTAGCAACTTCCTAGCATCAGTTCTAGCTTCTGAAGATGGAAGCACTGACGGTACAAAGGTAGGTACCAGTGTTGACCATGTGGTTCTACCATCGCTGTCCAAACCGGGGTTGATTCATGTTGTCACCCTTCTCTCTGTATGGTTCCTCTGCTGGGGCAAGTCTCTTTCCACTAGCTCGGCTTCTTGAACTTTGCCCGTGTTAGCTCGTTTGGGTCTCTATGACATTATTCCTGCAATCAAACAACCCAATTAGAAAAGCGTATAGGCAAAGAGACCATCCCACACTTAATTAATTGATGTGATATTGTTAGTAATTCAAGGGGATTCAGACTACTTCATTTATTCACTTGTGCGGGTATTAGTCGAATGGCACTAGTAGGGGCAACCATATTTAATAACAATAATTTTAGCACTAGACTACACACCCCACACTTAATTTTCAAAATCAACTAGCGTTAGGCATGTACAACTATTCATTCCTCTCCAAAGCACACTTTTCATTCTTTTAGGTATTCTTACAAACACCTAACATGCATTAGGATGGTAGAATTTCTTTCACTTATCAAGCTAAAGTATTTCAACCCAATAATCCAAAATTACATATGTAACACCCTGTGTTTTCTGATAAGGTGCGTCGTAGCTAAGTTACTGCAAGTATGGGGTAAACCAAGCTATTCTTAAGGTTATAAGTGGTTAAAACCATGTTTTGAATATTTTGTAAGGATTAGAGGTTCAACGAGTCAAAAAAATACTATTCAACAAAGTTCGATAAAGTAAACATGTCTTGTAGTCTATTTTGCACTGCACATGGTGTTTTCCCTCACAAATATGGATGCAGATTGGCCATTGTTTTGGTGAAGTTTCTACTTCATTTTGTGTGGCAATATGCGGTCGCTTATTGCCCTTTTGCGCTGCATGTTCGGCCGCAAAGTTGATGCAGTGGAAATCTTTGTGTTAATAATCGACCTCTCAATTTTTCATTTTCCCTTCTCCAAAATATACCTTAAGCCCCCAAAAGATCTCTCAAGGTGTTCCTCTATTCTTAAGTTGTCGATTTGGAAACTTTCTTCAGGGTGAAGTAAGGTGGAATAAAGGTGGTTCTTGACATCTAAGGTAAGGATTTTTATTCTCTTCGTGTATATGAGTTCGTGTGAGCTTTGTATACATTGTCTTAGTAAAGAACTTGCAGAAATGCGAATGAAAGTCATAAACTCGATTGTTAGACTTGTTGGGTGATATTTAGGGCTATTCTTATAATGTTGAAGTGTCGGAGATGTTGATATAGTTATGTTTGTGTGTTGTTGTTATGAATTTAAGAGGTAGGAGGGCGTGGACAAATGCCATATAGTTAAGTGTATGGCAAGATTGCCGCTCATCGTTGGATTGTTATGCTTCTTCATGAGTGATACAAATGTTATAATCATTTGTTGTATATTTCTTTGTAAATGAAGGGCAGCTGGTTTCATTGTAGTTGCGAAGGGAACTATACGAGGTATGTGATGACTATAATTTTGCCTATTTTGACATGAATCCTTATTATACGTTTCTCTTCCAAAAAAGCTATAAAAGAACTGTCATAGAAACTGTTACACCCCGTATATTTTGCGTGAGATTACGCCATGAACATAATGATGTAAACTCGGAGAGGTTAAGATACCTTATATGGATAACGATGGTTTAAAATAAGTGTTATGGATGTGTTGTAAAGGTTAAAAGCTAAACGAGTCGAAGGAGATAAGTTTTGTTGAGATTTAGAATTTTAGCATGAAGTACGATAGGATTACGGACCGTAAATCAAAACTACGATCTGTATAGTTTTGGAGGGTCATCGTAATTGGTATAGAATGTTGGAAAATTACTTGATGAATTGAGGTCAAATTTACAGACTGTATATACATATATTTTACAGTCCATATCTTGGAAATTGAGGCGATGGGAAGGTTCTCAAATTTTATAAAATGGTGGGGCTTCATTTATTCCTCATTTTTCTTCAAGAACAGATCTAAAACACTCCTAAGATCTCTCCAAATATCCATATACCCTCCAAGCTTAGATAGAGATTATAATGCAATTACACCTTTGGGAAGTTCGTAGAAGTTATATAGTTTCCTTTCTTCTCTTTGCTTGCTTGTAACTTGGAGGTTTCTTCGACTCAAAGTAAGGTTAGGAAAAGGGTTGTTCTTGACATATAATGTATGGTTTCCCTCATTCTATGTGTATTTTAGTTCATCTAAGTCTTGTTAAGTTGTTTGAGCTCTCTAGCCTACGAATTGACAGTTGGAAATTGTATTTGAATTATTGGGGGATGTTGGGCTGTTTTGAGGTATTCTTATTGTGTTGTATGGATGGAGATATGTAGATTAAGATTACATAAGATATGTTGTTGTTGTTGATGTATAATTTTAAAGAAAGTATAAACATAGAGAAGCGTGTGATGATTATAAGTCAAGTTTATCGCTCGATATGTCGTATACTAGTTTTTCGTTACATATGACGATAATATTATTATCATTTGTTGTAGATTAAGGTATTGTACGGGCTGAGTTCATTGTGGTTGTTGAAGAGATCGACAATAGGTATGTAATGGCCATTCCTTACTTCCTTATGACATGAATCCATGGTAAAAACGATTTCCGAAAGAAATGTTCAAAAGAAGAGTTGTTCATAGAATGATCTATTCATATAGTCCTATCTCATTTGTATCGTAGTTAGTCCTTGTCGGGAGTTCGTATCCGGTATAGTAGTTGCTCCGTAATAATTAAGAAAGCAAAGCGTATATGTATACAGTTGTACAATATTGTTCACACCGAGCCTTACATGTCCAGTAGATGTACACACTGAGCCTTACATGACCGGGTAGATATACACACTGAACCTTACATGGCCTGGTAGATATACACATCAAGATTTACATGGCCGGGTAGACATACATATCAATCTTTACATGGCCGGGTAAACATACACACTGAGCCTTAAATGACCGGGTAGCTATATTATTGTATTATTTACATTATATGAGTCATAAGCAAGTAAGTATACCCTATGATCATCCCCGACCTTCAATTACATTCAGTTGTTCACATATATCAGCTTAGTTTTAGTTACATGTATTTAGTTACCTTACATACTTAGTACATTGTTTCATACTGATGTCCGTTTCGTACTGACATCCTTTTATCCTGGGGCACTGCATTTCATGCATGCAGGTTATGACAGACAGATAGATAGGCCTCCTCAGTAGGCGTTGCCAGATTTTAGCTTGATTGGTAAGATCCATGTCATCCGGAGTTGCAATGTCTAGAGTTCTGGAGTGTTTGATATGTATATAGATATGATGTGTAGGCTAGGGCCCTGTTTTGACCATAGTATATTTGATCTTCTATAGAGGCTTGTAGACATGTCCTGTATGTATAGTTGTAGTACGACCTTGATGTTGTACTTAGAATACATGGTGGCTTTGTCGGTCCGAGTAGCTATTCATTTTGGTTTGTTGATGTTTATACTCATGGTGTCCTTTTCGGCCCACATATGTATATACTCAGCTTCCTTCGAGACGCGACCTTGTTGGCCTAAGATATTACAACTTGATATATAGTTTAGCCTTGTCGGCCCAGATGTTTCCATATATGTCCAGTTGTTTTAGTTACAGGTTGGTACATTCGGATAAGTAAGGCATCGTGCTAGTCTCGCCTCCCCGTATTCGAGGCATGATAGAAACTCTATTCCATCAACAAACGATTCACTTGATTTTCTCATTGATATTCATATTGAATATTGAGGTTCCTTGATTTCATAGTAGCCTACATTTCATAGGAGTCGTGTCTACCAAGTTGAGTTCATATGTATCACTTATTTTGAATGTTGTAATACTTCGGTAAGTCTAAATGAGATAACTTAAACAAGCTTGTTGTGCTAACTATATATGTACTCAGGGAAATTCACAGCTGTCTATAGTATTGGGGCTCAATAGTGGCTTATACAAGGATTTCATAGTTTTACTTTAACGCGAAGCCCTATGTGGCATATTGTTTTCCAAAGTCATATACAGGATTTCTGTCACGCCCTAAACCTGGGGAAGAGAGACCGGAGCCCTGTGCCTCACTTGATCGAGCGTACCAACCTAATATCACATAACAAGAACATACAAAACATCTGGGGCAAACAAGGCCACAATATACATAAATATAAAGACAGGAGAGACATAATAATATCGATAAGTGGACAACCCAAAACATATATCTGTACAAGGTCGACAAGGCCACAATAGACATCAATATGACAGAATTAAGGCCGGTAAGACCATACAGAACATACTAGACATACAACAATCAGTCTATAAGACTCTAAGAGTACCACATATGTCAGATGGTCTGGACAGGGCCCCTACCTACCCCTAATATTTATATATATATAATATCCCCAAATATAGTGGTATATATGTAGTAATAATATCGTCCCCACTGTAATGGTATAGATATATGTAATAATGTCCCCAACTGCAATGGTGTATATATATATATATTACATAAGAATAGCTCCGAGCCTCATTACTCAATCCAGTGACAAACTATTCAAAATCATGCAAGGTCATTAGCTTTCTAAATAACATTATGGATATTACTTCCAATATATTTATCTTCAGAGTGAATCGAGACTCAATATGTATACTATAGAACATCAACAATCAAAACAACATCAAAGGTAAACATATGAACCTAGTTTATTTTATGTGTGGAGTATTTACAATGATGTGTTTTATTAAGATTTTCTTTAGAAGATTTCCGTTAAGGCAGATGCATGCCAAAAGGAGTTAAAAGGGATAACCATTACATTGATTTTACTAACGATCCTTCGTTGACAATGACAGAACCAACCTTCTTCAGAAGTTTATCTACAAAGAATATAACATCACTGTCATGACCCAAACCACAGGGCCACAATTGGCACTTGGTGCCTTACTCAATCGAGCGCCACCATACGTTACTTATTTACTTATTATCAGACTCGTCGTAGGCCGAGGAGGTCACATGAATACACATCCATAAAAGAGAATATAAATATTATTTCAAGAAGGCAATCCAAAAGAGTATATACATATATACAAGCCGACAAGGCCATCACGATAGACTAACAACCAAAACTATACATAGGACACTGTCTGTAAAGCCTCTAAAAGTGAAACGTTATCATAGTACACAAGTCAGGACAGGGCCATCGACATACCTAAAATTATAAAAGACATATACCTATGTACCCTGACTCGATAATGCTTTGAAAGGAGATGGAGCTCACCAATCAAAAGTTGATAGCAAGGGACAACCTACTGTGGAGGGTCCTCTATCTGTCTACCTGTTCCTGCATGGCATGAAACACAACATCCCCAGCAAAGGGAATTCAATACAAATAATGTACCGAATATGTAAGGAAAAACTGAAACATAACAATAAGACATTATCAATAAGAGGGATAAGAATCAACTTGAAACCTTTGAATTGTCACTAAAAGCCATAATATGCATAATGAATATACTTATATATGATGCTACTTTACGAGGCTATATTATCTTATGTGTAGCCACTATTAGGGGCTATTATCAATATTGTAAACATTAACTGTCCAACTGATCAGTGATAACTGCCCAACTGGTTGTCTCAGTGATAAATGTAGTAGCTCGATGGTAAATAAAGATGCATAACTGCACAACCGGCAGTAGCTCTGATGGTAAAGTAAGAATGTGATAGACATTCTTTTATAAGTATTATATATGCATGAATAACATCATTATATGTTTACTTATATATGTTCAATGCATGAAGAGCCATAAGAGACATCATGAACTCGTCAGATTGATGTAAGGTCATTTCACATCCGATTAGAATTATGGAACCATCATGTTAATATATGTTCAATAAGAATCAAGGACCAATGTCAGGGATCAGAAATATATCATGAACGACAATGAACTTGCTTTCTACATTTGCTAAGAGTAGAGTTATTTGTGAGTATCGTTCATTCGTTTACGTTTCGTTCGTTGGAATTATGACAAAAGAAGGAAATAATGTGCCTTAACATACCTTTGTTGTTTGTTTAATGACTCGACGTAATCTGCCCATATCCCTTCAATCTACAATATTGACAATGGAGTAGGTTAAATCATGGAACGACTTAAAACACACTACTAAGCTAACAACTCATTTATAGAAAATTGGGCAGCACTTCCCCGATATCTTTCAGTTCCTTTAAATTCAGACCAACACCAAAAACAACAAGAACAACATCAACAACATATCGAAGTTACTACATCAAGACCCAGCCGAAACATAACTTAAAAACCCTCCAAAAGAGTCACATACACACAACACCTCAACTTCACTTTCAAACCCTAGTTTTTCATGTTCTCTTCATTACCCAAGCTTGATATAGCCCAAACAATGAATAAGCCTAAGTAAGAGAGGGTAAAACATACCTTATAACACTTAAATAACAATTTTTTAGAGCTTACTTCACTGCAAATAAATCCTCAATCAACCACGAAGGGAAGAGAAGCAAGATAGCAATCATGTTACACCCGTAGTTTTGCATTTTGTCATGTCGTCAATTGATACCAATGTCTAGGAAAGAGGTATGACCTTACGGAAGGATAATGAAGGTTTATAGCTTGCTTATAGAAGTACCGGAGTGTTGGAAAGTTAATCGAATTGAAGAAAATGACGTTTGATGAAATCGAAAAACTGTCCAATTTGAGGGATAATGTTGACGCTCAGGGATATTGAGAATTTGAAATTGATGGTGTGACAAATCACCTCAGGATTCTTGATGGTGTTTCACCTTGGTTTACTCTTGTGTGATAGACAACTCTTTAGAGAGAGTTGGGAGGTATTAGGGTCTATTTGTAGAGAGAAAAACAACCTGGAACTTTAAGGATATTTTCTGAAATCTCACTTCACTACTTGAGCTATAGAGAGGAGACAAGGGATTCCCCTTTGCTTGAACTATGAGCTATAGAGAAAGGAAGAAAAAGGAATATCCATGTCTATTTCTTGGTGGAGAAAAACACGAGAGAGAGAGAGAGAGAGAGAGAGAGAGAGAGAAGAGAAAGAAGAGGTGGCTGGTTTGTTTGGAATGAGAAAATAATGATAAAAATCTGAAGGGGACATGTATATATTTCAGCCCTAAATGGGCTTGAGCTGATTTAGGCTTGGGATGCCCCATTTCACCAATTCTTTTCCTTTTATTTGGGCCTCTCATTCTTAAGTAGGTGATTCACCTACTTGTCAATTACTTAAGCTAGAAGGTTATTGATTTTCTCTAAACACGTGTGTTGTCCTTAATAAATAAGTAGGATATGAAATAAGTAAGTCAAGCATGTAAGATGTGTAAAGAAGTAACTTAAGCAAGTAGAATGGGTAAGAAATAAGCTCATTTTTATTTGCCCAAAATTACATTTCTTACGTTTAAGTGCATTCGTCAACCTCAACTTAGTAGTGAATATATTGAACAAAAATATGGGATGTAACAATCATTACCATCAAACTTTAAGAAAACACACAACAATTTGACAAGTGTCCAACCCATCATACAATCAACCAAACAACATTTCTCCCGTCCTTCTTCCTTCCAAACTCATAACAACAACAAGACAACAAGGCATCACCAATAACCAACACAAACAACCCACAACAAGTCTCATACTCATGACTTTTAATCACCTTCCCGTGAGCCTTATATGATAAACATACTAAAAACGGTCCTTACAACCTTCTCTACGATGATAAAAAGCGTTTACATACCTTTGACAAGGTGGAACGAGCTAAATCTACCCAAAGCCTACAAAGAAAGCAACGTTCTACAATCCCTGACAAAGGATATGATGAGAGTTCTTGAACTCTAATGAGAATCGAAAAGAAAATTTCATTTCACCCACCTTGGAATCACCTATTGTAGTGTTGAGACTTAGAGGGAGTTGGGAGAGAATTTCGTGCTAGAATTTGTGAGAAATTGAGAAAATTCTGATCCTTATTTATATATATATATATATATACACACCCACCCATCGACTCACCTTGGCTCACTGAGAGAAGCTCAAGGCTAGCAACACCATCGCTTTGGAGCTCGTTCAATGACATGCAATTTCGGCCCAGTCAGTTCATCGTAAAACGCTCATAACTTTCTACTTCAATGTTATATCAACGACTGATTTAATGCTATAGAAACTAGACTCGTAGACCTTCGATTTTGTGAATGGATCACTCCATAAATCCAAGTATATTAAGAGAAAATCTCAGTGACATCTGACTCAAATTTTAGTGAACTTATGAATGTAACTTGCGACAACCTTTGTCAACTATCAATTTACAACTCGTTTGACTTCAAAACTTAAAATACGACTAATGTATGATTCAAATACCTTACGACATGACCTCATTATCATATCTAATACTTTGAGTCTTATCTCAAAAGTATGACTTATAATATTATCCCCTATTTGGGATCATTCGTCCTCGAATGAAAAGCGATACATTGAGGGAATACCAACTGTTTGATATGAAATATAGTATTACAGATTACAACTCAACTTGTATACTCGTAGCTCAGGCCATGGCTCCACCAATAACATTTCAACTATCACTATCACCTGAATACAGAATGAAAAATTAGTTGTCGATATACTAGATAAAAAAGAACATGTAACAGATAATGTATGTAAGAACCTTCCGCCTGAAACAAATAAGGATACTTAGAATTCGTTTCTTCCTCGGCATCACATGTCATCTCCTCTATATTCCGATTCCTCCAATGCACCTTTACAAAGGCTACTTCCTTGATCCTCAATTTTCAAACGTGACAATAAAGAATAGAAATTGGGACTTGAAGAGTTGAATCTAAAGAAACAAGATTATTTGATCAGGTATAGGTTTGATGGCTTTATCTTGCATCATCCAGTTAATGTGTAAATTGTTGAGCATGATTAAAGAAGGAAATCAATGGAACGTGCAATTTTTAGATGACTAGCGCGATAAGATTAGTGAGGAGGTTGTTACTGTTCGCTTTTTATACGGATTAGCGCATAAAAAGCTACTAAGAGTTTGGATGATGCTCTAAATGGATAATGTGTTTTTAGAGTCGTCACCTAATTTATATGTAAATTAGAAAAATCAGTGTGAAAGAATTTATTCAAATTCCTTTGAAAAATCCTATCTAAACCATCAAAGTAAGGATTCTGGTAATCCCCCGGAGAAGGTATTAACACCCCGATATTAAAAATTCGAAGAATACGGTTGACCCTATAGAATGCTTTCAAAATGATTTAAATTGCTTAAGGTTTAAAATCCGCAAAATAACTTGTCATTTCATTTATTCAAAACTCAAGGTTTTAATTTAAAACAAAGAGTTAAAACTTCCACCAAAAATGGTATGCACGAAATGTTTAGTCAATTTCATTTTCAGACTAACATTGAAATGTGAATTTAAATAGAACTCCACATTTAGTCCTACTATATTGACCATTTTCTCACACTTGCATCTTTTGTTAAAAAATACTTTCTAAGTTTCAAAAGTGGTATAGTTCTCTTAAAAGGACAAGTATGGTTTTTGGAAAAAGAGAGAGTAAAAATGGTTTTTTTTATTCTTTAGCATACCATATCACCCAAGTTCAACTTGTATTCTAACTTATCCAAAACCTGCAACTTAACTCAGTCCAAAACAGTTACTCAGGACCAATTATGGGTCCTTCAATATCAGCCCATTTCAATTTCAGAATTTAAAGCCCAAGTCCAATTTTAAAGTCCAAAATCAGTTTGTACTAGACTGAAAATGTGTCATTTATTTCCAATTCAAAAATGTCCAAACAGTTTAATTTTTAAACCAGAATCGTCCGTCACTTCCATTTTATTTTTCAAATTCAAAACAAGGTTTCAGAAATTCATTTGTTTGCAATCTAACAAAACGATTTACGTATCGTTTGCCTATACTAGATTCCAACCATACTAAGTTCCAATATTTTTTAAAGTACTTATTTACAAACAATACATATACATGTATATATATATATATATATATATATATACAAGTAATAAAAATGAAATGGAGGAAAGTTTAGGCTGTTGGGCCTACCGAAACCCACCAGTTGGCTATTTGTACCTATAGTTGGGCCTTCATGCAAATATTAGCTTCCCTTGCCTTTTCTCGACCAAAATATATATGACTCCCAATCATCAGAATTAATGGTTAAGCGAACTCGTCCTAATGAAGTGATGGGCCTTGTGAAGGCCCATCTCGGTGCAATGAAGTGAGAACACGCGAAGGGGAAAAAGAAAGCCCAAATTAGATGTACCCAAAAGGCTTATCAATTAATCACAATGCATGCAATAAATAAACAAACCTACAATGAATTTGCATTTAATTTAGAACAGATGGGCTAGCCCAGATTAGACAGCAGCACAAAAGATATGAAGAAAAGACCAAACAGTGGGACAAGCCCAATCACACATCCATGAAGAAGAAAGTGTAGAAGCAGTTAACAGATATGGGCCAGGCTCAACAAACACACATAGCATGATGTTTACAAGTGATATACAGAGTGATATAAAACATGTATACTTTCATATACAATGAAGTGAGAACACACGAAGGGAAAAAAGAAAGCCCAATTTAGACGTATCCAAGGCTTATCAATTAATCACAGTGGATGCAATAAATAAACAAATAACCCACAATGACTTTGCATTTAATTTAGAACAGATGGGCTAGCCCAGATTAGACAGCAGCACAAGGGAGAAGAAGAAAAATTCAAACAGTGGGCCAAGCCCAATCACACAACCGTGAAGAAGAAAGTGTAGAAGTAGTTAGCAGATATGGGACACGCCCAACAAACACACATAGCATGATGTTTACGAGTGATATACAACCTGTATACTTTCGTATATATAGGTATATTCAGTATACAACCTGTATATCCCCTATGTATATCACACACATCCTAAACTAACACTCAATATATATTCAAACAGGGCACATATATGACATTTTCACATAGAAAGGAGACTTAAGTTAGTGTATATCATGGCTACATATACCTTATTTACTAACCATATTCATCCTATAAAACCACAATTCACAGCCTAAGAAACAGACTGTCAACATAGCTAAAAAAACAAACTACATTAGGATGGAAAGAAAATCCCCTCAGAGCTAAAACATATAGCCAATCTAGTTTCTAATACCACTCAACATTACATATAAGATAGAAAGCTGGACAGAACAAGTGTAGGAAAGCATGGTTATAAACAACTATGGGATTTCAATTTCAGATTCACAATTCCATTAAAACTGAGTGTTAGTGTTAAATAATCCAACTTGGCAAACGAAAAGCATGTCATGAGACATCACAATATATAAGCAATCCCCATGATTGGAAAAAACATAGTTTCGGATTTAACATGCTTAGTCTTAAGTTCAAGAGGTATGCTAGTGGATTTATGTGAGAATCTTGTTATGCAATCTTTCTTAAACTATCCATATAGGAAGTTCAAACACAGTCCTAGTCCAACACTAAATGCAACATGATTTGTGGCAGTATGGTTCAACATACATTAGTAAATGATGTATGTAGGGCATGGTAACACCTATGACTTAGTGACAGAATGCCTATTCACAATGTAGAATCAGGACAATAGTGGTGAACCAAAAAACAAATCACATAAATAGAATCAGAAGTACAAAGGTATCCAGGGATACATCTTAACATGTTACTCCAAACTGTAAACATAGGCAACTCATAAAACAGATGCAAATTAGACCATTAAAACCTATTTGGGGACATGCTAAGGGTGGGGGAGGACAACAAGACACTTAAGATATGCAATCAGGTTCTGGTTAAGTGAAACATGTAGTCTTGGCTTTCTTAGGCAAAAATAGACCAAATGAACTAAACATCCAACATCTTGGTCATTTTTAACCTAAACAAAGACTAATTATTATACTACAACCCTTGACAATCCATTTTTAGGCTCAAAATAATATCGAATGACACAACAAACATAGAGATGTATGGATAAACTAAGCAGAGTCTCTAAAGGGGTTAAACATGCTTCCTATATCAACACAATAGCTTCTTAAATCAGCTTATTCACTTAGCAAGTTCCAAATCAACATTCCTAAACATCTCATTAACTAGCAGTTTGAGATTTGGTTAAAATAGGATATAACTAACATGTTAATCGCTCTAAAGTTAATAAAGCATGTCACACATAATTAAGTGAACCTTGAGCCAACTTTTAAACTAACTAAGTGAACATTAATCTAACCTAAAACATACCGAATATAATCTAAGAAGTTCAAACAAACATTACCCTAACTAATCATGCTCAGAATATCTCATAACCAGTGCCACCAAGGCCTAAACAATACTAATATAGACTACACAGAGACTCAAAACAGTTGAAACATGTTGATTATTGAGCTTATACACACAAATAACAACTGACCTTAACTAAACAGTCTTTAATCTAAACTAAGACCTAAACAACTACTAAAACACACTTAACAAGCACATAAATGCATTATATATATAATATTAAGATAAATAAAAAGGAAACCAAAAAAGGATTAGGATCTACCTTGTGTGGAGGCAACCTAAGGATTGAAGGTGGGCTTGAATTCAGCTCCGACAATCTCAACAGCTCGTAAACATACGAAAACAAAAGGATTTCAGTTTGTGAAGGACAATTAATCAACTCTGGGTTCCCCGAAAATGGTTTGGCTCCCAACTTAGATTAATTAACTTCTTTAAAACTCAAAAATGGCTTTCAATCAACGTGAATGCCTAAATTATGTTTTTTGGACCATTTAATTATTGGGATGGGGTGGACATTTATAGGGAAAAATCAAAACCCTAATAGAGACCCTTAACAATGTGGGAGAACACAAATTTGAGGGAAACTTCCCTCCATATAGATCTCAACTAATGAAATCAAGTATTCAAATCGTGAAAAAGGACAAGAAGCATGAAATGCTAGTAGTAGATGGGCGAATCCTCACCTTGGGGGGTTTGGGGGAATGGTAGGACGGTACCAAGCGTGGAGGAGAGACGAGGATAGTAATAAATTCTCTTTCCTCTCTCAGATAGGTAACAACCACAACAAAAGCGAAGTACACTAGCAAATTTGCCATTCTCGACCATGGAGAGGACGATGTCAAATGCGTCTAGGGTTTGCCCTTGAGGAATGAACAAAAATGAGGGTGGGGTTTGGGTTTTTGTTGGCTTTACGCCTGAGTGGATTGGACTGGGCCTTTTGGCTTGGGCCTAGTCGTAATTTAAAAGAAAAGGGGAGGGCCCAAATTTATTTTATGAATTAAAATGCCATAGCCACATTTTGCTAATGTGATCATGTTTTAATTTTAAAAAATGCTAGACCAATTTCATAAGTAGCCTAATTAATATAAAAGCTTCATTTTGAGTATAATTTTGACATTATTTGGAATTAAGGAAATTAAAGTCATGCACATGTCTTTTTGGATTCAAAACATGATTTAAAGTTGAGATGTAATTCCATTATCATATTTAATTAATAATTTCCTGAATTTGACAGAGCAGGACATTAATCTTTTAATTTGAAAATTCATCTGAGACAATTACATTTACAATATATATACCAAGTGATATTTTATTAAATAAAATGATAAAATACTCCTAGAATAATTATGTAATATCATATTCGCTTTGTAAAAAATATGTTTCACATCGTCTGTGACTCGGGAACTCTGAATAATTAAATAAAATTATTGAAGGGTAAAAATTAAGTGTCAACAACTGCCCTTTCATTGGTCAAGAATAACTAAACCATCCCTGAGTAGCGAATTTTGACTGACTTAGGTTTTAGCCGACTAATAAGAAATCACTTCATTTTTTTTATGCAATTTTTTAAAATTGTGGCCGAACCCTAGTTTCTGGATTTCCTACACAGCTCATGATACATAAGAATTCAGATCACTTGTAGTTCGACTTAATTAAACTACTAAAAATTGATAAATCAAAAGTATCAAACCAGAAAGTTTCGGAGTAATTTTGTTGGAACGTGACCGACCCTCAAAGGTTGAGTGGCCGACATATCCCCGATTTTTGGAATCAGATCACTTGTAGTTTGACTTGATGGCTTGAAAAGGGTATCCCTTAGGTGGGAATCCCTTTAACCCTTCCAGTATATGCCTGACCAGTTACGGGTTTTAAAATAAAAAACTTCATGATTTGCGAGCGAGGTCAGCGCGGAGTGATGTTCAAGATCATGTGCAGAGAGATTGACTCTCTGCCACACATATTTTCGACCGGCTGCCCAAGAATAAATTCCACATTTTCTCTGCATGTATCTGGATATGATATTCTGCTTTCTACCTCGGGTAGCTTTAACCTATTCCCATATGATGAGACCTACATGTTGATTTTTTTAAATATTTTTCATACTTGCACAGATTTGTTTGTTATACCCTCTTGGGTGATTTCTTTTGAGCAGACACCTCATTCGACACCGTTAGCTCTACTTGGTTTTTTACTATTCGACCACCTGCGACCTCTTTTATGGCTCTGTTGAATTGTTCATCTTGAGCACATGCAATCTGTGACACCGTCTAACTCTATTGACTTGCTGCAGAGTGTTTATTCGTACGTACATTACATGCGATATCGTCTGGCTTTGTCAACCTTGCTGGTAGACGTTATTGATCCTGTAGTTTGATTTTTGGGAAATATGATAGAAGCCTTTTGATCGAAAGTACATCGTTCGGACTTTAGGGTGAAGACTGGCCTTTCGACCAGGATTACATCACCTAACACTTTCTAATGAAGACCGCAATGTTTCAGCCAGAATTACATCATTCTGACACTTGGAGTGACAACTGCAACCTTTCGGTAGGAATTACATCACTTGGACTGTTGAATAACGACTACAACCTTTCGGCCAGAATTACGTCATTCTGACACTTGGAGCGGTGACTGTAACTTTTCAGTTGGAATGACATCACTCAGACTTTTGAATAAGGACTGCAACTTTTCAGTCGAAATTACGTCATTATGACACTTGGAGTGGCAATTGAAACCTATTAGCTAGAATTACATCACTCGAACTTTTGAATAACGACTACAACCTTTCGACCGAAATTACGTCATTCTGACACTTGGGAGTGGCGACTGCAACCTTTATGCTGGAGTTTCATCACTCAAACTTTTGAATAACGACTGCAACCTTTCGGGCAAAATTACATCATTCTGACTTTTGACTCTCGGGTTAGGTTGTACCTTTTTACTTTATGCCCTTACGGTATTTTCCCTCTAGATGCGACTCTCAGGTCCGATGTTGTGTCTTTGCTTTGTAGGTGGCTCTCGATGCATGTTAGTTGTCTTCTGATGTCGGAATGGCTTTCTATTGTACCTATTTCATTCATGAATAAATAAGTTAGTAGAAAAACTCATCTTCTTCTCGATGATGTTTTGGTGACCTGCAATTGCACAGAAAGATTTGTTAGTTTCCTATGCGGTCGATCCGTGTTGCCAATTCCTGCTGGGTTATTTCTCCATTTTCTGGCCTCGACCCTTTTTTCGGTCCCAGTGTAATGAGAGAAAATGTTTTGAATATAAATGTTTGAAAATATTTTGGAAAGCAAAATTTTTTGACTAAAACATTTCATATATTTAAAATATCATTAACTCATGTCATGAAATATTCGTTTGAGCGAGGTTCTTCGACCGTCTTCGGTGCTCTGCCTTTGCTCTTTGTCTGTCTTCAGTGAATTTTTTTAGACTCCCTCAAAAATTTTCCCAGTTGAATATTTGAATCGGGTGACTCTCATGCCGATCTGTGTTTGAAGATTTTTTTGAGTCCCTCTCAAAAAGTTTGCCCCAATTTGTGAGCTTGGATTGATTGATCCTTAGAGTCAGATTATTGATGGAATTTTTTAGATCTAAAAAAAATTCCAATTTATACTGTGTGAGGCGAGTTCCTTGAATTATTAATGTCTCTAAGGTTTCCTAGGGGTTTATTTGGGTATTTTATTTGGTACGACCGAGCTCGAAGAGCGCCTACGTATTCCATCTTGGGAATCAAGTCAAAACGTAGTTCAAAATAAAGTTGGTTGTTTTTTGTAACAATGCGATCGAGCTCAAAGATTGCCTACGTATCCCTTTTTGAAAATCAGGTCATTGCATAGTTCATATTACAAAGAATATTAAGGTTTGATAATAATGCGACTGAGTCCATAATGGACACCTATGTATCTATTTTTTTTGGAATCATGTCCTCGCGTAGTTCGTTACAAGGAATTGATTTGGTTTTCTAATTCAATTATAAGCAAAATCTACGATTACAAGCAAAACAAAATATGATTTAAAGTAAAGAAATGCGATTACAAGTAAAAGATGATTACAAACTTGAGAAATGTGTCTTCATGCATAGTACCGCATGATTGCGTCTGAGTTGATTGCTTTGGGCCATTCTTAGCCATCCATTTCAGTGAGGATGACATCTCCTCATGACAATACCATGCACACCATGTAGGTCCATTGCCAAAGGTTCAAACTTTCCTTTGTACTCATCTTGGTATGGAAACACACACTTGAGTACTAATTATCCTATTTAGAAGCTCCAGAATCTTACCTGCTTGTTGAAGGGGCGTGCCAATCTTTATTGATAGAGTTGACCGTGACATACGACAACCATCATTTTTTCATCGATCAGAGCCAGTTGCTCATATTTTTTCCTGACCTACTCTAGGTTGTCTAGTTCTGCTTCTTGTATGATTCTGAGCGAGGTTATCTCTACCTCGACTGGTATCACTGCTTCAGTGCTGTAGACAAGCAAGTATGGGTTGCTCCGGTTGAGGTTCGAGTGGTTGTTCAACATCTAAGAAATGGATAGGGCAGCTGTTCATTCCAACACTTATAGTTGTCGGTCCTTTTCTTTAGGATTCTCTTGATATTCTTGTTTGCTGCCTCTACGGCTCCATTCATCTGTGGCCTATATGTGATCAAATTTCGATGAGTTATAATTGTTCACAAATGTGTTTCATCAAATGGTTATTCAAGCTAGCTTTGTTATTTGTTATGATCGACTCTGGAATGCCGAATTGGCAAATGATGTTGCGCACGAAGTCAGCTACCAATTTTTGTGTTACCGACTTGTGAGAGGTAGCTTCAACCCACTTTGTGAAGTAATCTATGTCGAATAGGATGAAACAATGTCCATTTTATGTTGCTGGCTCTATGGGCCCAATGACGTCCATGACCCAGGCTACAAATTGACAGAGTGAGCTCATGACATTAAGCTTATTTGGTGGGATCCTGATTAGATCTCCGTGAATTTGGCATTGATGGCATCTTTGCACGAATCGATTACAGTCGGTTTCCATTGTCATTCAGTAGTAGTCTGCCCTTAAAATCTTCTTGGCCAAGATGAACCCATTCATATGAGGCCCGCAAGTTCCGATGTGTACTTGTTCTAACAACTTTATGGCCTCTGCGACATCAACACACAGTGAATAGACCTAGATCAGGCATTCTCCTGTAGAGTACTCCCTTGTTTAGGAAAAAATCATTGGTCATTCTTCTAATGGTCTTCTTTTGGTTGGTCGTTGTGTTTTTGGGATACTCTCATTTTTCTACATATGTGCTTATGTCGACATACCAAGGTTTACCGTCGGGTTTTACTTTCACATGGGAACAATGGGTATGTTCTTCCCTAATGCTGATCTCTAGCGGGTCAATGTGACTGTTTTTAAGGTGTTGTATCATGGATGCTATAGTTGCAAGGGCATTAACAAATTCATTATGGGCTCTCAGCGTGTGCCGAAACTCGATCCTTTTGAAGCTGTTGCACAATCTTTGTGCCAGGTTGATATATGACAAGATTTTTTCATTCTTTATGGCCCATTCTTGGACCTGGTGAATTAGCAAGTCTGAGTCCCCGATTACGAGGAGTTCCTGTATATCTTTGTCGATGGTCATTGGAAGACCTAAGATGCAGGCTTCGTACTACGCCATGTTATTTGTGCATTGGAAGTTGAGTTTGTCTGCCATTGAGTAGTGTTAACCCATTTCTAAAACCAAAACCGCTCAGATTTCTAAACCTTTGTAGGTGACTGCACCATCGAAGAACATTCTCCATCTCGAGTATTCTTCGACTGTTTCTTCTTTTATTATCATTATTTTCTCATCCGGGATATATGTCTTTAATGGTGCAAACTCTTTGTCGACCGGACTTTTTGCTAGCAAATCAGCCAATGTCTGTCCTTTGACGGCTTTCTGGACCATGTATTTGATGTCGAACTCGCTTAGGAGAATTTCCATTTAGCCAGTTTCCGTATAGGCATAGGCTAGCGAAAAATGTACTTCAAATGATCCATCGTGGATATTAGGTGAGTGACATGTAATGTCTCAGCTCTTGCGCTATCCATGTCAATGCACATCATGTTTTTTCCACCAGAGTGTACCTTGACTCACAAGCGGTGAACTTCTTGCTGAGGTAGGAGATTGCTTGTTCTTTCTTTCCTATTTCATCATGTTGAGACAACATGCATCCGAATTCATTATCCGACACTGACTAATACAACAACAGTAGGCTCCTTGGCTTGGGAGGGACCAAAATTGGTGGATTGGAAAGGTATTTCTTGATGGTGTCGAAAGATTTTTGGCACTCATATGTCCATTTGGTGGGCGCATCCTTTTTCAGTAGCTTGAGAATGGGCTCCACGATTACTGTAGATTGCGCTATGAAGCGCCCAATGTAATTCAGTCTTCCTATGAAGCTCATTACATCTTTCTTAGCTAGTGGTGGTGGTGGAAGCTCTTGAATGGCTTTGATTTTTGTAGGATCTAGTTTTATGCCCCTGAAACTGCTAGTTAGTGAGATGTTTACGATTGACCTACGGTTCTATAGAATGCTTTCAAAATGATTTAAATTGCTCAAGGTTTAAAATCCGCAAAATAACTTGTCATTTCATTTATTCAAAACTCAAGGTTTTAATTTAAAACAAAGAGTTAAAACTTCCGCCAAAAATGGTATGCACGAGATGTTTAGTCAATTTCGTTTTCAGAGTTCAGACTAAGAACATTGAAATGTGAATTTGAGTAAAACTCCACATTTAGTCCCACTATATTGACCATTTTCTCACTTGTATCTTTTGTTTAAAAATCCTTTCTATGTTTCAAAAGTGGTATAGCTCCCTTGGAAGGACAAGTATGGTTTTTGGAAAAAGAGATAGTAAAAATGGTTTTTTTTATTCTTTAGCATGCCATATCTCCCATCAACTTGTATTCTAACTTATCCAAAACCTTTAACTTAACTCAAGTCCAAAATAGGTGGTTGTTTGTCCAAATTACTAATCCTATTGGGATTAGCCCAGATTAAATTAAAACTATTCATTTTTCAGTCCAAGTTCAAATTCAGCCCATTTGTATTTGTCAAATCACTCAGGCCCAATTCCGGGTCCTTCAATATCAACCCATTTCAATTTAAGAATTTAAAGCCTAAGTCCTATTTTAAATTCCAAAATCAGTTTGTACCTGACTGAAAATCTGTCTTTTATTTCCAATTCCAAATGTCCAAACAGTATCATTTTTAGACCAAAACAGTGTCACTTCCATTTTTTTCAGATTCAAAACAAGGTTTCGGAAATTCATTTATTGGCGATCTAACTAAATGATCTATGTATCATTTGCCTAACCTAGATTCAAGCCATACTAAGTTCCAATATGTATCAAAGTATTTATTTACAAAAGAAACATATATATGTACAAGTAATAAAATTGAAATGAGGAAATTTTAGGCTGGTGGGCCTATCGAAGCCCACCAGTTGGCTATTTTTACCCATAGCTGGGCCTTTATGAAAATATTAGCTTCCATTGCCTTTTCTCAACCAAAATATATATGATTGGGCCTCAGCCCAATCGGCATAATGAATGGTGAAGCAGACTCATCCCTAATGAAGTGATGGGCCTTCACAAGGCCCATCTCGGTGCAATGAAGTGAGAACACGCGAAGGGGAAAAAGAAAGCCCAATTTAGATGTATCCAAGGCTTATCAATTAATCACAGTGGATGCAATAAATAAACAAATAACCCACAATGACTTTGCATTTAATTTAGAACAGATGGGCTAGCTCAGATTAGACAGCAGCACAAGAGAGAAGAAGAAAAGATCAAACAGTGGGCCAAGCCCAATCACACAACCGTGAAGAAGAAAGTGTAGTATTTAACATATATGGGCCAGGCCCAACAAACACACATAGCATGTTGTTTACGAGTGATATACAACCTGTATACTTTCGTATACATAGGTATATTCTGTATACATCCTGTATATCCCCTATGTATATCACATATACCTCCTAAACTAACACTCAATATATATTCAAACAGGGCACATATATGACATTTCACATAGAAAGGAGACTTAAAGTTATAGTGTATATCATGGCTACATATACCTTATTTACTAACCATATTCATCCTATAAAACCACAATTCACAGCCTAGGAAACAAACAGTGTCAACATAGCTCAAAAAACAAACTACATTAGGATGGAAAGAAAATCCCCTTAGAGCTAAAACATATAGCCAACCTAGTGTCTATTACCAGTCAACATTACATATAAGATAGAAAGCTAGACAGAACAAGTGTAGGAAAGCATGGATTAAACAACTATGGGATTTCAATTTCAGATTCACAATTCCATTAAAACTGAGTGTAAGTGCTGAATAATCCAACTTGGCAAACAAAAAGCATGGCATGAGACATCACAATATATAAGCAATCCCCATGATTGGAAAAAACATAGTTTCGGATTTAACATGCTTAGTCTTAAGTTCAAGAGGTATGCTAGTGGATTTATGTGAGAATCTTGTTATGCAATCTTTCTTAAACTATCCATATAGGAAGTTCAAACACAGTCCTAGTCCAATACTAAATGCAACATGATTTGTGGAAGTATGGTTCAACATACATTAGTAAATGATGTATGTAAGGCATGGTAACACCTATGACTTAGTGACAGAATGCCTATTCACAATGTAGAATCAGGACAATAGTGGGTGAACCAAAAAACAAATCACACATAAATAGAATCAGAAGTACAAAGGTAATCTTAACATGTTACTCCAAAATGTAAACATAGGTAGCTCATAAAACAGATGCAAATTAGACCATTAAAACCTATTTGGGGACATGCTAAGGGTGGAGGGAGGACAACAAGACACCTAAGATATGTAATCAGGTTCTTGTTAAGTGAAACATGATGTAGTCTTGGCTTTCTTAGGCTAAAACAGACCAAATGAACTAAACATCAAGCATCTTGGTCATTTTTAACCTAAACAAAGACTAACTATCATACTACAACCCTTGACAATCCATTTTTAGGCTCAAAATAATATCAAATGACACAACAAACACAGAGAGGTACGGATGAACTAAGCACAGTCTCTAAAGGGGTTAAACACGCTTCCTATATCACACAATAGGTTCTTAAAACAACTTATTCACTTAGCAAACTCCAAATCAACATTCCTAAACATCTCACTAACTAGCAGTTTGATATTTGGTTAAAATAGGATATAACTAACATGTTAATCGCTCTAAAGTTATTAAAGCATGTCACACATAATTAAGTGAACCTTTATCTAACTATTAAACTAACTAAGTGATTCATACATGTATAGTAACAATTCATGCTACTATATTAAACATCTACTTCCCTACTCACACATAACAACCAACAAAATAGTGAATGAAATCTCCTGCACTAAGCTATGAGCATCCTAGTTACAAGTTTTGCAGCTTTAAGGATGTATACATGTTTAAAACTACCTTAGTCTAGTTTAACAAACACTTAACGGTCAAATAGTTATCTTAATATATATTAACCGTGATTATAACTAGTCATACATGTTGGATATCATTATAATAGACACAAAAAGCCATGATAAATATCAATAGTCACATTAATCAATCAAACTTACTAATCCATCATCTAACAACACATAATTTAACCTAAAACTGGCCGAATTCGATCTAAGAAGTTCAAACAAACATTACCCTAACTAATCATGCTCAGAATATCTCATAACCAGTGCCACCAAGGCCTAAATGATACTATTAAAGACTACACAGAGACTCATAACAGTTAAAACATGTTGATTATTGAACTTATACACACAAATAGCAACTGACATTAACTAAACATGTTAATAACTAATCTAACAGGTTCAATAATCACTAATATCAACTAAACATGCTTTAATCTAAACTAACAGACCTAAACAATAACTAAAACACACTTAACAAGCACATAAACACATTATACATATCATATTAAGCTAAATAGATAGGAAATTTAAAAAGTATTAGGATCTACCTTGTGTGAAGGAAGCCTAAGGATCGAAGGTGGGCTTGAATTCAGCTCCGATGATCTCAACAGCTCGCAAACACACGAAAACAAAAGGATTTCAGTTTGTGAAGGCCAATTAATCAACTTTGGGTTCTCTAAAAATGGTTTGGATCCAAAGTTAGATTAATGAACCAATTTAAAATTCGAAAATGGCTTTCAATCAATGTGAATGCCTAAATCATGTTTTCCGGACCGTTTAATTACTCGGATGGGGTCGATATTTATAGGGGGAAATCAAAACCCTAATAGAGACCCTTAACGATGTGGGAGAAAATGAATTGGAGGGAAAATTTCCTCCATATAGCTCTCAACCAATGAAAATTGTGTATTCAAATCGTGAAAACAGACAAGAAGCATTAAATGCTAGTAGTAGAGGGACGATTCCTCTCCTTAGGGGGTTTAGTGGGGGAGGGGGGGGGGGTATGACGGTACCAAGTGTGGAGGATAGAAGAGGAGAGCAATAAATGTTATTTCCCGCTTCCGGATAGGCAATGACCACAACAAATTTGCCATTCTCGGCCATGGAGTATCAAGTACGGCTAGGGTTTGACCTTGAGGGTAAGAACAAAAATGAGGGTGTGGTTTGGATTTTTGTTGGCTTTATGACTGAGGGGATTGGACTGGGCCTGAGCCTGAGCCTTTAGGCTTAGGCCTAATAGTAATTTAAAAGAAAAGAGGAGGGCCCAAATTTATTTTATGAATTAACGTTCCCATGGCCATATTTTGCAAATGTGGTAATTTTTTAAACTTTAAAAATGATAGAATAATTTTATAAATAGCCTAATTAAAATAAAAGCTTTGTTGTGAGTCTTATTTTGACATTATTTGGAAATAAGGTAATTAAAATCATGCGCATGTCCATTTGGATTAAAAACATAATTTAAAATTGAGACAAATTCCATTATCGTATTTAATTAGCAATTTCTGGAATTTGATGGAGCGGGACATCAATCCTTTCATTTGAAAATTCTTTTGAAACAATTACATTTACAATTGTCGGTTAAAATCCCAAAATTATAATTAATGATTAAATTATGTAAAATTAGGATATGATATATATATATATATATATATATATATATATATATACACACCAAGTGATATTTTATCAAATAAAATGACAAGATACTCTCAGAATAATTATGTAAAATCATATTCGATTTGTGAAAAGTATGTTTCACCCAGTTTGTGACTCGGGAACTCTGAATAATTAAATAAAATTATTGGAGGGTAAAAGTTAGGTGCCAATAGAGGTGACTTGTGTTGTATGAAGGTAGGTAATATCATAGCATCTTTTAATGAACGGGATAAAATTGACTGAGAAGAGGAAATATTTTCAATTGAGGGTTGAAGTCATATTTTTGAGGCGAGACTATGCTAGTAGTAGTAGACTATGTCGAAGCGTTGTGGGATAGGTAACATAATTGAGTATTTGAAGTATGAATGACTTGGGGAATTTATGCAATATAAGAAAAGTAAATATTAAGATTTAATACTTTGGATTTTTCTAAAGGCGTAACAAAGTATTGCACATGTTTTGGTTGTGAAAGGTGAAGTACAAGGCCACATGTCTTGTGTTGAAGTGTTTGAAGTGGTGAATAGGTTAAGTGAAAGCACAATAAGGAGAACTCAATGTATTTTGAGGTCATAAAGATTTATCAGATTTGCATAACTAGGGTGAATTGAGAAACATGGAGATTTAATGTCATAAGGTATAGTTCCTCAGTATCAAGTTAATGAGTTGGGTGAAATTTTAGCTTTTGAAGACTAGAGTGACAATTCATGATTGATTATTCAAGAGAAAATGGATGGAATGGGTCATCACAGACATATGAAAGGCTTACTACTTATTTTATAAAGATTTGGAATTAGTTCGGGTGACTATTAGTGATATTTACAGAATTGTGTATTTTGCACTAGGTCGGATCGACTCATTTAGGTTCAAGTAGCTTATGGATAATTATCAAGGAGATATATGGTTATACTAGTAGCCAATTTACTATCAAATTCGATAGGTTGACAGTTCACGATAGGATTATGACATGTTTATCAAACCTTATTGGAGTTTACTAGTGGATTTGATAATATTCTGTTAATGGTTTTTCAGAAAGTTCTAATGGTCTATGTAGATACTTCATGAAGTATTGAGGATGTAAAAATGGATATAGGAAGCCTTTGGAGTTCTTAGTGGATTTTCTACAGATTCGGCACAACAAGATAACCACTAGAATGATGCACAAAATACATTGATGTAAATCAGTCCGCGGACTTAAACTCTCAACCAAAGCCTAGAAGAGCTTTACCAAGAGTGCCAACAATGGCACGTCGTTCCACACTTGGATGCCTAACATGGCATGGAAAATAGAATGGCGTTGGAGTTGTGAGTGAAGATTTAAGAAGCCTTGTATTTTTTTCGGCCTTCTTGTTTGGTCTTGGCTGAGGCCATGCTTTCTTTTAGCTTGTTTTTATTTCTTAGCTTAGGAAATAGTGTAACATGTAAATAAATCCTATCTCTCATTAGGACACAATTAATATGCTATGTAATAGGAAAGGACAACTAGGCCATGTAAGGGAAATGGATGACTAGGCCGAGAGGATAAAGTGGCAAGGACAAGAGACATCTAGAAGATGGGGATTTCAAGGAGGATTTATGAACTCACAAGTTAAATAATTTGACTATATTGAGGATTTCAAAGTCGTCCAAGGGGGAGAGTAAGAGTTGGCCGAAGTGGTTCAACACACAAACACCAAGAATAGAAGCTTCCAAGCACGTCCCAAGAAGATGAGGTTGTTAGAAGATTCAAGGTCATAAATTCTTCCACTTGGTAACCAAAAAGAGATGTGAAGAAGATTGAGTTTACCCTTGTCCCCAAGTAAAGACCATTCACATTGTCTTGGTTTGGGCGAAATATCCTTGGTTACCAAGTCAACTCCAAACCCGTCCACACTAGGCCGAATAGGTTCTAGTTTGTGTCTTTTTGTCTTCTTCTAGAATAGTCTATTTTGTACTATAAATAGAGGCCTTAGGCCATTGTAAAATTCAGAGTTTTATGAATTTTAAAGTTGAGTTTTACTTACGAAACTAAGTCTATCAATCCGGGATTGATATTCTTAGTCGGTTCTCCGGGAGGACCTTTGGTTCTTGTGTGAGCCAAACCCGTTGGTGTAAGTTTAACTAAGACTGTGTGACTTAGTTGAATCCAAACTAAGGTTTACTTTTGGTGTAATTTTAGTTAAGACTTTGTGACTTAACTATATCCAAGCTTAAGGAACCCCCTTTGGTGCGAGTAGACGTTGGGACTGTGTGACCCAACCATACCCAAGCCTAGGGTCTATCCTAAAGTTTCCGGTCACCCTCACTTGGCTTGTTCACGAGCATTGCACTTAGCAACCTTGGACTAGACCTTGTCTAATTTACCAAGCTATTCAAGGTGTCGACTTGGGCATTAAAACCTCCTTGTCATTATCCTTATCATATCAACCAATTGTAGTTGGTTTGTACTCGGGTTTGCACCTAGCATCCCGTGTCCATTCCTCATCCAAACCCTCTCATTGTTTCCACCACCACATCCCACCATACTTCACAAGCATCCCCTTTAAAGGCCACTGACCGAAACCACCACTAAACTCCCGTCCTAACTCCACAATACAAAAAGTCCACTAAAACACCCTTGCTGAAACCTCACTGTTTCAACCCTCTTCCGTGACCTTGAAACGACTAAACCACCAAGGTACGACCACCTACATAACCCTAAACATACCCGGAATACCCCTGTAAAGTTCATAAACCCTATTCCAACTACATCTACCCAAAATAGCCCCTCAACCCCACACTGCCCGGCGACAACGCCCCAACCGAGAACCTTACTATTTCAGCAAACTTCCGACACCCTTCACAACTAAACTAACCAAGACCGATCACTACGACAACCTTCAACGTGTACACAACATCCCCATAAAACTCCTTAACCCTACTCCTCACTAAACCATCCAAAACATCCCTCAAATAACCCACTGCCCGGCAGAAACCTCCCACCCGAGAACCCCATTTCCACCCCTTTGTCGCGTCAACTTGTTCCCTGCTGAACTCAACCCCACTTACCCTCACTCACCCCTCCGTACTTATATCATACATATTCAAATGTTTATGATCAATTGGAAGAAAAATGTTGGCCCAATAGCTTCAGCATGACGAAACGAAACTAACAGATTTGGAGTTTGCGCAATCATCCTTGGATAAGATTAATTTTTGGCAGAAATGCTTAGAATTGTCTCAGAACAAGCACAAATTCTTTTGTAGTCAGAGGGAGTCATGATTTATACTTGTCTTTTGTGACAATATGTATTCTAATATTTTTGGTACTAAAGATGGTGTGGAAGGTGTGAAAGGAATATAAGTAGATTCAGAGTATTTTACAGGTAGAAATTTTGTAATATATTGCAGCTATAACTAAAGGATTATGATGACTATAATGGTATATATGGAACTAAACAATTATGTTCAGAGGTGTGGTTATAATCAAAATCAGATAATTCGATCGATGTCAGTTTAGATATATGAGAATTAGTTGTGGAGGAAGTTTCGGGGCATGGAAAATGGAGATTTAGGTTTTCGAGCGACGTTAAAGAAAGACTTAGCTGATAAAGTGAACAAATGGTGCTACCGGCGTGATCCTTGCATTTGGAGGCTTTCATGAGGTTTATAACTGATATTTATAGTTACTCGATAGTTTCACTACTTTTCTTTTAACCGATCGAGGATGAACATTTGCTTCAGTGATGGTTGATATAACGACTCGTTCAGTCATTTTGAGCTTTTGGATTCTTTTTCTGAAAATAACCCGTCTCATAGTTTAAAATGGTGTCTTTAACTTGATGGGGTGAGTGGCATGGTTCCCGAGGCTATGGGGTGCGTATCATAGAATACAATTTTATTTTGGAAGTTCTCAAGTTAAGAAAGAAGATGGTTGACCAAAGTCAACTTCTGGGGTTGATGAACACGTATGAAAATTTGGATAGTCCCGTTAGGTTCGGAACATTATTTTGGACTTGTCTGTAAATTTTGGTTAGATTCCGATGAGTTTCATATGAGTTTTGGTTGTATGGCATTTGTATTTGATTTCAACGTCATTTTGAGCATAAACGATACCATATAAAGCAAATGATCTCTAAAATGTATTTTGATTGAATCGTTAAATCCTTATCGTGATTTCTAAACTATAGCAACAAGAATCCCCAAATTTTCAATGTCGTATGAGTGAGTTATTATGGTTATTTTATTTCAAAATATTGTTGTTGGTTTTCTAGTGTAAAAAAATTGGCATTCCCGATCCAACACGTGGCAGGTTATGATCGCGGTGAGGAAACAATCGTTGAACAATGTTTAAAAAATGTAAATTCAGGATTTCTGATATTTTGAAGATTTTGACAGCTAGGGAGCTCCGATTTAGGCACTTTTTGTGGCGTGCTTCCTATTTTGGAAAGGGGTAAGTATCTAACCTTTATTTTGATGTTTTCCCATGATTATTTTCATTGTTATCATTCTTACCCGTGTTTGTGTTGTAGAAATTGGTGTTTTGAGCCCTAAAGTTGGAAAATGGCAAATCTTTGATTTCGGGGTCTAATCATGGATGAAATTGGTTGATTTTCTGGATTTTGAACCTATGGGTCATGAGTAAACCGTTTTTGCAATAAAATTATAGATTTGCTCATGGCGGCTCGAGGTTACCTTCTTGGGTTCATTTTTGGATTCTAAATTAAAGTATAGCAGTATGAGTTCCATTGGCATCTTTTAACCTCCCAGAGTACTATTTTGATTATATTGATTTATTTGGTGAAATTGGACGTGGTAGAGCTTTCAGAAGACTTAATCATTGCTCAAATCAAGATTGGGATCGTTTAGAGGCGTTGAGGAAGAACATGCCCGTTTGTGAGCTTGTGACTCTATGTAAAGCGCATGGTTGATTAAAATAAATTAATGAAGAGGGAGTAATAGTGAATTAAAAGGGATCCCCGTACTAGTGAGGTGATGAACAGTGTATTGGGTACCAATGTCATATTTTTGGAAGTAGTTTAAATATTGTACAGTAATTTATCCTTGTCACACCCTAACCTTGGTGAGGCGGTCTGGAACCAACTGCCTTACTTACATGAGTGACCCACTTTGTAAAGCAAGTAACTTACTATATTCAACAATATGCAAAAAAATCCTACACACATACATATATACATGGGCCTACGAGGCCTCAACCTGTACAACACTTTACTCACATAATGCTACTGACCACAGGTGTACATACGTCCACAAAAGCCTCCAAGAGTATCTGACAAAACAACTTGGTCGAGACAGGGCCCCGACCTACCCATATAGCATGTACAACTATATCAAAAATATGTATAGACTCGGTTATTCCATAAGGAACTGGAGCTCACCAAACTTTGGCTGATCAACTGAAGCAACTACTAGAAGACTTGACAACCCGAGAACAATGACCTACAACATGACATGCAGCGCCCCCGATAAAAAATTGTCAGTATGAAACAATGTACCGAGTATGTAAGGCAGATAAACATAATAACAAGTATTGAAACTTCAAGTAGAAACAAGTAACAAAGTAACAACAAGTGCAATGAAATTTGTCACTTACTTGTAAGCTGTATTTTTCTAAGGTTACTACTAACTCTGCAATGTGAGGTACTACAACAATTCAAGTTACGCCTACTTATACAACTAATCTCTATTTCGCAAATATGCTCCGTTAGAGCAATAAATGGACATTTGTAGGTCAGCAAGTAGGCCTCGGTGGCCGCCAAATAAGCCTCGATGGCTACCAAGTAAGCTCGAAGGCTAGAAAATGAGCTCAAAGGCTTACAAATAAGCAGCAAGGGCCATCGAGCCGTACCTCTCAACTCAAATAAGACCTCTGTATGTAACCAATTCAACTAACGTTCCCCTTACAAGGAAAAAACATTCAATACATACAATTATCTAAAAGTAATGCAACTAAAGACTCGTTTACCTTCTGAGTTTGAATCAAATGCATAAGTATTCGACTAGAGAAGTAATAACTGCTAATGCATCCAACATAGACAACTACACAACTAACAAGTATGTGACCCGACCCTTACTATAACTTACTTTTGGGACTCTTATCTCTGGAAGAAAACTGGCGATTCCAAATACTCTATAAAATCATAGCAAGTACTATAGAATCTAATGAGGACCTTGTAGTTTGGAATGAAATCAACTACGCAAGCTCAAGACCAGCAAGTATATAGATTGAACTCCTTGTTACGACTCTTCTCTTACAACTTTTGGCTCTTATTATACGCTAGCAACTATTACGCACAACTAGGATTTAGACATTCAATTGATAAGACCTCTTATAAGATGGTTCACATACTATTTATGATATACACTTATATGACAAACCAAATAAATGCTAATGGACTTAGGAAAAGGTTTATGAGCCACATGACTCTCAACTAAACTATATACGTCCTAATATGGGGTAGTAAGAATATCAAATATAAGAATAGAGTAGCTAGGATAATTGTTCTCCTTAAACTTTCTGTCGTCTAACACACTTTCTAATGAGTCATGCCAAATGAAGGAAAGGATAGCCATTACATACCTCTAAGTCAACCTTTCCACAATGATAGCAGAACCTTCCTCCTCCACAATTCAAGCTACAACAAGAAACAATACAACTATTAATATGAGGGACATAAGAATTAGCTGACAAATGACAATCAGCTCTATACAAGATTCTATGATGAATATCATTTCCTAAATCCTCTCTATTCCTCGTATCACCATAAAAATACATGAATACTAATACATCAATATCTCCAACTTTCTTACACCAAAAAAATCAGCCCCAACATGTCACACAAAAACTAAAACAACAATTGCATCAACAAGAGAAACATACCAACTAACTAGTGAGCAATAAGCCCGTTCTAAAACAAATCGGGCAGCATCTCCTTTGTTTATTTCACCTCCCTCAAGTTCTCCACATAAATAATAACATACCACTATTAATTCATATATCCAACACGTCAACAACACAATAATAGGCCAATAATACAATGAGCGGCAAGCTCACTATATGATTGTCTAAATGACGTTTCGCCATGCCTTTCTCTTTTTTAGACTCATAAAAACAACAACTGTAACACTCCATAAATTTGGGTTAGGTGTAAATGTGCTAAATGAGTATTAGTGTGATATTTTAGTCATATGAAGTCCCATCGGAATGCGTTTGGATGGAAATAGTTGGTTTGAAATCAAGACGAATAGTGAGGTGCATAAGGTTTGATAGAATCGATTAAGTTTATGATAGGCCTACATTCAAGCCCGATATCAGAAAAATACATTGAGAATTTGAGAGAACGTAAAACATGGATGTTGTAGATATTTGAAATACCTTTCCAATAATATATGGTGGAGCTTGATAAGCGAAGCCCATAGCGAGACAACACCTCGCTATAGACCTTGCCTATCGAGGTGGGATGTCCAAAATGCATTTTCCAAAAAATTGTCTAAGTGTAATACGGATGGGGCATCTCGCTAAGAAAATCCTTGAGTGAGACTAAACCTCGCTATGGACCTCGCTCAGTGAGGTGTGGCATCCAAATGGCATGTCCTATAATTTAAACACTCAGTTCAAAAAATCATTTAGCAATTGTTCCAACTTCATAGAAAACCCTCCCAAGAGTGTTTTTCTCTCATCTCAACCTCCCACAATAAGGTAAGTTATCTCCTAATGATTCCTTATTAATTCTAGCATTAAATAATGATTAGTAACATGATTCTTCAACTAAAACATAGTATTAACAATGAAATCCTTCGCAAGCAATTCAAGCTAGGATTTGGTGTAATCTTCGTTAGAAATCAACATAGTTTGTTTGCTAGGAGCGATTACAAGTGTGTGAGGCTAACTATATATGTGTGGGAACATTATTAATCATCCACATGCCTCATTCATCAGAATCACTACTAATTACTTCAGAATTAGAGATTATGCCCTAGTTTATGAAAAGTCTAAAACTTCTATCTTTTAAGATTATAACTTCATACTTGTTCAGAATTATCACTTTAAATATTGTGAACTTATTATGTAATCAATATAGACTCGTGTTCGATATCCCACGAGTCTCAGTTATGACAATTTAGTTTACTATGGATAGGTAATACTTCAAACTTAATAATCAGTTTATGAATACATGTCTCAGTCTAGTTCTATTCAGTATGTCCAATATCATGTACTTCAATATGATTCAGTATTTCAGTATCATGTATTATAATATAATTCTTAGTTCCTTATTTTATATTCCTGAATGTTGAACAAAAGTATATGGGCCTAATGCTGTAGTTTATACTTTATGCATCTTTGGACCTGAGGTCGTAGTTATGTATAAGTATTCTTGGGCCCGAGGCTATAGATTGTGCAATTATATTGGGCCTAAGGCTATAGTTTATGCTTTATGTATCTTTAGGCTCGAGGTCATAGTTAATTCAGTTAAACAAGTGGTTCTTCATTCAGAATAAAGAGTACTTATGTTCAGTTTCAGTTACAGTTTTCAGTTTAGTATTTATTCCTGTTTATTGTTTTGGGTTACCACTATCCTAAGAACCCCACAACTAGTTATTTTCTTCAGTTGGGTTTACATACTAGTGTAATTCAAATATACTAACGTCCCTTTTTCTCGGGCCTGCATCTCACGATGCAAGTAACGATTTTTAGGATGACGCATCTGCACGCTAGGATCTCTAGTATCAGTTGAGTTGGTGAGCCCATATATTTTTGGGCCTAATCATATATTTTGCAGTCTTTATAGTTTATTAGAGACAGTCAGGTATGCAAGGGGTCTTGTCCCGGCAACACTCAGTTACAACACTTCATTAGAGGCTTCATAGATTATGTTAGCAGTCAGACAGAGTCACATGCTTTTTTGTTAGCTTGTTAACTACAATATTCATCTTTCAGACTTTGTTTAGTATTCCACACTTTCAGTTATTTATTCAGTCAGACCTTTATAGGTCAGCATGAGTTAAGTTTATTTTTTTGGTTTTAGTATATCTGTATACCACATGTTGATTCAGTTAGCCAGTTGGTTTGCTCAGTCAAATGTAGTCAGGCACTGGGTGTCATGTTACGTCCAGGCCTAGGTTTGGGGCATGACAAAGTTTGGTATCAGAGAACTAGGTTCATGTGTCTTAGGGAGTCTATGAAGCAGTGTCAAGTGAGGTCACTTTTATATGTGTGTGCGTGCCACACATATAAACGGTTGACTACAAAGACATTCAGGATTATTTCACTTCTTTCATACTCTAGATCATGTAATTAGAGCTATGACATCAGGAATGATTCTAACTTGTGTGTATTATGTTCCTTTCAGAAAATGTCTGCTAAGAGAAAGGCAACTACGAGCCAAATGGATACCATTGATGCGACCCTAGAGGTGGACTCTTAGACTGAGGGAGTTCGAATTAGACAGTTCTTCTATACTGACCACAAGAGTCTCTAATACATTTTCTGGCAGAATGAGTTGAATTTGAGGCGAAGGAGGTGGCTTGAGTTATTGAAAGACTACGATGTTGACATCTTATACCACCCCGACAAGGCTAATATGTTCGCCGATGTTTTAAGTCGAAAGTCCATGGGTAGTTTAAGAGATGTTGTGGTAGACAAGGTACCAATGACTAAAAAGTTATACCAGTTGGCTAGTCTGAGCATTCATTTATTGATTCAGACGCGGGTAAGGTAGTTCTTCAAAATAACGCAGGATCGTCATTGGTAACCGAGGTAAATGAGTGAAGTTTGAATATCCTAAATTGGTAAGAATAAAAGAAGGGATTCCGCAACAAAAGAAGAAGGTGTTGGAGCTTGGGAATGATATAGTTCTCATATATAGAGGTCATCTATGTGTACTTAATGTTGGGGGACTCAAAGAGTGTATTATGGCAAAAGTGTATCAATCTCGATATTATGTCCATATAGGGTCGACAAAAATGTATCATGACCTCAAAGCACTTTATTGGTGGAGCGATCGGAAGAGGAATGTTGCAGAATATGTGGCTCAATGTCTGAACTATCAGCAAGTTAAGATTGAACACCAGAAGTGCGGGGATCTCATTCAGAATATAGAACTTCCGAGATGGAAATGTGAGGTCATTAACATAGATTTCATTATGGGGTTGCCTCATTAATAGCGAAAGCATGATTCTATATGGGTGATTATCGATATATTGATGAAATCGACTCATTTTCTTCCAGTCAAGACATATATTCCGGAGATAGTTCGCCTTCACGGAGTCCCAGTGTCTATTATATGAGATAGAGTCACCCAATTCACAACTAACTTCTAGAAGTCATTTCAATGAGGTTTAGGTACCAAAGTAAACCTTAGTATAACCTTTCATCTACAGACCGGTGGTCAATCATAACGCACTTGTGATTGATTGAGTTTGCTTATAATAACAGTTATCATTCCAACATTAAGATGGATCCATATGAGGTTGTATTTTGGGAAAAAGTGTAGATCCCCAGTTGGTTGGTTTGAAGTGGGTGAAGTTGGGTTACAAGGTCCTGATTTGATTCAACAAGCAGTAGAGAAGGTGAAGTTGATTCAAGAACGCTTATTAGCTGCTCAAAATCAATAGAAATCCTACTCAGATACTCGGTGTCGGGACTTCAAATTTACTATTGGTGAGTGGGTCTTCCTAAAGGTAACGCTTATGAAAGGCGTAATGTGATTTGGTAAAACGGCAAGCTTAGCCCTCAGTTTGTTGGGCCTTATGAGATTATTCAAAGAATTGGGCAGGTAGTGTATGAACTAGAGTTACCCTCGGAATTAGAGGCTGGCCATTCGGTATTCCACGTGTCAATGTTTCAGAAGTGTGTAGGGGTCCCTCCCGTATTACCCCCATGGAAGATGTTCAGATTACGAATGATCTATCATATGAAGAAGTACCTATTGCTATCCTAGATCGTTAGGTCCAAATGCTACAGACTAAATAAGTAGCCTTTGTTAATGTCATATGGAGAAATAATAATGTAGAGGAGATGACTTAGGAAGTAGAAGAAGATATGAGAACCATATATCCTTACATTTTCCAAATCGAAGGTTTGTAATGATAATCGTGTGTTACTCTCCTTTAAATCATACTCTATTCGTATAATCTTACTCTATATGTATATCCTACTCAGGTGGTGGTTATGATCAAGGCGTAATTCAAATATCAGGAGTTGGCGAACAAGGTTAGTTATGCCATACCTTATAATGTTGTGAATAGATGTGTGGTCATGTGGGGGCTAATGTTGTATTATATGTTGTCTTGTGTAGCCATGTGAGGCGATAGTTGTGGTTTCTGGCTGCATGACAGGTTCAAATAGTCCTAGTTATAGAGGAGACTCTGCCAAAATGTTCGTAGAAACCAAGGTTAAAGTTTTAAAGCTATAGTATCCCAACATTCGAGGACGAATGTTCTTAAGGGGTGAAGGATGTTACACCATATAGTTTTAGACACGAATAAGAGTGTAGTTAGCCGACTTGAGCCCCGAGGACTTGAGATCATTTCCAAGAGTCTCGTATGACATATAAGGGTGCTAAGAAGGGGTTATGGAAGGTTGGAAGTCAATTAGATTGAAGGAAACATAACTCAATGAAGTTTGACAATGATAGGACAATATGCTAAGTGTTTCGCATCGCGGAACCCAATCCGCTTTGCAGATCAGGGCCATTCTTTTGCCACCATCTACAGTGGGATGCAGCCGAAGATAGTGATCTGTGACACAAATCCTCATCAGAATAGAGGCGGTGTATTGGCTATATATAAGTCAATCTTGAACCTTAATTTGTTTCATTTGATCTTCGACCCTCACTCATCGTAAAAGACCCCAACCACTCCCAAGGGTTTATCTATCATCCAAGATCCATCCTTTAAGCTTATGAAGTCAATTCACTCTTAGGAAGGCTAGATCATCTCAACAACACCTAATTGGTTGGAATGAGTTGGAATTTCATGGTGTTGGAAGGAAGCTTGGCGTGGAGGAATCTTTGACTGATGAAGGTAAGTTGTTCTACTCCTAAGTGTTTTTAATTATCTCTTAGACTAGTTAGATCAACTGGTAAAGACAACACAAGATAATTAAGTTAAAACTCTGAGATAGATACATGTTAAGTGTTTGGTTGAATTGATTAAAATTCTTGAGATAATTAAGGCTAGATCTTGTAGGAGATGGAAGTTTTGATCTTGGTATTGTTGTGGTTACTAAAGAAGGAATGAAGTTATCTTGAATTTCCATAAAAACAATGTATGGAAGTTGCACATATTAGTTGTTCGATAGATTGTCATAATGAAGTAATCGTGAAACCATCGACTTGAGTTTGATCCGGTTTATCTCTATTGTATAGGTTACTGATTTTAGAGTGAGCGAGATGGCGTAGGAGTAACATTAGTCAATGATAAGGTATGTAAGTCTTACCCTCTTTCTTCTATTGGCATGATCGTAAAAGAATCATTATAGAAGAAACATTCCTTATCCTAATTCCATTCATGAAGGTAGAAGCATCTTCCTCCCTATTGTGAAAGGTTATAGAAAGTACACCTTACACTCTATTGAGATATTTTGAATTGCCCCTTGTTGGGATTGCTTATCACTCTTCTTAATATTACTAGCTACATGATTGGTTCTAAGCTCTAGTTTGAATTGTAATGATCATTGTATTTAGCTCCATAACAGAAGGTGGAGGTTAACGACCTTATGTCACTCCACCCTAGTTCCATTGAGTTCTGATGTCATTCATGCAAACTAAATATATATGTATCTATTTTATGACACCGAGCTGCTCTATAATCGGCGGGGTACGACACTTATATATGCACACCACTATAGTTGGGTATGATAAAACTGAGTCCTATATGGTCGGTATGAATGAGTAGCACATTGGCCCAATATGTGGATTATAGATATATGAATATGGCTTTCAGAACGCATATGCCCTTTGTGGCTTCTCAAGGTTCAAATGGTTTTACTTTTTCTTTCTTTCCCTTATTATTATCTTTACTTACATTATCTGCCTTACATATTCAGTATATTCTTTCATACTTACATCCCTCGCTGGGGCACTGCATTTCATGCTCGCAAGTACAAATAGATGTTTGGATGCTCCCCCGTAGTAGGTGACCTGATTCAGCTGATGTTGTCACACTCTATTCCTCTCAAGCTATATAGAGTGTGGTAAGTGTTCATTTTAATGTATATGGATATCATGGGTATGTCGGGGTCCTATCCCTACCTGTTGTGACTTTATGTTATGTTTAAAGGCTTGTAGACTACTGTCAGGTATCTAGTTGTTTGATATGGCCTTGCCGGCCCCTATCGGATGGTGTTTTGTATCTATAATGGCTTTGTCGGCCTTAACGTATCTATATATATGTTGTTGGGCTTCTTCTTTTTGCATTACATCGTTGCACCTTACGTTATTATTGTTGATTAGAGGCCTTGTCGGCCCAAGTCTAGCTTAAGATAGTTCAGGTACTATGGTTGGTACGCTCAAGTCTTAGGGTACCGAGTGCCATCCACACCCCCAAGGTTAGGGGGTGACAATATCTGAGATATTACCATTCTTTCATACTCTAGATCGTGTAATAGAGCTATGACTTAAGAGATTATTCTGTTTTGTGCGATTCTGACTAAAGCGATAAATAATAGCTAAGTCTCTATCAGATCAGGTGTGCCTTAGTATACAGGTCATGTTAGAATCCTAGAGTTAATGTTTCCTTGATTTATGCTTCTCATTCGAGGACGAATGATCCATAGTGGGCGATGATGTAATACCCCATACTTCTCAGCGTGTCTACGATTAAGTTGAAGTCGACGAAGTTATTTGAATATGGAAGAATGAGGGTATAGTTGTTGCCTAAGGGTCCAAATGTTCATAAATATTAAGTCTAGTTAAAGTAAATGAGATTCATAAATGATTGAGGTATCGGACAATAGTAGACGACCTACTAGTTTCACCTATGTGTTTCACCTACTTGCTTAGATGTCCTATATGCTTGAGCTATCTGATTACCCCTCCTACTTGCTTGCACATCCTATTTTCTCACACGTCCTACTTTTTCACATTCTAATTATTTAAGGATGACGATACATATGTTTAGAGGGAATTAGTAAGCTACTTGCTAAAGTAGGTGATTCACCTACTTAAAAAGTGTCGACTAGATTAAAAGGGAAGGAAAAAAAGAAAAAGAAAGTGAGAGGGGTCATTTAGGGGTCCCTATAAGGGACAATAATCAGATTTCTATTTTTCATTCTCATCCTCTCTTACTTCATCTCAACATTTTCTCCCCGTCTTCTCTCTCTATTTCTCTCAATGAGCTATTTCAACTAGCAACAAACATGAATGGCCTCTTCTCCTCTTCTTCATGCTTTTATCAAACTCTTGTAGCAGTTATGTATGTCTCTATTTGGAGCATATTCTCTCCAGCTAGCACACCATATGCTCCCAAACACTCTCTAAATGTTCTCCTACTATTCTTGTACATATCTATAAGGTTATGGAGTGAATCTCTCTTTGGATAATCTGTGGTGCTAGTTTAGTTTACTTTCTCATTGTTGCTAGATTTGAGCATACCTTGAGTTGAAGCAAAGTGAAGCTAGACTATGTTCTTGACATTTGAGGTAATAATTTCCTTCTTTCTTATGTTTATGAATTAAATTAAGCTTTTGATATGCCTAGATGTTACAAATTGATATTTGAGTGTTGGGACTGGTTTGTTTGGTGTTATATGGAGTGTTGAGGAGTTTTTCTCATGATGATTTAGATGATGGAGATATAAGTATATTGTATATGAACTAATTAATGATTTAGAGGCAATTAGTTGCCACTATTTGGTTAGTTGAAGGTTGATTGATCTAGTTGAAGTACCAACTGTGTTGTATAGCATATGGGAATTGTTCTTTTAGGTGTTATACATATGGTTGTTGTATGATTTTGTTGTTTGTTGTTGTTTGAGTGAGTGGGATGTGGAAGAAACAAGGGAGATGTTGTCCGATTTGTTATAAAATGGGCTTGCCGCTCGATGAATCATTGAGTGCTATATGGTGCTGTGAATATGCTCTTATAATGATTTAGGTGATGGAAGTGATGTTGAACTTGTATTCACATGTTGGGGTAGCAAGAAGATGCATTGGTTGATAACATATCCATCGCCCTTCCTCGGTCCGTCCCCATAGCAAGCTTCCTATTGGCTTCTATTAAGAGTGTTGCAAATATTAGAAAGGATATAGGCTTGGATAATCGTCATAGAAAAATTTGTAGAATAAGTTTGTCGCTCATAAACTAGTTGGCGTGTTCCTCTTGTTGATACTAGTCTTATTTTCCTTCTTGTAGTTTAAGTGCAAATGGAGTTGGTTCTGTTGCTATTGTTGATGGATCTAAAATAAAGGTATGTAAGTCTATCTCTATCATTCGCCATTATGTCAGAACGTATGTTCCTTGTTTCTTTACATAAGTGATGAAGTCTGGAAATTAGGAAAGCGTAGTAATTCCACGTCATAAGCTCCTTAAGTTGAATAAGAGTTATGTCATGTGTTTCAGTACTACTACTCCACTCAGTTGTTCCATTTGTAGAATCGAGCTTCCAGAACCGTCATCAACTGGTCATAGTATTTCATTGAGCTGAATCGTATATAGTAGTTGTTTTAAGCCCTTTATAAGGATAAGCTCATTTGGGTGATAAGATACCGTGTTATGTATAGGCCTTCTACTCGTATAAGAATCGTTCTTCTCTTACCATCAAAGTTCAAGGAAAATGAAAACACGTCAATCCCGACTTATTGATTTCATGATTCAGATTAGAGCCGAGTTAGACATACGCATCAATATTCCTATATGATGTTATAAGTTTAGAGATGAGTTCCCATATAAATTACAAAGTATTTATCCCATGCTAAAGGTTCTGTAAGTTGCATAGAAAAAGACTATACGTCTATGAATTAGTTGTCATTCAAGTGTACATTTCCTAAGGTCGGGTTGGCAAATGATCATTGCGGGTTTAGAGTTCCCTTTTAGGTGGGATGATGTTGATGGCTTCTAAAGTATGGTTAAGGGTATCATAGAACATTAGCTAAGACAAATGATATTGATAGTTCTATGTGGTCGGGGTATGGATGATCATTTAAGGTGAACTATGTTGATAGCTTCTAAAGAGCGCTAATGGGGAATTAATGATGAGTAAGAAGAATTTTATGGCTAACTTCTGGTGGTGGTCTATGGGTTGTAGATCAGAAAGTAAGATGAATCAAATTACTAGTTTCGGGCTATTGTTGACAAGTCATAAGTTTTATTGAAAATAAGTTATAGTAATATGTAGGCCTAGCCAGTGGGCCGGGCTCGGATCTGGCGGGCCGGGTCTGCGGGGTCGAGGCGGGATGGGCGAAGGGGGCGGGGTCAGGTCTGGCGGGGTCTGGCAGGGTCGAGTTTGGCGGACTTGCTCCAGTCCCGTCCCGATCCCGTCGGAATCGGGGTGGGGCAGGGTCGGGTCGGGTCGGGTCGGGATCGGGGCGGGTTCCGATGGGTTTTCCTTTTTTTTAATAACATATGTATAAAAAAACTCAATAAACAAGATAAGATAGTGTAATAAAAACATCCCAAGGTTATTTTTGTGCCTCTTATATTATTTAATAGACATGATTTTTTTGTAATACAAATACAATTGTCTAAAATCTAAATTGCAACTTTGTGGTGTTGTCCAAAAGTTGCAAATTACATAATAAAATTGCAATTAAAAAATTACATTCTCAAAAAAACCTGTTCTAATTGCTTGTAATTTCCTGTGGTTCTTCGGTTGGAATTGGTATTTGTTGGTCAAATTGATCCATGTCGCTTCCACTACCTTCGGATAAGATTTCAT
This sequence comes from Anisodus acutangulus, assembly GCA_029783415.1. Lineage (NCBI taxonomy): Eukaryota > Viridiplantae > Streptophyta > Magnoliopsida > Solanales > Solanaceae > Anisodus > Anisodus acutangulus. The sequence continues at coordinate 34,337,340 of CM056493.1, forward strand.
TGTAGTTTTCATCTTCTTCTTCGTTAATCTCCGGTTGACCGCACCTTCTCCGCTCCGCTCGTATCCAATCTCTGAATAATACTACAATTTCCAAGCTGTCTCCGGCTAATGAGTGTCTGTGATCTCCTATTTGATATCTGCCGGCAGAAAAAGCGCTTTCAAACGCAATTGATGACGCTTGAATGTTCAAAACATCTCGGGCCATCATTGAAAGTGTCGGAAAGGTCTTCTCATTCCCCCTCCAGTATTTCAGCAAGTCTTCATGTCCATCTTCATTGATAACTTCTTGGTACGGTACAGAACCCTGCAAAATAAAAATATCCAACTCGCTAATTTGGTTAGTAGCGGTATGGCCACACATTCTATTTCTGAGGCTTTCAATACTAACCGCAGAAACAACATGTCTTTTGTGAGGTTGTGTTGAAGATGAAGAAGATGGTATGGAAGCCGGTAAGTTACTAGCATTTTCTTGTTGATAAAACCTATATATTTTTTTGCATTGGTCTTCTACGCTAGACAACACTTCTTCTTTAGTTTGTTCAATAGGTGGTGGGTGATTTAGATTTTTGGGACTTGGAGGTGGTAGTACTTCTATACAATCGTAAATAGTTTCAATTAGTGATTTAGTACCGTCTATTTTAATAGTCGAATTTAATACAACACCAATAATATAAATAGTGGGAATAGGAATAAAATATTTTTTTATTTTGATAAACATTTTTTTAATAGCTGCCATATAAGCTGATTTTTTCATATATTCACTAAGTAATAAAAATATTAGAGTTATATAAAACAACATAGTTGAAATAGTAGGATAATATATACCGGAAAATTCTTTTGTTGCTTGAAAAAATTTCTCTAAAAATACAATAAGTTCGGAAATTTTTACCTAATCACTATCTACAACCATATCAGCTGAATTTTGATTATGAGAGTTAAAAAATAAAGTTATAGGTTTTCTATAGTCATAAGCAACAAGTAGTTGCTCGTATAAAGAATTCCACCTAGTGGATACTTCTTCTGGAATTTTTTTATAAGGTAGTCTACAATCGTGACAAATTTTTTATATTCTTTTCTTCGTTGTACTCTATTACTTTTAAAAATAAAGTTTATAGCAAATTGTATTTTACTAAGAATGTCTTGAAAAAGTGATAGACCATCCTTTACAATTAAGTTATATATATGGCACGCGCATTTTAAATGAAAATGATCTGGAAAAGATGGAGTTAAACTATTTTTTAAAATTGTAATAGCGTAATTGTTAGAAGAAGCGTTATCTAATGTAATAGTCACACTTTTATTGGTTATTCCATAATAATGGCACATTTGATAAATATTATCTGCAATAAAAGTACCAGTGTGCATATCATCTATATATCTATACGCTAAGATACGTTTTTGCATAGACCATTTATAATCTATCCAATGACAAGTTACCGTTAAATAATCATGGCCGTTAGTAGTACGACCTATATCAGACGTGATAGATACTTTGCCATTAAAATGATATAATGAATAACGTAAATATTGTTGATATTCATGTGCGAATTTAAATACATCTCTCTTAACAGTTGATCTAGGAAAATCGTTAAAAGTAGGATTATATATATCTCTAATGTAATGAATAAAATTGGGAGATGAAGGAAATGAAAAAGGCAAACCGTCCACAGCAACTAATTTTGATATTGCTTCCCTATCTCTATGTTTATTGTATTTAGGGCCTACAATTCCCCCCGTCATAGGGTTAATTTGACCCTGTACTTGGTCCGGGACAGTGTCAGTATGTGAACCTTGTCCCGATGGAGCGGGCGTTTGCGCACCCGGTTTTGAAGCCTGGTATTGGGCATACCTAGCTGGATGAGCACTTACTGCGTGTCTAATTAAACCCCCCGTCCCACCGTGACCTTTTCCAGTTTTAAATTTTAAAACATTTTTACAAATTTTACATATAGCTACTTGATTCTCTACGTCCCTATCAAAACATGTCTATGCATATGATTTTAATGGTCGTTTTGCTGGACCTCGTCTCATACTAGGGGGAATATGAGGCATTTCAGTTGAAGGTGCACTAGTGGGTATGTTGTCATCAACATTAGTGGGTGTATCATCTAGATCATCGTCTAAATTAAAGTCTTCTTGAGTTCCAGAAAATAGCTCCTCGTCTAAATCTAATGGTATTGTAGGAAAATGTTGAGTATCAACAAAATCATCATGTGTAGGAATAAGATGACTAGAAGAAGTACCCTTGCCCTGGTTGTCCCTACTAGAAGAATCACCCTTACCCTTAAACATACCTCTTAATCCTTTCATTTTAATTATGATAATAAAATTTAGTGCGCTAAATAAAATAAACAGACAGTAATAATTTAATGAAAGAATGAATGTACCAAACGCCGACGTAACGTCGACGTGTAATCGAGAGGTTGAAAATTGAAACTTTGCTCGATGGAAGATCCTCAAGCTAGTTGCCAACTTCACTCCCAATTCCCAAATGAATAAATAAAATTGAATATTTAGTAAACAATGTAGACTTGTAGAGAGATATATTGAGAGATTGTAGGAAGATTTGTGAGAAAGATGAAGAGAAAATGAGTTATTTATATAGTTGGAAAATTGGGTTAAAGTGTAAATATAATAACTTATGGGTTAAAAATAAATATTAAGGGGTAGGGGGGTTGGGGGAGGGGTGGGAGGCCAAAAATGGTCGTTGCCCAATGACCAAAATCTAAAATGGTCGTTGGTGCAACGGTTATATTTGCAAAAGGGGGACTAGGGGCGGGATCGGGGCGGGCTAGGGCGGTCTCGGGTCTGGCGGGCCTGGGGCGGGCTCAGGACGGGTCGGAACGAGACATTGTCCCATCCCGATTCGAGTCCCGCTATTGATTTTTTTACTAAGCGCGGTCGAGGCGGGCTCGGGACGGGGTCGGGTTGGGGTTGGGTCGTCCCGGCCCACTGGCCAGCCTTAGTAATATGGTTCAAAAGGTATCGTTGAAGAGTTCTAGATTTTTTGGAAATAAATTAGTTTTGTATTATAAACTGCGTAGGCTAAATAAGAAAATATGTTCCATGTTCACGATTCAGTTTGTCATTCGAGTGTATTCACTCACAAGGTCAAGTCACTAAGTTGTCATTATCGGATTGGAGTCTCTCCCACAAATGGGTTGATATTAGCAGGTGAACTAAATTGATATGAAAGTTATAGCTTTCATGAGGATAATAGAATATTGATGAGCTAGAATATATGTTCGAGTAGCACTAATATGGATTATAGTAAAGTAAGTACATATTCCCAACTTGAATTTAGCAAGATAAAGTCCTACCAAATGGTTCTTTCCTATTTGAGTTCCTAGAAGCGAGGTATCGTGACTCTCTTATTCATGCTCAGGTGTTCCTTTCACGTGATGTCAGTAGTATGGTAGAAAGTCATTATATGTTAGCGTTCAGATGATCGTTCAACGTAAGAGCAATTACATCTTAAACATCTAGGTTACTATTGTTGGGGTATAGAACTTCTTTTAACATAAATCACATTGATTTAGATGTTCATAGTATTTCCAAAGTAGGGTGGTCCACAAGATTAGAGAATGGTTTTTGAAGGTATTATACTAGGATCGTAGAACAGTAGGTATGTCTTTATCGTATCCAGTGACATAAAGTCTTATCATTTGTTCCTTCTCTATATGAGTTCCAAAACATGAGGTATTGCAAGTCGTCCATTCATCTATAGTTGCTCCTTTCATGTTGTCTTATAAGGTTCTTTTTATCGACCATAAATCTTCTACTTTCATAGTTGATATTCCAAGATGTTCGTCATTCGATATTTCTCCATGAGTCAAGCTTCATGTTATATTTGTAGTCTCTTGTTGTTGTTTTGAAGTTGATTTTGTTCATTGGAAATTATATGCCATAAGTAATATCCATAATAACTTATAGAAGGTTAATGATCATATGCGATTCTAAATAAGGTTATAAGTTAATGAGAAAGGAGGCTAAAGTGTTATTCCTATGTAATACTATGAACACCATTGAGCTATTATTATCAGTGGGCGATGTATATATGATATGAACACCACCGGTTGGGAGATGTTATTACTATATGAACGCCACTGAACTATATATACTATCAGTGGGAGATATATGTATGAAATGAACACCACCGAGCTATAATCGGTGGGTGATGGCCTGATGTGGTGTATATAATGTATTATGATTACCACCCCTGAGCTATAATCAGTGGGCGATGTACCTAAGTGGCATATACATATTGATATACATAGAGGATAGCCTTAAGTGGCATATACATATGTATATACATATTGGATAACCCTATGAGGCACACATAATGTATTATAAGTGGAAGAATGAACCTAATGTACGATCATCCCAAGTGTTACAGTGAACGATCCCAGAGTATCGCTCCATATAGCAACACATATATGTCATCATAAAGACTCGAAAGAATGTTTAGAATGACTTTAATACGATAATACTTAACATGTATTCTGGTAGGATGTTTCAAAGCCTTCTGATGTATTTGTTTGATAAAATTTCAATGCCTCCTATATGAGCTTCTGTATTTTGTATATGCTTTTTTATCTACTTTACATATTCGATACAATATTTTTGTACTGACGTCTTTTTTTTCGGGGACTCTGCATTTATTGTATTTCACGATGCAGGTCAAGTTACACAGGTTGGCAGACTTGTTCAATAGATAGTTCAGATAATTAGCGAAATAGTTGTAGGCTCCACTTTTTGCTAGAGCTGAGTCAGGTCTAGTAATTGCATTAACGTTAGAAATTATTGTCACACCCTAACCTTGGGGGGTTTGCCAGCACCTGGTGCCCTAATGGCCTGAGGGTACCACATTTAAAACATGACCTGGATATCCATGTACTTGGGCCAACAAGGCCTTAGGATGACCCTCATAAGATAACCAGGACATAATAACCTGGAGAAGAAGAATAACTCAAACATATATGCATTGGGACAACCTACAAGGCCATAATATACATAAACTAACTAACAGGAGGGCCGGCAAGGCCGCATATGACATCTATACACAAGACATTTATCTACAACCCTCTAAGAGTAACATAACATCACAAGGTCTGGACATGGCCTCTCCATACCCATAATATGTACATAAAACCATACTGACTCAGACTAAAACCTATGAAATTAGTAGAGTGCTCCAACACCACAACTGAGCTGATAACCTACCGCAGGCATGAATCGCAGTGCTCCTAACAAAGAGACATCAATATGAAAGAAGTACTGAATATGTAAGGCAATAAAACATAAAGAGGTGCAGTATTATAAAAATAGATAAAGAGACAACCTGTAACTCTGAATTCCACTGAGGGCGTATGATATGCATACTTTTGTTTAAAACCATGTACATATATATACGCCACACAATGGGGAAAAACTATCATCATCAAGACACTTTCTGGGGCTAACATCATCTTAACGTACCCAATTGCAAAAGTGTGCACATATAAGTAATGTACCCGGCCGACTATAGCATAACTCGGTGTAAATGTATGAAAGACCTCAAAAGGACATCATGAACAAGTTCGGAGTGACATAAGGTCGTTACCCTCCTACTATTGTTGTGTAACTACGTATATCAACTGTCATGAAACCAATAAGGAACTCCGACTATCGTTATGTAACTACGTATTTAACACCAAACTCTTAAGAAGCTTATATAATACTTGTTTAAATTCATTTCCAACCATGTTTGGAATCCTAGACTGACCGGGCTTAGTTTAGTTTATTTACGAGATGAACGATGCGAAAAAGATATGAGGTGTAAGATCTTCCCCCCCTTAAGAACATTCATCCTTGAATGTTGGGAAGTATAGGGGTAACCATTGGTCCTTAGAGTTCATGGAGTAATTTCAGTAGGATTTCCTTTATAAATACAATCACCCACACCTTGGTACTAATAGGAAAAGTCCCGATTTTTGCCTTATAAAACCATATGGTAGGACACACCAAGTTGTTTAGTTACTTAGTACGAAGTTATCCTTTTTTTCTAATTTAAGTCATATTTTCCTCTAATTGCTACCTTTATCCTGAAATAAGTGAGGATACTTAGATCTCATTTCCTCTTTTACCTCTTGTGTAATGTCCTTCACATTCTCCGAGTATCATAGATCTTTTCCTTGGCTTTCGGACTTGTTGATTCATTTATATTTGTGGAATCTGATTGCATGTTCGACCCTCCATTACTTATACATTGTCTAGTGCATTTCTCCAATATCAAACATTATAACCTGGTGAACGGATCATATGTTTGAGGGCAAGTTCCATTTAATCCATCTCTTAGGTAGTTTGAATGTGGCTTTATGTGTCTCAAATCAATGTACAATTTTCCCTTCATGTGCCGAACTTTCAAGAAGACCTCATTGTTACCTCAAAATTTTCTTAAGCCTAATCATTGTGTGCTAACGTTTTCCATAACTTGACACATTTAAATTAGGTTGAATAATTCCGTATTTTAAACTATCTTGCAATGAATCTACATTTCCTTCGCACCATGCTTTATAAAGGTCTATTCCATGATTCTCATGATCCTCCTGCATGTATCGATATCAGGGTAGTCATTATTGTGCGGTAACTTGGTAGGCAATAATTGATCTATCTCTTCGTGAGGTCTAGAGCCTTTGCTTGCAATACACATTCTTTGAATCTCACTGAATTATCCATCTCTGGAGTTATATTTGGGGGTAATTTATACATTCAAGTTTTCTTGAGAAGACTCATAGATGTTTTTATGTAGCTGGGCACCTTTTAGTGAATGTCATTAGCGTATAAACATTATATAACTGAACTACTCCACGCGACTTATCACATCATATAAGCCTTGGTAATTTTTCTAGTAAAAGTAATCTAGTTCTTATTGAGCTATCCATAGTCACCCATATAGGACCCGAATTATCACGTTCAAAAGGAATTTCATATTAGTTATCCCTTGTCTTCATATCATGATTACTATATTCAGTATCAATCTATTATGTTCCTGGCATTTTATCTTGATCGGTTTGCAACTACAATACTATGTGATGCGTCCTACAATCTTTTCATTTGTATCTACTTTCCAATGTAATTCCTTGACACCATGGCGTATCTTCGACGATCCAGAATGAATGGAATAGAGTGGATAATGTATCCCTATCATACGATTGGCTCCTAATTCTTGCTATACTTGGAGCACGCCATCAGTCCTGCTATCTCCAACTCTTTTCTTTATCAGACTCAAATTTGTAGTTCTTCCCATGCTAAACACCCTTTCTGATCTAGTTTAATATGGAGTCTTCATGTCAACATTCCTTTATGCCTGGTTATGTAAGGTGACCCTGCTATATTCGGGGTTACTATACCATTGTCCTCTAAGTCTATCAGGCGGATCCCCAAATTTCCTAACTAGTAAAGAGCTTCTCACAATTCCTTTTTCACTCTAGGCCTACTCATTGTCGATAACTTGCGGATTTATGAGTAAACGTATTTGCTATGATATTAGTTTTGTCTTCTTCACCTTAGTTTAAACAACCATCTTATGTGGCAGGACGCTTTTCTTTATCCTTTCTACTACCGCCAATTACTAACGGCTTCTCATAGCTTATCCCATTATGCTTTACTGGCAACTTAATCTTGGTCCCCTCATAGTTTAGATTTCTTGTATGTGAAATTCTAAATATCATCTTTTGATTTTTGCCCTTATACTAACTCTTTCTACTTCTGTCCTTCTTTTGTTGTCAATCCCAAATCTTATCCTCAATGTCAACTTTGTTGTTATTTTGATGGATTCTCTTCCTTAGGCTTTTCTTGAAATATTGTATTAACTATCTTTTCATCACCGCCGTATCAGTTATCCTTCGTGGATTCAACTTCATAACGATAGGACTAATTCGGAGTGGCTCTCTTTTTAATACTCCTCCAAGTTCTGGCTTTGACTTCAGCTGCAAGTGTGATTGAAATCTGGTTCATCTCTAATCTATTATCGATTGTTCTGATATTTTTCTTCATATCTCAATCTCAACCAATTTATTTTGAAGCCGGACTTCAACTCCGACTCCTTCTTTGGATTAAGATGCTTCTATAAAAAGTGTCCAACTACGCTCATCATCAAGTTGTAGGTTAATGTTGTCTCATCCCAATATCATTTGCCTGCACGATTTATTTTTAAACTACTCCTAATTATGTTTGCCACAATCCTCCTATCATTTTCGTTATTGAGCAAAGGCGCATTCCAAACTTAGTACTTTACCACTTCATCTCCCTTCCTTATGGAAATGACTCAACCCTTTATGGTTAAATCATGTTCGTCCTTCCATCCTCCCTCTACCGCATCTTAACAGCTTATGGTTGATCTTAGAATGACCTCACTTTATCTGAGATGATTTTAAGAGACTTATTCGCATAGAGAGTCATACATTCTTGCTATTGTACCTTCTTCTGACGAACTTAACTTTGGTTCACGCAGCTCATCAAGGAATTTCCATAAGTTGATTTAATCAGTCATTTTCTTCCTTCTTTTCATTTACTCATCCAATCATTGTAATGCTAGATAGTGTGGAAATCCTTTGATTTTTCTAATTGGTTTCTTGATTCAAGTTCATCCTAAATCATTTTCCAATGTCAGTGTCTCTCGATTATGTGTTAAATTAATCTTCTAATAGTCCCTATTTAGAGTTGCTAAATTCACTCTTGTTAAGAACATGACCCGTGCTGCTTTATAATTTCAAGGCTCATTTCCCCTTTATCGTTTCTTTCCTATGAATCTTATCGCACTTTCCTTCGTCAACTTACGTCTCTCAGTGATCTCCCCATCTTACGCTTATCACCTTACTTTCTTTCATATCAACTTTTCTCAATCCCCTGTTGTAACACCCCATAAATTCAAGCTAGGTTTAAACTCATTAAATGTTTATTGTTAGTCCCGAAGGGAGTGATAATGTCATTCATTAGTAATACAAAGTATTTTCGAAGTAATTTGTGGCGTAAAAGTTTCCCAAGGCCATGACAAGTTGAAAAGTGCATAGAAATCAAAAGTTCCAACGGAGTTTGCATAAGTCCTGACTTTAAGCAGGTATAGACCAAAATTGGTAAGGAATCTGAAAAACCTTTAAATATGAAAGTTGTAGATATTCGAAATACCATTCTAATCATATATAGTATATCTCAAACAGAGCTATATGCTAGGAGTTATGCATATTTTACTGAATGCTATTAGCAAAGTTGAAACACGTGAAATTTTGACAAGTGTGAAAAAGGACATAGGAGCTCATTCAGCTAAGCGCAAAGAAAGATAGGTTCATTCTATAAACCTCGTTCGGGTCCCAAAATGAAAAAATTCAGAAAAATTGGCTAAGTGTAAATTGGATGAGTGAGCTCACTAAGCTAAGCTCAAAGGGAGATAGGGTCATGCTATAGACCTCGCTTAGTGAGCTAGGCAGAACAAAATGCCCCATCCTATAAATTCAACATTTTACTCAAAATTTCATTTATCAAACATTCCAACTTCATAGAAAACCCTTGAAGGATGATTTTTCTCTCATCTGAAACCCCCACACCAAGGTAAGAAGATCTTTTCGATTCTTAATCAATCCTATCCATAAATACATGATTCATAACATGGTTCTTAAACAAAAACATAGGATTTCTAAGGTAATCATTCTCAAGTGATTCAAGCTATGGTTTTGGGTGTTTTCCGTCAGAAATGTAAACTAGTTTGTTGAACTTGGATGTATACATTTGAGCGGGAATTGAGGTCTATCTCTTTTTTAACATACTTTCCAACCTTTAAATGGCTTCTTTTGCAAGGTTATCATATTATATATATGTATTTGTGATTTTTCCTATCGAAGGATTATTGAAACTGAATTATAGAGAGATTTAATAGTTGAATATGCTTTGCCCCTATAAGGGATGGTTTAAACTTGTTTTCAAAAGCTTGATATTTAAACGTGTTTTCCCTTGCTATGGATGATCAAATTGACTTCTATAGTGATAATCATTAAACACGAGTTTTCCTACTATGAGATGATTGAACTTGGTTTCTAAAGCATTGGTCTTTTATGTATTTTCCCTATGAATGGGCTTTGTTGAATTTGAAGTTTATTTAATGAATTGAACATGCTTTATCAACCTATTAATGAATTGATGTACCCCTATTACCGGGATGATAAACATAATTCGTAGTGAGAGATTCAAATTCTATGCTATGATTGTGATTCGGCTAACTTGCCATGATTTCTATTATTTGTGTTTCGCCTAGATAATCAGGAGGAAGGGTAGTCACTATGGATCCTAGCGTGGTTTACCTAGCTATTCGAGAGAAAGGATAGTCATCGAGGGTCAATAGCCTCGGTGTGGTTTGCCTAGCTATTCAGGAGAAAGGACAGCTATCGAGGATCAATAGCCCCAGTGTGGTTTGCCTAGCCATTTGGGAGGAAGAGTGACCATCGAGGGTTAGTATCACCAATGTGGTTTTGCCTAGCTATTTAGGTGGAAGGGTAACAATCGAGGGTGACAACCCCGCTGTGGTGCTTCTATGCAGTTTAGGGAACCCTAAGTGGTCATCTCTTCGTTATATTAATTTGGGCTTGTTTTGTCATGTGTTATACTTTGGTTGCATGTGAGTAGATTACTAATGATCTTGAGTTCGTGATTGGTTGTCTATGTTATTGGCTTTTACTGGTTACTTTAGTAAGGTTATTTACGACATCTTTGGGATTTCAAACTATTTTTAAAAGAACTGAAGGTAACGAGAATGACTTAAGGATTCAAAGTGATTATTTCTTCATCATTGACTTATACAGGATGTTCATGAGATGTTATAGTTTGTTTTGAACTATTTCTCCATTCTATTTTCAATTACACTTATTACTTACATATTTTGCTAATAACTATTGTCTCAGAGACACTCGTTGAGTACCTAGTACTCAGGCATACCATTGTTATTTTTGATGGTATGTTAGGTAAAGAAGAAGACCAGGTTCGTGATACACGGTCAGAGTATAAGAACTTGCTTCTTTCTAGACTTATTGGTGAGTCCACATGCTTGTTCGTGGGACACCTCTCTATTTTCATTTATTTAATTTAGTTTCGGGGTTGCGTCCCGAAGTTAGATACTTGATTTGCTTATCTTAGAAGATCCATAGATAGTTTCAGATTGTGGGTATATATGGAGAGTCTCGTATGAATTATTGAGGTTTGCCACATTCATGACTAATTATTTATATTATACTTCTGTTAATTTCCTTTTTTAAGTATGAGCATGTTCTCTTTTCACCTTAATGACTCATTTTAAATAAATGTTAAAAGATTATTAAAAGAGATTAGACGTTTATTGATTTTACAAGGTGCTTCCGGTGTTGTTCATAGCATCTGATGCCTGTTGCGTCCAGGGTGGGTTTTGGGGCGTGACAAGCTTAGTATAAAATCCTAGGTTTAGATGTGTCCTAAGATGTGTATATGTCTGTGGAGCTATGTCTAGTGGAGTCTTCCTTATGCATCCTGGTCACCTGCATGATCGAAATACTCCTACGACATTTATAGGTGTTTCTCATCCTTCTTGATTCTAGATTGTGCTATAGAACTTGAAATTTCTTTAGGATCATTATGACAAGTTCGTTAACTCGTGCCTCACAAAAATGGCTTTAACTCTTGCTATAGTTTCTAACCTAGTGAACAATGGTGCTTTAAAGTGCATATTAGTTGTGATATATAATTTTATGGATGGTATAAAGTCTCTTGGAATTATGTAGCAGGTGTTTGGTGGTTTGGCTCGTAGGGAGGCGGTTGAAACCCCAAACGTTGTGATCACCGGTATTATAACTATTTGTCTCTTGATGTGTATTCATTGATCGAAATGGATTCATATCTTTCTTCTGTGACTCAGTACCTTGCCCTTGATTTTGATGTGGAACCCAAACAATTGTTAGAACTGTTTACTATGAACACCCCTGCTAGTGTCCCCGTTATTGGTTCTAGAGTAGATATTGTGTAGTTGTAGTTAAGGGCCGTGAGAATACTGTTGATTTGTTTGAATTGGAAATGGTGAACTTTCAGGTAATTGTCAATAGACTATCTTTCCAAGTGTTATGAAACTCTAGATTGTCAATCAAAAATAATTAGTCTTGAATTTCATGATGAACCTGTTAATGAGTGGAAGAGTGATATTGTTAAACCTCGAGGTAGACTTATTTCATATCTTAAGACTTACAAGATGATCTCAAAGGGGGTGTAGTTACCATCTAGTTGTCATTAATAACACTCAGGTCATAATTCCCTCACTTATTACCTATTACATGTGTTGAACCTTCTGGTTGTCAAATTTTTGCTAAAGTATAGACTAAAGGTATGAATTCCTCATTTCGTATGTAAACTTGTTTTGTTGTAATCATGGGAATCCTTATGAGGATCATATCGTTATTGTTAGGTTGTTAGTGAGATTTATTTTTGGGTAGCTCATCACATAAAGGTACTCAAGCGATAATTTTTAAGACTTGATATTACACCCCGTGATTCTGCGTGCGATCGGATGTATGATTAGTTAATTCATGATCTGGCAACCCGAGACCCTTTTCGAGGGTCATGTATGACTTATATGATTGTATAAGAGGTATATGGAAGGTTGGAAGTCAATTACATCGAAGGAAGTACACCTCGGAAATGTTCGACGAAGATTCAGCGATATGCTAAACATTCCGCCCCACGAAAGCCGTTCCGCATCACGGATGGGGCAGAATATTAAGGCCCCTATTTCTTCACCTCATTTCCACCATCTATGGTGGCTTATGTGGCCTCATATGGTGATCTACGGTGCATACCCATCCATAGGTATGAGGCGGTGGAAAGTGCTATTTAAGTATAAAATCGGTGGCTTTATATCCACATTTCATTTTTTTCCAAACTTTTCCCAAACACTCTCAAAGAACTTGTAAGGGTGATTAGGTCATCAAGGAGCCATCCCACATCATTCAAAGTCAAATATTCCATGGATCATTACTACAATGCTTGGGAATCCCCATAGGAGTAAGAAGGAGTGAATGATTCTCTTGGTGTTGGAAAGAGGTTAATGATGCAAGCTTTCTTGGTTGAGTTAAGGTGAGTTATTGATGTTCTTAATAATCTTAATCTTCTCATAACCATATTTAGAATTATGGATAAAATAAACTTGTGATAATTGAGCTAGAACTCTAGGAAAGAGTTTTATGAATCTTGGATAGTTCTTGAGTAACTTTGATATGATCATGACTTGTAGTTGAAAGAAATTGTGCTAGAAATCGTGGAGTCTATATTGTTGTTGTCTTAATTGTATTTATGGTTCTTGTTGTTGTTAAGGATATGAGCACTAGAAGTTATGGTTTATATATGATGATTTTGTGGTTGTAGTTGCGGTTGTTGTTGTTATTGTAGTCGTTGTGGTTGTTTCTATTGATGTTCTGATTGAGGGGAAGCTAGTAACATGTTGGTGGCTATGAACACCATAGTTTGAGAAGCACACCTTCTAGGTGCTTATTGGATGGCCCGAGTGAATCAATTTCTAGTTGTTGATCTTATTTTGATCCAAACCTTCTATATTATGTAGATGATCATTCGCAAAGAGTTCGAGGGTTCGAGAGGAATTGGTAACTAAGTGATGCATGTATTTAAAGCTATTCCCTTATTTCAAAGGCATGACATCGAAAGTATTTATCATTTTCAAAAGAATGTCGATAGAATTATTCTATTTGTATGTTTATTATACCTTGTCGGGATGAGTTCTCTTGTTATTATTGTATTCCATGTTCATTGTTGATTTTCCGGTTGAGACCATACTCCTTACTAATTGAGTCTCTCAAGTTACAGACTTGTATACCGACAAGTTATCAGTGAAAAACAAAATAAAAGATTGAACCAAAGTTAAGGGCTGAAAGTCGTGGTTACCTTCGAAGTCAAGTCATATTTACATGTTGTTGTCCTTCATTGAACATACCTTTAATCTTGCTATCGTATTAGTATATATTTTTTGTCTCTGAACTTCATAGACCTCAGAAAAGTGGATTTTAAAGAGTTAGTCGTCGAGTCGACCAAGAGTCATTCCAAAGTAAAGTCAAAGAGTTTATGAGTTTCAAAGAGGCCAAAAGCCATTGTTATCATAGTATAGTATCCACACCACCGAACTTATGCCGGTGGGTAGTTATATACAGAGATATATATATTATTTACACCACCATTACGACCAGTCTTGGGAAGTTGTACAAGTACATTATACACACCGCGCTGCGCTATAGTCTGTTGGGTGAGGTACTTATATGTGCATCCATACATACACCTCAGAGTATACCTTCGGGAAGTGACATATTACACCTCGGGTTGTAAGCCAAGGGCAGATTACAAACAAAAGTTGATATACTAAGAGTTTATTATAGTTTCAAAGTTTTATTGTTCGCCCTATGTGGCATACAGGTTATCAGAGTATCAGATTTCTTTTATGCTTCTCTTTATAGCTTATATTTTCATAATTCTATTCATGATTTACATACTAGTACATTTCATTCATATTGACGTCCCGTTTGCTGGAGGGCGATGCATGTCATGCTACAGATTCAGATAGAGGTGCATATAGGCATCCCCAGTAGGAGCTGGTTGAGTTCTGTGGATCGGGTGGTGAGCTTCACTTCATCCGAAGCTACCGAGTCAGAGTCATGAGCTGAGTTTGGTACTGGTACAGTAGATGGGTAGTTCGGGGCCATGTCCCGGCTACATCACAATTATGTTTTCCATAGAGGCTTGTACACAAGATATATGTGTAGTTGTCTTATTGCAGCCTTGTCGGCCTTGTAGTATATATGTTGGCCTTATTTTCGTTATAATAGATTGTCATATTTAGTTTCCCTTGTATTGATCATTCTGAGGCCTTGGTGGCACAGATCGTTATATGATCATATTATGATATACATGTGGTACGCTCGGGCCATTTAGGCGTCGGCCATACACCCCACTTTGAGGTGTGACACACTTGGTATCAGAGCAGGTCTATTCTAGAGACATCTACAAGTTGTGTCTAACAGAGTCTTATTTATGGGTGTGTTGTGCACCACACTTATAAGCGAGAGGCTGTCGAGCATTTAGGGATAGTTTTTGTTATTTTATCTCATAGATTGTGCAGTAGATCTGAGTTGTGAAAATTCTAGTCTAACTCGTGCTTTACACACTTTCATTTCTGACAATAACCCGAAAGACCTCGGTTAAGTTGTATTCATAGCCGGCCCCTGAAGGATTCGGACTAACATTATTGACACGCCTGAGGTGTGAGTACGATATTGAAAGTTTAGAGTATGAGCGATTGTCTTCCCCTTACATATGAAGGAAGTGATGTAAGTTCAGAAAAATGAAGCATCGACTTTAGGAATATAGGAAGAGTAAGGCGGTGGAGGTACCAAATGTCTAAAATGTGAGAGATTGTAATGAGATCGGAATTCAGATAGAGTAATGAAAGTCTTGTTGTCCCGTCCTCAGTGGTGATAGAATCACATTGAGAAGTACCTATTTATGGTATTGATTTATTGACTTCAATAGACGTAGTTTCAAAAGAAGTGGGACCTCAGAATCTAGTAAGTATTTAGCACGATCCTCAGCATGGATGATACCAAAAAATAGTATGGTTAGGTAGTGATACATACCTTTTGAGAACATGTAAATGATGTACTCTACAATTGTTAGCCAAATATGACCTTGAAAGGATTCAAAAATTAGCGGGCCAGGCATGAAGCCCTTTTTGCGGGAGGTAAATATTTCCCTCAGTGAGACATCTTTCAGAAATGGAGAAGAAGAGGACGTTAGACGTAAAAGGGGGTTATATCATGAAGGTATAAACTAGGATAAAATGTGAGATTGATAGCATGAGAATAATGCAAAGGTAAATGAAATATTGGAATAAATGTATAAGACGACGAAGAGTCGTGAAATAAAGTATAGAAGAATGGCAAGTCGGCTATTAAAGATAGAAAGTTTGAAAGCAGTAACAGTTGGGATGTCGAGGGGAAGGTGTTATAAGATAGAGTACCTATTACGATATTTGAGTAAGCCAGAAATCAATGGGATAGGCCATCGATGATTTAGCCATTAAATCAAGAAACATTAGTGTTGAGAGACCTGCAGATAGGACGAAATAAGAGTTGAAGACTGTCGAAAGGATATAATGAGAGCTACTGTGGAATGGAAAATAAGCGTATTGTCAGTAAAGAAGTACTCTGCAAGGAAAGGTGATCCTTAAGGGTTAGCAGATAATGATTCCCTAAGATTAATGTTTTTTTACTAGGGTTGACGTTGTCAGCCATGAATATGTGACCCCTTACTTATGCAACCGATTTAGTGACCCTGTCAAGGAATATTGTGTTAAGGCAAACTGTAAATTATTAAAGGACTGCAAATAATAATGAATGTTGAGGTAACGACCTAATATCGTAAAAGGGAGATCCCAGGTGCGCAAAGAGGGGCCTATGGGAAATGATGCAGGAAAGAACCAACATAGACCCGTACGATTATCTAGTGAGCAAAGGCAAAGGTTATAGAGAAAGGTTTTGCGATGACCAAGGTTGTGTTATCGAGATTTCATGGATATGCCATGAATATCAAAGGATATGTACATATTAACATTAAAAAAGGAATAGTAAGTGTCCACGCATTTAGCAGGGTTAAAGAAATAACAAAGACCGCTGGATGTATGAGGTGCAGAAAGGAATGTGTGAGAAGTAATAAATGAAAAAGGGCATATGGAGACACAAGAGGAGCTACTAATAATTTACGGAAAAAGGGCCAGTCGAGTTTCATTGAGAAATGATGTATGCGGACCCTATAAGAAGATGAGTTGAACGGCCGGATGAGCCATCAGACTATACTATATTTATATTAAGGAACGATCTTAGAACTTGAGGCTTTGATCTCGCAAGTGATCGGCAACAATTCCTGAGAAATATTTCAAGCAAGAAGTAATAGTATGAGGGGTTAGTATAAGGTGACCAAGCTGAGGGGCTACAAAGCATGGAAGTAAATGCCGATGGTTAAGGATGATACTAGAATGAACGAAAGGATATGTAATAAGAATGAGGATAAGCGGTAAACGATTAGGGATATCCAAGATCCCGCAAGAATATACGATTACGAAATTACTAAAAGCATATCACTGGTGGACATTTACTAAGAGCAAGAGAAATATTTAATCCACATACAGTTGGGAATGACTCACCGATAATGATGACGGTTGAATACGAACCAAGGTTTAATTTCAGAATTGAGCGTAAGGCCAGACATAAGAAGAACCTCTAATTATTAGAGGTTGGGATCAGTCGATGCATTGCAAGGTGTTTAACCAGAAAAAACAAGAGGACGACGTTATTTATACCTAAAGATCAGATGGGAAAGCTAACCCTATAATTTAGGATTGACAACAGTTAGACCACATTGGAAGTATAACCGCGAGGATCTCTAGTGTAAAGTTGAGATGTGTTTTTCTTACTAATAAGCAAAGGCACCCTCTCGGACGGATCGCAATGGTATAAAGAAGTATGAGCCTTTTTAAAGAAAATAATGATTCCTAGGAGGAAAACAAGAAAATAAGTAAGCAAATATAGATTCAGATAATGCTTTAAGCATGCCCCTCCTTAAGGGAAAGAGGTTTTGGAAGTTAAACTTAAGCAAGTGAGTATCCCATAAATATGGTGGAAAGAAAAGAGCATAGCATTATTCCAGCCGACCGATTGATATACGAAATGGCTATTTATCTTATACGAAATGGCTTGGCGAAACACTTTCTTGTTTTTTACTTTCTTTCTTTGACAGGCCTTATCCATTAATTGCTTGATATGGTTTTACTTACTTACTAACCCCATAGTTGTAGATCTTCCTTAATAATATCTTTCACATCTTGATCTTACCATCTACCTTCAATATTGTAACACCTTGTACCTTCCGAATATGGTTTGAACAGTACGACGGGAATATGATGGAACCAATATGAGGAGTGTAGGAAGTGTTTTGAAAACTAATCAAGGCATAAGAAGGGTCTTAGGAAAAATTAGAGTCGAAAGCTACTCTACGGAGGATGTTTTCAAGTGAGTTTGCAGCAGGCCTTACTTAAACTGCACGTATGGATATATTTATAAGGAATTTGGGAAATTTTCCTTCATGAAAGTTGTGTCACTTCGAAAGACATTTCCATCCATATAAGGTCTAGGTAAAACGGTGGTATTCACGAAACGTTATGGCCTATCTACTGAAGAGGAGTAAAATGGAAATTCTGATTCTTGTAGGATTAGGTTTTAAAGCCCAAGCCTTTATGATAACCTATAAATACAAACCTAAAACATCTTATGTGAGTATTTTCGACAAGAGATGCTACCAAACACCTAAGGTAGGTTATTATTCAAATACCTTTGTCAATTACATTAAGTTAATACTAGATTAACACTGAATCATTATTTGGAATTACTAAATTTTGGAAAATTTATTCAAGGTTGAATTTGGAATGAAGCTTTAGGATTTCTTCAAAAAGGTAAGCATGTGACTCGTTAATGGATTATATGGAGTAATGATTATATTTTAGACATTTAATGGATGGTAGAATCATGAAATAGGATTGATCTAGATGCACTCCATCAAACGCAAAACTCTAGTAATTTTACCTCAGATTTTCCCTCAGATTTTCCCTCCGACCAACCAGCTTATGTTGGCGTTTGCCGTTAATTTAACCGTTGGATTGAGCCCAAATTTAATTGAGTGGTAAAAACATATAGGTATCACATGTGAATGGTGGAGATCAGATTTGGAGGCCCGGAGAAGTGTGGTTTGAGCTATTAACAGTAGCTACGAAAATCGGTGAAACCTTTTCTCAAGGTTTTAAGTTCAAAGTTTTGGGTTTCTTATCAAATATTTAGACCTTTTTTTCAAGATTCCACTTATATTCATGTTTAGTAATTTAACCATGGATGCAGATACCACTTATATTCATGTTCATGTTTTAGGAGTTGTACAGATTACCGAAAAGGTTAATACTTGAAACTACATATGCCAACGTAGGATAAGGATCACTCCACCCAATCAGGATGATTCCTTTATATTACTTATTATGGGTTATTGGATCTATTCATGTCATATTCATGTCTCATACACCGGCAAGGTATGAGATGGCTTAGTTGATTGGGCAGAGATCAGACACCATATGCTCACGTGGTGATTATATGTCGGTTTTACTAATCCCACATATATATACTTCAAATTATTTACTCTTGTTACAGCATTTTCATGCCAGATCATGACAATGTCCATATTCAGTACAACTTACAGTTACAGTTTTAGTTTCAGATTACTTTATGTATCCATGTTACTAATTTGGGCTACCCATTTCCTGAGCACCCCACTTACTATTCTTTCATTCAGTTGCTTTACATACAAGTAAAATTCTAGTGTACTTACATCACTATTTCCCGGAGCCTATATTTAAAGATGCAGGCATTGATTTACAGGACGACAGATGTGCTCGTTAGGATTTCATTGTATCGCCTATTTGGTGAGCCCAACTTCCTTTGGGGTGTTGTCATTACATTTTAGTAGTCATATCATGATAGATAGTCAGGTATGTTGGGGGCCTTTCCCAGTAGTAGTTCAGTATTTAAAACTCATGTTAGAGGTTTCATAGACTAGTTAGTATGTTATATTGGGGTATTTAGTTATGTTTAGCCTTGTGGGCTACACTATCACGTTTTCAGACTATTTCTGCACTTATGTTTCAAAATAGTATTTTCAGTATTATTATGATGTTCAAATGTTTTATTTAGATTATTCATGTTTTAAATTATATTCCGCATTAGTACATATCCCATGTTAACTCAACCAACCATGTGGTTCACTCGGTCACATGAAGTCATGCACCGAGTGTCATGTTATGTCCACGCCTAGGTTCGGGGCTTGACAAAGCTTGGTATCTAAGCACTAGTTTCAAGTGTCCTCGGGAGTCTATGAAACTATGTCTAGTAGAGTACTACTTATAGGTGTGAAGCGCGCTACACTTATAATTGGGAGGCTACAAGGCATTTAGGAAAAATACGATTATTTCTACTCTAGATCATGCCATGAAGCTTAGAGCAATAAGTGACCTTCTTTTCCTATCGAGTTCCAGATGTATCGAATGCGCAAGCGACGAGCAGTAAATTCAAGGTCCTAGTGATAATGATTACCCATTGAAGTATAAATGTAAAATGCATGTGGATAACAGATGAGACTTGAGATGATATTGAAAGTTGGACAAATGAGTAGTTACTATAGACTAGAGCATAACCCTTATTAGAAAGTACAAAAAGCAGTTATTAGGTTTTATGGTTGTCAATACTTCAGTTACCAGTTATATAATTTTTTAGTTAGCAGAGTCATGGTTATTCTGTACGCCAGTATTTTGTTATTTAGTTATCAGTTTTCCAATTTTCAGTGTATCCAGATTCTTGTGAGTATATAGTGATGCCTATGGGTGCTAAAACTGACCCAAATGGTGCATGAAGTAAATTATCCGATGATAATACCCTCTAAAGGACTAGTTAGTGCATGGTAGTATACGTATGTCGTATACCTTACAAAATAAGTTTATTTTGATTTTGGTCCATTGAGCCACAAGTATGAGGATGATAGCTCAGATTTAAGACCCTACGAGATAACATGTTAAGAAGTTAGCCACAACGGGTATAAACTTCTCATAATATTTGTGAATGAAAAAAATCCCAAGGGCAAGATTCCTAGGAGTGAGAAACATTTGATATTACAAAAGATGTGTTTTTCGTATGACTCATGCACATGACTAAGAATATATGATGTATAAAATGAGAACCAAGAGTAGACAATATTTAATTTCTGGGAATAATTTTAATTTGTTCAAGTTTATTTAGATCAAAACTATAATGTACTACGTTAGTAAGTTATTACAAGAAGCATATATTACTATGAGATAGAAGATGTGGCAGTTCCCTCTTGAGTTATGTGATTAAGTGTTTACATGGATGTGTATAGTCTGATACAAATTTGAAGTGTATAGAAGTTTGTGGTTAGTTGTTCCATTTTTTCGTTTAAGACAAACAAAATTTCCTTAAGTGTAATCCATGTCTATAGTTCAGAAAAGATAGTATGCGACCCTAGAATAGGATCGGATGATGAGGGAAGTTAGAAATAACCCTATGTTTCACTTTAGTTATTCAGAGCAGCACAAGAGAACATGATGCTACCAATTGGTTAGTAGAAGAATAGTACATAAGTTTTGAGTAGATATAGTGAATTAGCAATTTCATCAGAGCTAGTAAAGGTACGATTTAATTTCCTTACTCAGGTTAACACTAGTGAGTGGGTAACAATTTGAATATACCGAATGTGTGTTAGAACAAAAAGAGTTAAAGTTAAATTCGAAGGACAATGATAGTGGAAGAAGCAATCAACTAAGTAGTTAGAGAGCAAACTATAGAAGAATAGTCTATGAGAGTTATAAAAAGGTTTTCCATAAGATTCACAGTAGGTGCAAAGTTAAGTCATTAATACAGAGTACGCCAGTTAAAAATACATTAGTTCTAGTACATGTAAGTAATTCAGTTTTCCCCTAGTAAGGAAGATTGCTCAGAAGTGAGTCGTCAGTGACGTAAAGTGTAAAAATTGTAGAAGATGAGGAAAATTAGTTGGATCCCAACCAGAAAGAAGAATCCATAAGTATAAGTCCTTAACCTTTGGTCTAAGGGAGAGATGTGTAAATCTTCAGTAAGTCCAGTTGGACATTCGAAACCCGGAGGGTTAGCAGGAGATATGAAAAGGAGATAGTCTCCATAAAGATTGTGCCTCGCATGTACAAGAAATGCGAAGTGAGTAGAATGATAATCGATCGACTTGTGTCAATACCATTTATTATCAATTAAGCGATCACATAAAAGTCATAAGATCATGCCCAGTTATATGTCATAAGGAATGTGCCATTGCACGACACTATAATATTCAGGGTACTAGTAAATATCATAGCGCACAGTAGTGCTATGAGTATTTCAAGAAGTATCTCTGAAAGAAATCTAGTATGGGTAGTTGTTTAGCTCATGTTGAGTCATACAAGAGAATAATGATGAATGAAGTTCATCATTTAGCAAACTTAGGAGTTGAACTTTTTGACCCCGAAGATGGTAAAGTTGTTGTACATAATAGAGCCAAATCCTCCTTAGTAGTTGAGAAAAGAGGAACACGGTTTCATGATCCCTATATATTGCAGCTAAAGGAAGGGATTCATAGACATAAATCCATGGCTTCCGAACAAGGGGAGATGATGGTACTCTAAGGTATGAAGGAAAATTTTGCGTCCCGGATGTAGATAGATGCAAAGAGAGGATTATGACAGGGGCACAAAATTTCAGATATTCTACCTACCCAAACTCCATGAAAATGTATCATGACCTTGAGAAGGTTTATTGGTGGAATGACATGAAGAAGAATGTAGCAAATTTGTGGCTAAGTTTCCAAATTGATAGCAAGTGAACACCAATTTAGCAGAAGATTATTCCATGTTATATATTCAGGAAAGCTCTAAATTTCTTGGGGCTCTAATGTCCATTAGATCAATTCGAGGTGCCTAGTTCAAAGAAAAAAAATTGAAGTCTTTTTAGAAGGGATTGGATACCATCTCAGTACCGTTTTTCATCCTCAACTAGATGTCGGGCAGATCTCACTATCCAGACACTCAAAGATATGTTGAGCGCATGTGTCATATACTTTAAAGGTAATTGAGATGATTATTTGCCTCTCATTGAGTTATTTCTAAATATAGATATCATGCTAGTATCAAGATGGCACCGTTTGAAACCTTTGTATGGACGAAGGTGTAGATCACCTACTGGTTGGTATAAAGTTAGAAAAACAGAATTGCTAGGGCCAGACTTGGTCCATTAGGCTGTTGAAAAAGTTAAATTAATTCAGGAGAGTTTGAAAATGGCTAAGAGTCACAAGAGTCCTATACGAACGTACGGCACAAAGATTCAGAGTTTCATGTTAACGATTAGGTGTTTCTTGAAAGATTTTCCTATGAAAGGCGTTATATGATTTGAGAAGAAAGAGAAGTTAGTCCCAAATATATTAGACCATACTGGATCCTACGAAATATCATCAAGTTCACAATTTGAGGACTAATGAAGTCGCTCCAGTGAAAGTGTTGTAAAGGAACCAAAATGTGAAAGAGGCTACATGGGATGCCAAAGATGACATAAAGCCCAAATATTCGCACTTATTGATGGACAAGTAGAAAATTTACAGGGTAACAACCTTGAGTATTCAAACTTTATGTCAGTTCAGTGTTCAAGTCTCATATCCGCTCAGCGTTCAGATCTCATGTTGTAACATTCATATTTTTGGCAATCAAATATCATGATATGATATCTATGTTTACACGTATTCATATCTCATGTCAATTTGCACTCACGTATCCATGTCAGCCAATCTTCATGTATTCATGTCATTAGTCATGCTCCTCACGTCCATGTAATCATGTCATATTCATGCTTATGTTCCAATACTCATGTCATCCGTGCCTACGAACTCTTCTCTAAATCCCATGTATAGTATTCATGTATTAATTCAGTTCAATATCCATGTATTCATGTTAGACCTGAATTCATGACAAATAGTATTCACATATTCATGTTAGTCACGTCCATGTTTCAGTTACCATGTTACGTCATGTCATGCGTATTAAGATGCCCTGTGGGGCTTGTGTTGTGCTCTGGTTAGCTTGCAGGTGTTTGAAAATTATTGGGATAGTCCTATTTATAGAGGAAACCCTGCCAAATATTTTGTAAAATTCTAGAGTTAGTCATACTCCTAATCATGAACCATCATTTGAGGACGAATGATCCCAAGGGGGAGATATTATAACACCTCGTATCTTTGGAATTTGGTTTGAACCATATGATGGGAATATGATGGAACTAATATGAGGAGTGTAGGAAGTATTTTGAAAACTAATCAAGGCATAAGAAGGGTCTTGAGAAAATTAAGAGTCGGAAGCTACTCTGTAGATGATGTTTTCAAATGAGTTTGCAGCACGCCTCAAATAAACTGAGTTTACGGATAAATCCATAAGAAATTTAGGAAAACTTCCTTCATAACAGTTGTGTCCATTTGAAATACCTTTCTATCCGTATAAGTCCTAGGTCAAATGGAGGTCTTTACGGAATGTTATGGATGATCTACTGAGGAGGTATAAAATAGAAATCCCGATTCTTGTAGGATTAGGTTTTAAAGCCGAAACCTTTATGATAACCTATAAATACAACCCTAAAATATCTTAAGTGAGGATTTTAGACCACAAATGCTACCAAACACCTAAGGTGTGTTCTTATTCAATTCTCCATGTCAATTACATTAATTTAACACTAGATTAACACCGAATCATTATTTGAAATCGATAGATTTTGGAAAATACATTCAAGGTCGAATTTGGAATGAAGCTTTGGGATTTCTTCAAAAAGGTAAGTCCTTCACTCGTTAATGGGTTATATGGAGTTATTATTATGTTTTAGACATTTATTGGTTGGTAGAATCATGAAATAGGATTGATTTAGATGCACTCCATCAAACGTAAAACTCTAGTAATTTTCGTGTAGATTTTCCCTCTGACCAGCCAGCTTTCGTTGGCTTATGCCGATAATTTAACCGTTGGATTGAGCCCAAATTTATTTGAGTGGTCAAAACATATAGGTATCACATGTGAATGGTGGAGATTGGATTTTGGAGATCCGGATAAGTGTGGTTTGAGCTATTAACAATAGCTACGAAAATTGGTGAAAACTTTTCTCAAGGTTTTAAGTTCAAAACTTTGGGTTACTTATCAAATGTTCCGACCTTTTCTTCAAGTTTTGGAGAGACAAAGGTATGTAAAACTTCTATCAACATGTGGGAACATCACTGTTCTTCCCCACGCCACGTTTATCCATGAAACATAAAATTCCACAGCTTAGAATTTTTATTCTAAGTTCATGATAACCCTAACTACATGTATTATTGTATGTCATGTCTATATTACCAATTTGTTAATTGTATTCATGTATATCATTATGATTGTCACAAACCTATCTGTAATCCATGTATGCTCGTGATTATATTTTCCATGAGCTCTACGATATCATCTAGGAACTCAGATTGTTCCACTCCAGAGATTTTTACATATTTTCATGTATCATAAATTATATACATATATTTACTCAGGTTTTCATGCAAAACTATTTTAAAATCATATTTATGGAATTTGTGATCTTTCATAAACTATATTATGAATCATGTTTTGAAAACCATGGGCGCAGATGCCACTTATATTCATGTTTAGTATTTTAACCATGGGTGCAAATGCCACTTATATTCATGTTCATGTTTTAGGAGTTTCACATATTACCGAGAATGTTTAATACCTGACACTACGTATGACAACGTAGGATAAGGATCACACCACCCAGTTAGGATGATTCTTTCATGTTACCCATTATGGGTTATTGGATCTATTCATATCATGTTCATGTCTCATACACCGGCAAGGTATGAGATGTCTTAGTTGATCGGGGAGAGATCAGACACCATATGCTTACATGGTCGTTACATGTTGGTTTTACTAATGCTATCCCACATATATATACTTAAAATGATTTACTCTTGTTACACCATTTTCATGCCAGATCATGATCATGATCATGTCCATATTTAGTACAACTTACGGTTACAGTTTCAGCTTAGATTACTTCATGTATCCATGTTATTGATTTGGGCTCCCCATTCCCCGAGCACCCCATTTACTATTCTTTCATTCAGTTGCTTTACATACAAGTACAATTCTAGTGAACTTACATCCTTATTACCCGAGACTTGCATTTCACGATGCAGGCATTGATTTATAGGACAACGGATGTGCTTATAGACTTCATCATATTAACTATTAATTTCAGTAGTCATGTTATGATAGACAGTCAGGTATGATAGAGGCCTTGTCCCAATAGCAGTTTAGTATTTCAGACTCATGTAAGAGGTTTCATAGACTAGTTAGTATGTTATGTCGGGCTATTCAATTATGTTTAGCCTTGTGGGCTACACTATCACATTTTCAGACTATTGTTGCACTTATGTTTTAAAACAGTATTTTCAATATTATTATGATGTTCAAATGTTTTATCTAGATTATGTGTGTTTTAAATTATATTCCGCATCAGTATATGTCCCATGTTGACTCAGCCAACCATGTGGTTCGCTCGGTCATATGCAGTCAAGCACTGAGTGTCGTGTTACATCCAGGACCAGGTTTGGGACATGACAAATATGTTAACATAAATTATGACCTATCTATAAGACCGAAAACTATACACTTAAACTTTCTCGTTCCTTCGGTCAATCATTTTACTAACTAACGTAAGCATCATAATGTAGACTAGGTCGTATATCCATTGTAATATTGATAAATGTTTATATCTCGTTAACTTAACAAGAATAACCACTCTACCTATCAAGGTGGAGGTAAGGTCAGTGTACACTCTACCCTCCCCAGACCCCACATTATGGGATTTCATTAGGTATGTTGTTGTTGTTGTAACTTAATGAAGAATAAGTATGGTCCTGATTATCATTCAAATAAAATAGCTCCACCTTGATCCTTACCTTATACTTGTATCTTATTTTCCATTGAAATGCTTTATGTTTTCATTAATACGACGAAATTCAAATTCTACAATCAAGATATCAAGAATATAGAACATGCAATATCTTGTTACCAACTTATAAAAGGCGGGGTATCAAAAAATATAATGTATATACATGTACTCTAAAGAAAATCTAACATTGCACCGGAGTGCGATGCTCCATCTCCACTCCTATCTTGATCTTTGTGCCTAAGTTTTGGACACGACTATATCTTGTGGCTCTTGCTGCCACACCAAAAACAAACCCCCCAAACCTACACGACATTAGCTGGCATATGCTCGACCACACTGATGATACAATGGTCAAGGCGGCTTCACTCTACATGTACTAGCACGATCATAGCATACTGACATCTGCAAACCCAGCCTCGATGTCACACCCTAAACTGGGGGGTGTGGACGGCACCCAGTGTCGTACTGGCCCTAGCGTACCACAATGAACCATAACACCTGAACGTACGAAAATTGGAAACACAATCTGGAGGATGAGTATGGAGGTATAACCATCATACATATAGGGCCAACAAGGCAATAATCTAGAAATAGAATATGTCATCTGGATGACTCAACAAGAAGGGTACACAAACCTAAAAAATAGCACATATACAAGACTGGAAAGGTCATCATACTGATCAAAACACTACCATCAAGGCCAGCAAGGCCGTACAACATATCTACACAGATACAACAAGTCTACAAGCTTTTAAGAAAAGTATAACTATGAAATGTTTAGGACAGGGCCCTGACCTACCCATCATCTGTACCTATACAAAAGACTTGGCTCATCCTGGAATTTGGTGATACATAGCACTATAGATAAAATTTCTTTTTTAATAGTACTGTAATTCTTTTGAACCGTATTCCAGACTCCTGAAGTGAATCTTACTAATTGCTCAGTAGATTCGGAAGATACTTTTTGCTTAAGGATGTCGCCATAACCTATGTCAGAGGCGTCGGTTTCAACAATCATAAAGGCGTCTGGATTTGGGATTCCTAGACACGGAAGTTTCTGGACAATTTCTTTTACTCTTTTAACAGCTTTGGTTTGTTCGTCAGACCAGGAGATAGGATTATTCCTAAGCCGTTTATAGAGGGGTTCACAGTTTTTCCTAATATCGGGAATAAAGTCTGCTACATAATTAATACTTCCTAAAAATCTTTGTAATTGAGTTTTATCTAATAGTTCATCAGGAAACTTAGTTGAGAACTCAATGGCTCTACAGATTGGTTTATAGGTTTCTTGATAAAGGTCATGGCCTAGGAATCTTATAGCGGTTTGAAAAAAATTTACCTTTTTGGCGCTAACAGCTAGACCGTTTATTTTGGTTACCTTTAAAAAGGTGTTGATATGTTTAAAATGTTGATCTATTGTTTCTGAGAAAATCAGGACATCATCTATGTAGACAATAGAAAAAAGGCTATAAGGATTGAATATATTGTTCATAATATTTTGGAATTCTGAAGGGGCATTTTTTAACCCGAAAGGGACATTAAAAGCGGTTTTATATTTATCCTTTTCATCTATCTGTATTTGCCATAATCCTGACTTCATATAGAACTTACTATAGATGTTTGCTTTATAGGTCCTTTTCAGAAGGTCTCTTTTATTAGGTATCGGGTACCTAATCCATTTTAATACTTGATTAAGAGGCTTATAGTTAATAACTAGCCTAGGGGCTCCTCTCTCCTTTTCGGCACTGTTGTTGACATAAAAGGCGGAGCAACTCCATGGGGATTTGGAGGGTCTGATAATATTCTTTTGTAATAAGTCATTTATTTCCTTCTTACAATATTCCATAAGCTCGTGATTCATTTGAATTGGTCGGGCTTTAGTGGGGATAATATCTTCATTAAAATTATCTAGATAGGGTAACTGTACCATATGTTTTTTCCTTTCCCAGAAAGCATTAGGTAAGTCAGAGCAAATTTCTTTCTCAATCAGAGAACTTAAGCCTTCTTTCATGATATAAGCATTTGTAAAGTGCATTTTCCTGTTCATATGGCTTCTTCTTTCATGATGAATATCAAAGGACCAGTTAATGATATATGAAACCCTTTTATGGTATTAGAGCCATGTTGTCAAGCATGAGTAGCTAAACTTATGCTACTGCCTTAGAGCATGATTGTCTAGAAGTCTTGACTATTTGATTCTTACATACTGTTTGCCTTTATCGTTACCTTGTTATTATTCCCAGTTCAGTATCGATGTTCTTGAGTTATCAGTATAAGGTTGTTATGCTCCTTCACATAGTTGAGGTATCCGAGTAATTCCCGGATCAAAAGTTGGCTAGCCTGGATATACCATTGGATTAGCTCCAGGTGTGAGCCAGACCCGGTTTGGTGATCCCGTCGCCAAGATTACTTAGGAAGGAAGATACCTGCCTTTTACTATAAACTAAGGAATTATCAGATTAGAACTAGGATTAATCGCGAAGGTTCAGATAAAGCTAATAACAGTATTAAGTATCAATAGTCTCACGACCAATAGAACAATAGCTCTAAGGATAGCAGTCTCTCTCATTAAGCACCCTAAAAACATCTTTTCTGTTTTTACATGAATACCCATCCTTCCTTTGATAGGATTAGGTGAGATAATCGCCTCAGGATAGAATGTATAACAGAAAAAAGTAGACTTATAAAAGAATTAAATAAAACCTATAAAGAATTAGATTATTATAAGTCTTTATTACCCTCTGAGTCTCTAGACTTATACTGTCGAACAATTGTTAGACAAGCAATAGTAAATAAAATAATCGGTTGTTATAGAAGCATCCATCACATTAGACATATTATATAATATCAAGATAATTTAATAAGTAATTCCGATTGGATGCTTATCACTATTCCGCCCAGTTTTAAATGAATGATTCTGAAAAACATAGTATTTTAAACAGTGAAAACCTCTCTACTTCGACTACGAAGATAGCTAAAGTAGAAAGAGATTTGCAAAATTGGAATATCCCGAAGGAACCTTTTAAGTCCATCTACGAAACCGGAAGGTTCAATTTTATTAGAAACTATAATATCAAGACCTGCGAGTCCACAGTAGCCATTAATAATTCTAAAGAGATTATCAGGATATTAGCGGCCCAAGATATTAATAATTATAAAAAAGATTATAACTTTCTTCACATAGGTCTTGTCCAAGTAGCTGTGAAACCTTTATATCATCTAGGTTTAGACACACCTATTTGTCTCTTATTAAGAGACGCCGGGTTATTAAACTTCGAAGATTCCCTGTTAGGAGTCTTACAAAGTAACCTGGCCAGAGGCCCGTTATACTTTAATTGTTACCCCAATTTCTCTGTCGATATCAATGATCAGAACGTAATGGATACTCTGACTTTGAATATCAAAACTAAAAATATGAATAGTAAAATAAACACTAAAGAGATAGCTGTTATATATAGAATCTATTACAGATTAGTAAAAACTACCTTAGCTCCGAAAGCTAAGATAATGAGTAACAAAGGAGTTACTATGCTCATGGAAGCAAACCAAGAGTATAGCAATATCTTTGTCCCCAAAATGCTCCATTGGAACGAAATTTTATCTAAAGATGAATGGCACTTCGATGCTATTGCCCAACCAAAATTAGAACCAGAGAGTTCTAACATCAAAAATATTATTCAGTACCCTGATGGGTCAGTTGATTTGAAATTTCTTAAATCCAGCGTTAAGTCTTCCTCAAAAAGATACTCTTGTAGTAGACCTTCTACCTCAAAAACCCGGGAGGAGGAAACAGAGGACTATGATGAAGAAGCTTTACTCCAAGAAATAGAACGAAAAATAGAGGGAGTAGATTTTTCCAAAAGTATTCCCAAAGCCCACTATGAATCAGTAGTCAGGAAGAGTAGCCCTACCCCTAGCGACTTGCAAGGGCCAGCTGAGGGATCACTCGGCATGATAAAAAATGAAAACAAATTTAAAATAGATTTTAAACTCCTAGATAACCTCTGGATAAACCCTAAACATGCCATTAAAAGAAAGTGGTATTTAGATATATATACAGAAAATCAGAGATTATCTTTTATAAAATCTTGGATTATTGATATGAAAAGATTAAGATGTAATATAGAATTCTTTAGATGGTTCCAGGTCACAGGACAATTAGGTAGTGAGCCAGAGACTTTGAGCACTCTTGTAAACAAGTGGTACACACGTACCAAAACAGTTGACTCAATAACTCCTCTACTAGAAAAGATCAGTATTCCTGTAGAAGGAGAAGTCATAGAAGCGGCCCCCTTTAAAAGTGAAATAAAGGACCTTACGGGAAACCCTACCAATAACGATGTCAATAAACTTATCCAACAGAATAATTACACCAACCAGCTGCTACACGTAGTTTCCACCCAGCTTAACCATATCAGTAGCAGGGCCATATTTAAGGATAAACCAGATCAGTTCAAAAATGAGATCAGGACCACTAACCCTATATTTAAGATACCAGAGTTTACAGCCAGTAACTACCCAAGTCTTAACGACACTATAGAAATAAGCGACAGGGTTTTTGACAAAATAAACCTTAGATTGAAGCAAAGTCTTACCGATAAAGGTTATGCTATTAAAACATTTACTGACAAAGAGTTCGATATAAAACAAGTTATCCCGTCACGTTAACAGGAAAAATTATTACCCTCGTGCCACCTTTCCAGATATGCAGTATAAAGAAAATGAGTTCTTATCTCATACTTCACACTCTAGGACGGAAATAGTGGAATGGAACATTGACGGTCTAGCTGAAGGCCAGGTTTTTAGTAAATTGCACAAAATGGGTATAGCCATTACTGCCCATAAAATAAAAAATAATAGCGACAAACAATGTGCTACCATGATAGTCACAGGATTTACCGGTATGCTTAGGAACTGGTGGGATAATTATCTCACTGAGGAAATTAGGCAGGGTATAATGAATGCAAAAACTGTAACACAGATAGTCAAAATAGATGATACCATAGAAGAAAAGACCGTAGATGACGCAACAACTATGCTCATCTATAGTATTGCTAAACATTTCATAGGAGAACCTAAGCTATTCCAGGAGAAAAGCCTAGAAATCTTAAACAATTTAACTTGTCCTAGACTCCACGATTTTAGGTGGTACAAAGACATCTTCCTTAACAAGGTTATGATCAGAGAAGATTGTAATCATGATTACTTGAAAGAAAGATTCATAAGTGGTCTACCCCCACTTTTTGCAGAAAAGGTCAGGACTACCATTCGAAATAAATTCGATGGAGAAATACTTTACGGTGGCTTAACGTATGGAGATATCGTGAACTTGATAAACCTTACCGGCCTAGATTTATGTAATGATTTAAAACTTAAACACTCGTTAAAGAAAGAGGGAAGACTCTCTAAAAATGAGTTAGGAAGCTTCTGCCAAGATTTCGGTTATACCAAAATAACTGCTCCATCTCGAGAAGCCACTAAAAAATATAAAAGGCATAAAAAGCCCAGCACCTCGTCCAAATGAGAATATAAGAATTACAAAAGGAAATCGTATAAACCAAGAAGACACGCAAAGCGGAAAACAGTTTCCAAAGAAACTAAGTGTTGGAATTGTGGCAAAGCTGGCCACTTGGCCAATAATTGTAAAGCTCCCAACAAAAAGAAGGATAAGATAAACCTTCTGGAATTAAATCCTGAAACAAAAGAAAAGCTTTTCTCAATCCTTGGAGAGCCGTCCAGCGAGTCTTCCGAAACCGAAGACTTTAGCGATGAAGAACTCCTCGATATTGATTACAGTTCAGATAGCTCCTACTCTAGCAATGAATGCAATTGTACGAGGACCTTCTGTACCTGTGATTCCAAAACTGTCAATGTCATTTCAAAAGAAAGTCAAGAATTCTTCTTCGACATGATCGAACAGATTAATGATGAAGAGCTTAGAAAGCAATATTTGTTGGAGTTAAAAAAACTCATCATTACTCATAAAGATAGTAAACCCACAATAGAACCTTTTAATATGAAACAAGTCTTAAATAAATTCAAAACCGCTAAAACAGATACCACTCTACAGGATTTACAATCTGAGGTTTCCAATCTTAAGCAAGAAATTAAAGATATTAAAGACAGGCTCAGTTAGATCGAATTAGAGTCTTTTGCTAACAAGATAATTAGAGAAGCTAATGAGGAGATGTATGCTCCTTCAACCTCTAAGAGAATTGCGGAGGTTAGCTCAGAGGAAGAAGATTCTTCAAACCAAGAACAGTTAGGATTAAAACTTATTTCAAAAGTAAAAGCCTTAAGCTACCATATTCCCATTATGCTTGTCATTAATAAAAATGTCATCCTTAATAAGATCGCCCTATTTGACACAGGGGCAGATCAAGACTGTATCGCTGAAGGATTAATCCTTACAAAGTACTTAGAAAAAAGTACTTCAAAACTGTATTCTGCCACAGGCGAAAAGTTAAAAATAAATTACAAATTAACTAAAGCTCATGTCTGTAATAACGGAGTCTGTTTTATTAACGACTTTGTAATTACAAGAAATATAACGGAAAAAATTATTTTAGGTATTCCTTTCGCAACCCAAATAAAGCCGTATACGGCAAATTTGGATGGTATTTATACCAAAACATTGGGCAAATAAATAATCTTTCCTTATTTAAACCCTCTTTCGAAAAATGAAAGTAATTATATTAAACAAAAGACAGTTTTTCGAATGCAACTTTTATCTAACCAAATTAATTTTCTTAAAGAAGATATCCAAATTAAAAAGATTGAATCTTCCTTAAAAACCCCGGAGATAACAGATAGGATAAAAGTCTTAAGTTCTCTGATTGAGAAAGAAATTTTCTCTGACTTACCTAATGCTTTCTGGGAAAGGAAAAAGCATATGGTACAGTTACCCTATCTAGATAATTTTAATGAAGATATTATCCCCACTAAAGCCCGACCAATTCAAATGAATCACGAGCTTATGGAATAATGTAAGAAGGAAATAAATGACTTATTACAAAAGAATATTATCAGACCCTCCAAATCCCCATGGAGTTGCTCCACCTTTTATGTCAACAACAGTGCCGAAAAGGAGAGAGGAGCCCCTAGGCTAGTTATTAACTATAAGCCTCTTAATCAAGTATTAAAATGGATTAGGTACCCGATACCTAATAAAAGAGACCTTCTGAAAAGGACCTATAAAGCAAACATCTATAGTAAGTTTGATATGAAGTCCGGATTCTGGAAAATACAGATAGATGAAAAGGATAAATATAAAACCGCCTTTAATGTCCCTTTCGGGCAATATGAGTGGAACGTTATGCCTTTCGGGTTAAAAAATGCCCCTTCAGAATTCCAAAATATTATGAACAATATATTCAACCCTTATAGCTTTTTTTCTATTTGTCTACATAGACGATGTCCTGATTTTCTCAGAAACAATAGATCAACATTTTAAACATATCAACACCTTTTTAAAGGTAACCAAAATAAACGGTCTAGCTGTTAGCGCCAAAAAGGTAAAGCTTTTTCAAACCGCTATAAGATTCCTAGGCCATGACCTTTATCAAGGAACCTATAAACCAATATGTAGAGCCATTGAGTTCTCAACTAAGTTTCCTGATGAACTATTAGATAAAACTCAGTTACAAAGATTTTTAGGAAGTATTAATTATGTAGCAGACTTTATTCCCGATATTAGGAAAATCTGTGAACCCCTCTATAAACGGCCTAGGAAGAATCCTATCTCCTGGTCCGACGAACAAACCAAAGTTGTTAAAAGAGTAAAAGAAATTGTCCAGAAACTTCCGTGTCTAGGAATTCCAAATCCAGATGCCTTTATCATTGTTGAAACTGACGCCTCTGACATAGGTTATGGCGGCATCCTTAAGCAAAAAGTATCTTCCGAATCTACTGAGAAATTAGTAAGATTCACTTCGGGAGTCTGGAATACGGCTCAAAAGAATTATAGTACTATTAAAAAAGAAATTTTATCTATAGTGCTATGTATCACCAAATTCCAGGATGACCTGATTAATAAATTTTTTTTGTTAAGAGTCGTCTGCAAAGCATCCAAAGATGTTTTACAAAAAGATGTCAAAAATCTTGTTTCAAAGCAAATCTTTGCCAGATGGCAAGCACTTTTATCAAGATTCGATTTTAAAATTGAATTTATTAAAGGAGAAGATAATTCTCTACCCGATTTCTTAACAAGAGAATTTTTGCAGGGGAATAATGAGACCCAACATGCCAGGGATACGACCAATGAGGCCCCCATTTCAGCTTAAACCAGAAGACAAGATGAAGCAACCTTTTAGACCAGAAAAACCCAAAACACCTTACCCAATAAACTTTGAGAATAAATTCTCAGCATTGGCAGAATTCCCCAGACTACCGACTGGACCAAGCCAGTCCTCTCCAGAAGAAAAAATAAGCAAAGAGGCCAGAGCACAGCCTTTCAAGGCCTCCCCTTCAACATCACAGGTACAAACAAATGATAATTACAGGATGAACAACCTCGAGACCTACTCGGAAGCAGTTAAACCAGCAACTCCTCAAAAGAAGGAGGAAACACAAAATATTACCAGCAGTCCCGTGCCAAAATGGGAATTCATAGTAAAATTAACTCAGCCAATAATGGCAATTGATAAACAGTATGAAGGATTCATAGTAGAAGAACTCTTGAAACCCTGTTACACCAACTTCCAGTACGTCGATACTCCCGATCCAATTAAAACCATAAAATATTACGAGTTCATCCTAATTGACAAAGAATCCATAGAGATTGAGCACAACTATTTCAGGAACAATCCGGAGGCCATCGAGTACTCCAAATTTACGATTAAAAAGATACTAAGTCCTTATGAATGGTATGTAGATCATCTACACACACCAATTCCTTTATCAGTACCCCATAAACCACAAACCTTTAATTGGTATGACTACAGGGATGCATGGTTCAACTTCATCTACGTTCGACTATATACTCACACTTGGTTTGTTAAATATTCCAGTGAATTGAAAGATAGAGTCATCCCATGATGGTTCTATGAATGGTGGACCCTATTCGGGGGAAACCTATAGGTGGTAGCTCCAAGCTTCCGAAATCAGTATGAAAGTTTCCAAGAGGAACAACAAATATCCACTCTAGCAGATCATATTAAATTATGTAAATTTTTTATACAGAAAAGGGTTTCATATATCATTAACTGGTCCTTTGATATTCATCAAATGGACCATATCAAGTATCTCAGCAAGACAGTAAAAATCAAAGGATGGTCTCCCAAAATCAAAGAGGAGCGGAAAAATCCATCGTCATCAGCAATTAAAACAACTCCATCTTCCAGCTCAGTCTCTAAATCAAAAATGAAAAGGAGATTATTAGAAGCACTATCCAAATTGGATGATAATACAGAACAAAATCGAATATTAGAGTTGATAGAATTAGCATCTTCCAGTAATAGCAAGCCCGACAACTGTGACGCACTAGACCCTACATGAATAGCACAAGCTTATCTGAAGGGAATCTAAAAAGCAAAAACTGAAAAGACAAAAGCCGACATAAACAGTGAAAGGCACTAGACCTTTCAAAAAATAATGAACAGGAAAAGGCACTTGACCTTTCAAAAAAAGCAGAAGCCATATGAACAAGAAAAGGCACTTGACCTTTCGAAAAAGAATGAACAGGAAAATGCACTTGATCTTTCAGTAAAGCAGAAGCCATTCTCTCTCTGTCGTCCACCTGTAAAGTAGGAATGATAGTTTAGACATTTCAGAGGCCTATATAAGGCTCTCATTATGTAAGGAGAAGGGCATCCGAAAATTGACCCTACTTCCAAATTTCATAGAACTACTACTACTACCGCTGCAATTCTCTCTTTTGTACAAATGCTAAGTTTGAAATAAAACTTGTAAGTTTTAAAGTTATTTATCATACCATGTCAGGGGTTTTTCAGTAGGGGGTTTTTGGCAGGGAATTTTTCTTTTTCTTCTTTTATTAGTTTGGAGTTTGCGGGTTTTTTGGGGGCCACCATTTTTTTGTTGTTGTGGTGCAACAACTGGTGTATTTATTAGTGGAGGATATCATCTTTTCTCTTTTGGATCAAGGCTCCATACATCGCATGGTTACAGTATTGTCCATATTCCCGTATGTCCTTCCTGAATATTTTTTCTTTGTAGCCCAGACAGTGATAGAACATCTCTGTGTTGCAATCAGTATTTAGAAATATGTGGGTTTTCTCTCATATTTTTGAGGAAATCACTGGTTAAAAGATTTTTAAAGCAAAAAATATTAGGAATCAATTTGCAGAAAATAATTTTTAATGCAATATTTTGAAAATATCTTTGATGTGGTAAATCATGCTTCAAAAGTTTGTGTATGTAAAGTCATCAATTATTTTGATGGAACTGGTATCACGGTATCTAGGGGACTCAGAATTCTGATCTAAAAAACTATTCCTTAATTCTCCTAGATGACAAGAATAAGTTTTTATCAGATTGAGGTCTCTATCTTTTAGTTTTGTCAAAAAAGGAAATCTTAAATTCTTATTATTGGAATCAAAAGAGATGAAATCATTATCAACCTTATAAGGGGTGATAAGATTTATAAATGGTATTTCTAAGATAACGGAGTTGTGAATGTCTTTTACTAAAACAAACAATGTTGCTATAGAAACTCCATCGTTAATAATAGATGCGCTGGTTTGGGAATTGATTTCTAACTTTGTGTTATGAGTCGCTGCTAATGTTTCCTGGGTATTTTCATGGAATTTATCAAGTATTAGACCTGTTTTTATGCAATTCAGATTTGCTCCTGTGTCAAAAAGAGCAATAGTAGTGATTCTAAAATTGCTTGGGAATTTAAGGGTTATTTTGACAAGGTATTTTTTTGACGTGATCTGTCTTATGACAATAAGGAATTATTTTGGGATCTATTCAAGATGTGGGTTATCAGAAGGTACTTTTGGATTTTCAAAGTCAGAATTGTCGGACTCAGAACTTAACTTAGAACTCTCCTGGCTTTCTTTTGAAAGGATTGTTTTTATTAATAGAGAATCTTGTTCTTGTTTTTCTTTTAGAACTTTGATCTCTAGTTTTATTTGTTTTATCTCCTTTTGAAGTTCTAGAACTGGCGTTTCTCTGGAATCTTTCATCTTTTTACTCTTCTTCAGGATTTTGGTCAAGTCGTAGATATTTTTGGAAATATTTGGCAAAATCATAATTTTGGTATCTTTTTTCTCGTCTGTAAAGGATTTGAGGAGTTTATTCAAATAATCCTTTTGGTGTTCGACATCTATGTATTTAACCATATCTAACATGAATTCTTAGTCTTCGGTCAAAGCACAAACATTTTTTCCCTTACCCTTATTAGATTTTTCAGATGAACTGGTCGTGAGCAATTCATCTATTTGGAGGGCTTTGTTGTCTTCAGAAGACAGAGAAAAATAGTCAGGTTCTGACTCAGCGTTTGAATCAGAGGAATCAATGAGAAGTTTGGAGATTTTTTGGGTCATTTCATCGTCGAGTTTCAATTCTTCAAGTTTTGTATTCATTTTACAGTATCTCGAAGTATGATCTTTTTTGTGGCATTTGTAACACGTAATATCTTTGTATTTGGAATTGGTCTTTTTGGGATTTGGTCTATTTTTGGAATAGCGAGTATTTTTGTAAGGATTTTTGTAATACTTTTGTTAGTCTTGCTGAAATCCCTCTTTTTGTAATCTCTTGATGTACTCTTAAGGGATTTATGAGTCTTGCTACAATATCTTGTACAGCTCGGAGAAGGTTTTGTGAAATTAGTATCAAACTATTTGCGAAAAGTACCAAGTTCGCACATAGTTCTCTTTACCTCCAATTTGAGGTGTTTTTGTAATTTCAGGTCTTGACAGATCTTTATACCTTCCTGTTGAGTTATACCGACTAGTTGTCCGTATGTAAACTCACTGTAGGGTATACTATGTTTACCAAAATACTCTTTGATTTTGTTCCTAATATTTTCTCCTAAAAGGGTAGGTAGTCCGGCCAGGAATTTCTCTTTCCAAAATGGCTGGTTGGAATCTTGCCTAAGCATAACTCTGGTTAAGAAAGTATTTTTTTACCATTGGAAATCACTAACTTTTTTTCAATTGAGGTTAGAAAGTAACTCGACATTTTTATCTTTTAGATGCGAAGAATCTCCTATAAAATTTAAAGAGATTGTGAGTATCAAGGTTGATACAGTATCTTGTAGGGGTTCACCCTGATCATCGAGGATTGGAATTCCATCTTTATCAGTTTTGATAGAATTGATGATGTATTTCTTTTATTGATCAATGAGATAATTATCCCACCAACCTTTCAATTGACTAGAGAATCATGTGATGAGCAGTTCTGCAATGGTCTTGTCTTGTGTACCATTCTGGGTTTTATATGCATTTTCAGCCATGGTCATTTGTTGGAGAAAACTGAGGATATTGTATTCAGTCATCCCATCTATGTTCCAATCATAAATGGAAGAGGCATTGAAACGTGATTGAGCTATGGATTTTACTATTCCTAGATATGGAGCAGGAATTATTTGCAAATGTTGTTGTTGTACCTGTTGTATTGGTCTTTGCCGATCCATATGGTTAACAAAGGGATTTTCATTTTGGATTTGTTCTAGAGTATCACTGTCGTCGGAATCATTCGTTAGAGTTGTGATTTTATTGGATGATTGCGGGGTATCTGGAACAACGTGTTCTGTATTAGAACTGTTGGATGTCCCAATTCTACTCAATTGATCTTGTATAGCATGAATAAATTCAGATTTATTTTGCTGGATGTTTTTGACACCATCTTTGGACACCTGAAAGGGTTTAAAGATAGGGCTTTTCAATTTCGTATCCTTAGTCATTCCTGGGGAATCTATGGTGACTAAAGGGTGGTATTTTATGTCTTTTTCCACTCTATCGAGTTGTTTTTCTAGGGTATTCAAACTGATATTGGTGAAATTATTTTGTGCGAGGATATTCTTTGTGTTTGTTTTTACATCCTCTGCTTGATTCTTAAGAGGAATCGCGTCTACAAGGAAGCCATGAATGTTTAGCTTAATACCTTGTAGATGAGGGTGGTTGGACGGGACTTTCCAATAATCAACTAGGGTTTCCCACTCCGGTGTCTTGTTCCTAGTCGTAACGAGATTTACCATTTTAGAAAAGGGATAATCAATGGAATTTTCGGAGGAATAAATTTCAAACCAGTCAAAAAATAGGATGTTCTTCCTATGTTCATTTACAAAATCATAGAATTCTTCCTGTATTTTTGTCCTAGTACTTGAACAGGTTTTGAGGAACCAAATTCTTTTTTCTAGGTTGTATTTTTCATAAAAATCATTTTGTAGATTGTCTATTTGGAATTCTTTTTGTAAAACACCAATTTCGTTTACTATGTTATTTGTAATCGAGGAAAATGTCAGACTAGTATGTTTTTGGTCCTCTATCTTTTCTCTAACAGTAGAATTTTCATAAACGGGTCTAGGTATTTCGTTTGTGTAATCTATGTTTTTGGTAAATCTGACGTAGAATGTCTGAGTTTTATTTTGTAAGGAGTATTTATTACTGAAGGAATTTGTGAGACTCTTCCTAAGTCTAGGGTTTCTATGGAACTAGAATCATCGTATCTACTACTCGTAGATCTTCTATGGAACGATAGACTAACTCTACCGTCTTGGTATTGGGTTACTTCTCTAAGACATGTTTTTGGTTGGGAAGTCTCTATAGGTTCAGGTTTAACTACACCTTCCAGGATCCATTCGTCTGGTAGGGTAATGTCCTTCCACCTAATAGGTCTTGGTATTACGGTGTTAGATTTGGAAAGATCTGTGTAAAAGAAGGGTTTTGCCTTTCTTACTATGGTATCTGACTTTTGTAGCAAAAGCTAAAGTCATAGCTTTGTAATGGATTCTAAAAATTATTGCTACGTGAATTGATCCTTCAAGCATTTGGTAATTGTGTGTCTTTATTTGTAAGACAAGGGATTTTTGGATATTTTTGTCGTTTAAAGAAACTGAGAAATTTGGGTAACAGTCAAAAGATATTGGTCCTGTGTAGAGACTAGACTCAATAGAACTCAATAGGGAATCTTCAAAATTAGTGAATCTGACATCTCGTAAGATAGCAAGAATTGATGTGTTTAATCCTTCCTTAGTCAAGGGTTTTATCCCTACTTGGACTAATCCAATATGGATGTATTTGTAATTTCTTTCTCTGTGTTTTTTCAAGGAATTTTGAGAAAGTAATTGGATTGTTTCAAAGGGTTGAGATAATTGGATATCTCTCTCCTCTGTTTTGATAGAGAATCAGTTTTGAAGAACTAGTATCTGGAATTTTTGTAAATCTGATCTCGATTTACTCTCGGTATTTCCCAATTATCAATAGATTTTTCAAAATCTTTTATCACGATTTCTTTGGTGTTTATTAACTTCTTTGAATCCATAAAAGAAGATGAACCAAAATCACAAAAAGTAGATCTGTTAAGAAACATATCCATGTTATAAAACCCCTATAACAGAGCACCTGGACTCTTCCTACAATCAAAGGCTTTCACGGAGTATAACTGCCTACGTTCGTTGAGGACTT
This sequence comes from Anisodus acutangulus, assembly GCA_029783415.1. Lineage (NCBI taxonomy): Eukaryota > Viridiplantae > Streptophyta > Magnoliopsida > Solanales > Solanaceae > Anisodus > Anisodus acutangulus. The sequence goes on from CM056493.1 coordinate 34,378,621, forward strand.
ACTGACCCTGGACCATCCTAAGCAAAAAACCTCGGAAGAACCCAAACCTCTAACAAGGAATCTCATCTGATCTGGACAGTATTCTCTCTATCTCTACCCTTTATGGCTTTGATACCAAACTTACGCCGAGGATCTAAAAGGGATAACAAACATGGAAGTAATTGAGATATAAGGTATTGAAGAATCAATGGATAATTGAAATATGCAGAAAGCAAATAAAGATTAACTTACAATTTAAGGTTCTAGTTAAGGAAACCATAAACAAAGGTTCTGCAGGAATTTAAATTAAATAGGCGGTAGAACCAGCCAAATATTTAATGCAGGAATTTAAAGAATTTAAAAGCATGAAGTATTTAAAAGATTAGGAGGTAGTACCGTCCATAATCATATTCATTTAAAATATTAAAATTTACAAAGTATTTTGTCAAGGAGATATACCTTGGGAATTTCTAAGGTATTTTGGGAATTTCGGATCATATTTTTGGTTCTTCCGAGGTTTTTTGCTTAGGATGGTCCGGAGTCAGTAAGTCCTCAAAGAATGTAGGAAGTCATACTCCGTGAAACGCCTTTGATTGTAGGAAGAGTCCAGGTGCTCTGTTATAGGAGTTTTATAACATGGATCCGTTTCTCAACAAATCTACTTCTTGTGATTTTGGTTCATCTTCTTCCATGGATTCAAAGAAGATAATAAACTCCGAAGAAATCTTGATACAAGATTTTGAAAAATCTATTGATAATTGGGAAATACCGAGGGTAAATCGAGATCATATTTACAAAAATTCCAGATATCAGTTCTTCAAAACTGATTTCTCTATCAAAACAGAGGAGAGAGATATCCAATTATCTCAACCCTTCGAAACAATCCAATTACTTTCTCAAAATTCCTTAAAAAACACAGGGAAAGAAATTACAAATACATCCATATTGGATTAGTCCAAGTAGGGATAAAACCCTTGACAAAGGAAGGATTAAACATCTCAATCCTTGCTATTCTAAGAGATGCCAGATTTACAAATTTCGATGATTCCCTATTGCGTTCTATTGAGTCCAGTCTCTGCACAGGACCAATATCTTTTGACTGTTACCCAAATTTCTCAGTTTCTTTAAATGATAAAAATATCCAAAAGTCCCTTGTCTTACAAATAAAGACACACAATTATCAGATGCTTGAAGGATCAATTCCTGTAGCAATAATTTTTAGAATCCATTACAAAGTTATGATTTCAGCTTTTGCCACAAAAAGCAGATACCATAGTAAGAAAGGCGAAATCCTTCTTTTACAAACAGATCTTTCCAGATCTAACACCGTAATACCAAGACCTAGACGAATGGATCCTGGAAGGTATAGTTAAACCTGAACCTATATAGACTTCCCAACCAAATACCTGTCTTAGAGAAGTAACCCAATACCAAGACAGCAGAGTTAGTCTATCGTTCCATAGAAGATCTACGAGTAGTAGATACGATGATTCTAGTTCCGTAGAAACCCTAGACTTAGGAAGAGTCTCACAAATTTCTTCAGTAATAAATACTCCTTACAAAACAAAACTCAAACATTCTACGTCAGATTTACCCAATCTAAGAAACATAGACTCCACAAACGAAATACCTAGACACGTTTATGAAAATTCCACTGTTAGAGAAAATATAGAGGACCAAGAACCTACTAGTTTGACATTTTCCTCGATTACAGAGAACATAGTAAACGAAATTGGTGTTTTACAAAAAGAATTCCAAATAGACAAGAAATTCCTACAAAATGATTTTTATGAAAAATACAACCTAGAAAAAAGAATTTGGTTCTTCAAAAACTTTTTAAATACTAGGACAAAAATACAAGAAAAATTCTATGATTTTGTAAATGAACATAGGATAAACATCCTATTTTTTAACTAGTTTGAAATTTATTCCTCCGAAAATTCCATTTATTATCCCTTTTCTAAAATGGTAAATCCCGTTACAACTAGGAACAAGACATCGGAGTGGGAAACCCTAGTTGATTCTAGGAAAGTCCAGTCCAACCATCCTCCTCTACAAGGTATTAAGCTAAACATACATGGCTTCCATGTAGACGCGATTCCTCTTAAGAATCCAGCAGAGGATCAAAAAACAAACACAAAGAATATCCTCGCACAAAACAATTTCACTAATATCAGTTTGAATACCCTGGGAAAACAACTCGATAGAGTGGAAAAACACATAAAAGACCACCATTTAGTCACCATAGATTCCCCAGGAACGACTAAGGATACGGAATTGAAAAGCCCTATCTTTAAACCCTTTCAGGTGTCCAAAGATGGTGTTAAAAACATCCAGCAAAATAAGTCTAAATTTATTCAGGCTATACAAGATCAATTGAGTAGAATTGGGACATCCAACAGTTCTAATACAGAACATGTTGTTCCAGATACCCCACAATCATCCAATAAAATCACAACTCTAACGAATGATTCCGACGACAGTTATACTCTAGAACAAATCCAAAACAAAAAACCCTTTGTTAACCATATGGATTGGAAAAGACCAATACAACAGGTACAACAACAACAGTTGCAAATAATTCCTGCTCCGGATCTAGGAATAGTAAAACCCCCAGCTCAATCCCATTTCAATGCCTCTTCCATTTATGATTGAAACATAGATGGGATGACTGAATACAATATCCTCAGCTTTCTCCAACAAATGACCATGGTTGAAAATTCCTATAAAACCCAGAATGGTAAATAAGACAAGACCATTGTAGAACTGCTCATCACATGATTCTCTGGTCAATTGAAAGGTTGGTGGGATAATTATCTCACTGATCAACAAAAGGAAGACATCATCAATTCTATCAAAATTGATGAAGAAAGAATTCCAATCCTCGATGATCAGGGTGAACCCCTATAAGATGTTGTATCAACCTTGATACTCACAATCTCTTTAAATTTCATAGAAGATTCTTTGCATATAAAAGATAAAAATACCGAGTTACTTTCTAACCTCAAGTGCAAAAAACTCAGTGATTTCCAATGGTACAAGAATACTTTCTTAACCAGAGTTATGCTTAGGGAAGATTCCAACCAGCCATTTTGGAAAGAGAAATTCCTGGCCGGACTACCTACCATTTTAGGAGAAAAGGTTAGGAATAAAATCAAAGAGAATTGTGGAAAACAGATTATACCCTACAGTGAGTTTACATACGGACAACTAGTCAGTATAACTCAACGGGAAGGTCTAAAGATCTGTCAAGACCTTAAATTATAAAAACACCTCAAATTGGAGCTAAAGAGAACTAGGTACGAACTTGGTACTTTTTGCAAACAGTTTGATACAAATTTCACAAAACCTTCTTCAAGTTGTACAGGAAACTGTAGCAAGACTCACAAATCCCTTAAGAGTACATCAAGAGGTTACAAAAAGAGAGATTTCAGCAAGACTAACGAAGAGTATTACAAAAATCCTTATAAAAATCTCGTTATTCCAAAAATAGACCAAATCCCAAAAAAACCGATTCCAAATACAAAGATATTACGTGTTACAAGTGCCATAAAAAAGTTTATACTTCGTTATATTGTAAAATGAATACAAAACTACAAGAATTGAAACTCGACGATGAAGTGACCCAAAAAATCTTCAATCTTCTCATTGATTCCTTCGATTCAAACGCTGAGTCAGAACCTGACTATTTTTCTCTGTCTTCTGAAGACAACAAATCCCTCCAAATAGATGAATTGCTCACGACCAGTTTATCTGAAAAATCTTATAAGGGTAAGGGAAAACATGTTTGTGCTTTAACCAAAGACCAAGAATTCCTGTTAGAAATGGTTACACATGTAGATGTTCAACACCAAAAGGACTATTTCAATAGACTCCTCAAATCCTTTACAGACGAGAAAAAAGACATACACAACTTCGTCATCTTATGAACACTGTTCATAAATCTTATCACCCCTCATAAGGTAGATAATGATTTCATATATTTTGATTCCATTAATAAGAATCTAAAATCCCTTTTCTAAACAAACCAAAACCAAGAGACCTCAATCTGATAAAGACTTATTCATGTCATCTAGAAGAATTGATGAATGATTTTTTAGATCAGAAACCTGGCTCCCCTAGAACTTATGATACTCGTTTCATCAAATTAATTGATACCTTTGCATACAAAGAATTTTTGAAAAATGATTTACGATGTCAAAATATTGCATTAAAAAATATTTTCTACAAATTGATTCCTAACATTTTTTACTTTAAAGAAAATCTTTTAACTTGTGATTTCTTCAAAAACATGAGAGAAAATCCACAAATTTCTGATACAGGTTGCAACGCAAAAATGTCCTATCATTGTCCCTTTCCCCACTGTTTGGGCTACAAGGACAAGATATCCAGGAAAGACATGCGAGAATCCGGGCAATACTGTGTCTATGCGATGTGTGGAGCCTTACTCCAAAAGAGAAAGGAATAGGTTTCTCTGCCAATAAATACACTAGTTGTTGCACCACAACAACAAACAAATTCCATGGCCCCCAAAAAACCCATAAACTCCAACACTTCCAAACTAACAAAAGGAAGAAAAACAATTCCCTGCCAAAACTCCCACCGAAAAACCCCTGACATGGTATGACGCAGTTATGAAAGAAGAAAACGAAAATGCCGCAATATCTGTGCAGAAAACACCAGCAACTCCCGCACAGAAAATAACTACTGAGAATCTTCCACAACTCGTTGCAAAATCCCCGAAACTACAGCAGACATTGATACAACTTAAATTCCCAAACAAGAAGTTGCTCAAAGATCAGGAGAGGAAAAAACCTCTCAAAATTTTACAAAAATTGAGAAAGGAGAATCTTCAAAAACCCTTTCTCAAAAACAATTTTCAAAAACAAAACTTATGGTTTCACAAGTCCCCAAAAAACCTGCCCCTGAATTCTTCATAAAACCATTTTTTCAAAATATTGTAACTATTGAAAAAGGATTTTTTGACCAAGACCCTTTTTAGTATTACAAATTTATTTTGGACAAGGATGATTTTACAAATCATGAGATATTTTAATAACCCCATATTTTTATCAGGCTATCCTTGAAATATCAAGATCAGCAACAATTAAAAATAATTATTATAAAAATAACCTAGATCCCTCTTATTCTATTTGCAAAATACTTAACGTAATGCTCCAAGCGATTGGGGGAATGATCTGTGTCAACTCCTAAATTTCCCAGATACCCATAAAAATGAACCATTTTTTATATTCCTTTTAATTACTAGGATTACCAACAAGCTTGGTTCAATTCCTTTTTTATTCAAAATACCAACCAACGCCACACTTGGCTTTTCCATTTTGATACCTCATGTAATCCATCACAATTTCCAACATGGTGGAATTCATGGTGGGAACAATTCGGATGCTCCCTTGAAATACAAAAACCCCAAGTCACTAAATCTATCAGCCTTTTAAAGTCTCAATATAAACCCACTGAAGAAGAAAAGATATTTGTGCCACTGCACTTTTTTCACACCAAATTCCATTTACCATGGGTTTTCACATAGTCTGTACATTTTTTAGAAAATAAAATCCCGACAATCCGAAGAATATTTAAGATTCGATGGTGGGACAACTTTAAAATACCAGCAAGCCTCACACAACAAAAAGTCCAGGAATGGCTAAATGCCCGAAAGTCCATTCAATTACAGGTGCCTCTACAAACACCACAAGCACCACTACAAACACCGGAGCACACCCAGTTCCTTTCACAAAAATCCAAGATAGGCTCAATGCTCGTAGCGGCCAAAAATCCAAGATAGGCTCAATGCTCGTAGCGGCCAAAAATCCAAGATAGGCTCAATGCTCGTAGCGGCCAAAAATCCAGAAGAAATGCAAGCCATAATTCTGAAGTTTGCACCGTCTTCATCAAAACAAGGCTCTTCATCATCATCATCAGAAGAAGAACCAGAAATTGATATTGAAGACAATCCGAATTTTGGCAACAGTGGATTTTGAAGAAAATTTCCAAAAGAATTCAAAATATCCGGAGTAGAGTTCAGACAAAATTCCGACAAAAGAAAGTGCCCAAAAAGATACTTTCAAAAAGAAAACAGTAAAAGCAAAAAGATCAGCAATAATTCAAGAAAATGCCAAAGTCAATGATGTCATGGATGATGTCATTCTCCACTCAGATGAATAGTCATTCTCCACTCGGATGAATAGTCATTCTCCACTTGGATGAATAGTTGATTCCCTTTAATTACAAAAATGCCATGTAAAACTCCTATAAAAGGAGACCACATCTCCCTTGGTTAGACAGGCTTTTCCTTTCAAGCTTTTTCTTTCACATTTCTCTTTCATACATTTCAGATTTTAGAGAGAAGTGAGAGCTCCAAAGAAAATCCCCTTTAGTTAGATCAAAATACCCCTCATATGATTCAGTTCATATGACTCATTTCATATGACTCATATCATATGATCCAAAATACCTTAGAAATTCCCAAGGTATATCTCCTTGACAAAATACTTTGTAAATTTTAATATTTTAAATGAATATGATTATGGATGGTATTACCTCCTAATCTTTTAAGTACTTCATGCTTTTAAATTTTTTAAATTCATGCATTAAATACTTGGCTGGTTCTACCGCCTATTTGATTTAAATTCCTGCAGAACCTTTGAATTATGGTTTTCTTAACTGGAACCTTAATTTGTAAGTTAATCTTGATTTGCTTTCTTCATATTTCAATTATCTTTTAATTGTTCAATCCCTTATATCTCAATTCCTTCCCTGTCTGTTATTCCTTTTACATCCTCGGCCTAAGTTTGGTATCAATATATATATATATATGGGACTCAGTATTATCATCGCCATCTGTAGTGGTGTGCACATATAAGTGTCATACCCGGCCGACTATAGCGCGGCTTGGTGTCATGATATATATATATAATGCATGAATGACCTCAGAAAAATATCATGAATAATCGGAGTGACATAAGGTCGTTATCCTCTAACTATTGTTATGTAACTACGTACGTCAGCTATCGTGAAACCAATAAGGAGCATAGAACATCACATCATGAAAGATAATACAAAGTGCGTAAAAGTACTCCCTGCAAGGGACAAACAAGAGCCATGAAATATTTTAAAGAGTATAGAACAAACATAACTTCAATAGTTAAGAGTAGAGTTCTCTTTTGCGGATGTTTTGTCATATGTCGTTATTTCAAGGATCATGTCAAAAGAAAGAAAAGGTAATTCTTATATACTTTGGATAACGCCCCTTCAATAGCTATTACGGATCAGCGTGTGCAACTAGCGTTAATCTTGAACTATCTCCGGATTAATGATAGCACCGAGAGTTTCTAGCAACTAAATGAACATTAATCTCACCGCGATGAACAACAGAACGACGAGATCAAAGAGGTGTACAAAACCCATATGTTATTTTTCAGAAAAATTATACATTACTCCCCTAGAATTGCATGTCACGTTTCTACTATATCAATACAAATTACAAAGTCATGTTGCAGGTTGCTACTATATGAATACAAATTACAAAGTGGTCTTGCTACCATATAGATGGAATCACGTTAATGTTCTTCAATAAATAGAAATATATGATTGCACCTATATTCTTTTGTTTCTTCCCTTCCATTAGCAAAACATGTATCACTTTAATGGGGTATGGGGGTTACTTTACCATAGTGGGATGTGTGTCCCACTCTTAGAGCTTACTTTGCAAAAGAGTCAACTAAGCATGTCACCTAGCAACATAAATTACCTAGTCATTGCTAGTCCTTGCTCAAGAATCATACTTTCTACCACGTGATGATATCCCCATTAATTTTCTATCCATAATTCCTAATTAGTTTACTAATCTCACAAGTAAATCTAATATTAATCCAATTACCCACATAATTTATTTTTTTATCTCAATTCACTCAAATATTAATCACTTTAATACACTTCATATACTTTACTACGATGATCATGTGGTACACTAGTTCATAGCTTCTTTTGGCATACACAAAATATTATTTTTAATCTCCTTTGTCATATTTTTTTAAGTCGTAAATCATTTCGGGACTTTATCCTTGTATGCACCGAGCTCTTGATATGCACGATTAAATGTGTCTAATTTTTCACGTGGCTCGGGTCTACTTACATACGTTGAGCGGTTCAACCTATAGCCCAAAAGCCTGGGTATTACATTGATGAACTTATATTTTTCGATTCGTTTAACCTCTAACCTTCACGATACTTATTATCACTTATTAAACATAGCATAAATACTTATTACCTTTAAAAAAATCTTCTCCTTCGAGCTTATTCCGACTAACTTACGACGTAACCTAGCATATAAAAATATGGGATGTAACATCTTTCCCCCCTTAGGAGCATCCGTCTTCGAATGTGGGGTGTACACGAGTATACAGATACTCTTTAAGGCTTTCTAGAAATTTGGTCATAGTCTCCCCTATAAGTGGGGCTATCCATATCCTTGTGAATAAGCAGAAGATATCTAAACTTGTCTCGTAAGACCATGCATCATAGCCTATACAATAATAGACCTCATACGGTCATCAAACATCGGGTATATCACCGCGGAATTGGAACTTACTCCATGAATCATTACACTAGCTCTTTGTCAAGCTTTTCTTACCATATCAAGTCTCACATCATGAATAGAAGAATTGCATTTGAATCATAGTCGATGACCATGCCACCCCCGCTCCTCGATGGACAATTCCTCATAATATGTCTTAGCTGCCCACAAGAGTAACACAAATTTGATCCATGACGACATTGCTCGAAATAAGATCTACCACACTGATCACAATGAGGCAAAAGAAGCCTCGCCTGATTATAATCGCCTCTACATTTTGACCCTGCTGTCCTAGAACTCTAACCTTGTCCAGAATAAATAGATCGATCCCAGCTTGGTACCTAAAACTGCGGGAGTGCACTGACGACTGGATAAACTGAATATCCAGAAGTCTGGAGTCTAGGTCCACCTCTGAACTTACCAAAATCATCTGCAAAGCGGGCCCTCTTATGCTAACCCCTGTCCCATGCTCGATCGACATATTGTTACTGCTTATGTTCTTCTGAATTCTAAGCGTATGCTTCGATATAAGAGAGATTCAGAGATGTTGTAGTACATTCATTTACCAGATGCGACCCCAACCATTAACAAATAGATGCACCCTATCACTTATTTCAGCAACTAGAGTAGGGGCATACCCGACCAAAGAGTTAAACTGCATACGGTATTCCCATACACTTATGTTGCCCTACTTAAGATGTAAAACATGTCTTATCTAGCCCGTCGGAGCTCCACTGGCAAATAATGCTGCAAAAAGGCCTTAGAAAACTCCCTCCATCTAGCTGATGGGGCATTAGGTCCCTTGGACTGCTCCTATATCTCATACTATGTCACAACGACATCCTGCAGTCTATAAGAGGCCAACTCCACTGACTCAGTGTCGGCATGCATTACCCTTAAAATCCACTGCATTTGATCTAAGAAGTTCTGCGGATCGGCATTCAAGTATGACCCTGTAAACACTGGTAGATCCAAATTAATGAAGTCCCAAACTCTTGCGCTAACAGCTCTGTCAGAAGATCTACGAACCTAACGTTGGAACTGAGTGGGAGTCAATAATTGAACTACACTATGTATATCGAGATTCTTCTTAGGAGCAACCTGGGAAGGAACTAGAGGTATATCAACTCCCCTGGGATCCTATGGAGGTGTTGGGGATGAAGTCCTGGAGGCTCGAGATATAGCCTCATCATGATGCTCCTGCTGCCCCGTGTTAGCGGGTGGTACCTGACTCCCACCCTCTCCCAACTCTACATCTATCCTTCGAATATCCTCCTATCGTCTAGTAGTAGCGGGCATCACTGAAAATATACACTAGATTTAGATTAGGAGACCAAATTCTTACGACTTGGCTCTAATAGACGATCTAAGATAAGAAAGAAGACAACCATCCTAAATGTCCCGTAGCCTCCTACTTATAAATGTGGTGAAGAACATATCCATAAACAAGACTGTACTAGACATGATTTGTAGACTCCTTAGAACAGAACTGTTCTGATACCAAGTTTGTCATATCTCAACCTCGGGGGTTGTGGCCGGCACTCGGCACCCTAAGGCCTGAGCATACCAACCATAGTATCTGAACCACACGTAGCAAGACTTAGGCCGACAAGGCCTCTAATCAACAATAACAAGATAAGATTCAACAAGGCCATACATGCAGAAGAAGCCTAATAACATATATATACACATACGTACTAAGGCCGAAAAGGCCATCAAAGATACAACATACTATCCAAAAGTAGCCGGCAATGCCATATCAAATAACTGAACATGCGACACTAGTCTACACGCCTCTAAACATGACATCGAGTAGTAACTAGTCAGGACAGGGCCCGTCATACCTATGATATGCATATATATATATATATATATATATATATATATATATATATAGCAAAACAAACACCTACCAATATACTAAACAATTATAGAAGAAGGGAGTGTATCGACAATAACTGCTGAATCAAATCACCTACTATGGGGAAGCGTCGAATCGTTTGTCTATACCTATGGGCATCAAACGTAGTGCCCCAGCAAGGAACATCAGTAGAAAAGAATGTACTAAATATGTAAGACAGGTGAATATAAGTAAAGACAATAACAAGTGTGATAGAGTGTAAAGATATAGCCTGAATGGGACTCGGTCCGGCCCTAAATGCTAATATCATATCGTACCAGGCCTTAAATGGGACTCGGTCCGGCCCTAAATGCTAATATCATATCGTACCAGGCCTTAAATGGGACTCGGTGTTATCGTACCTGACCTTAATAGGACTCGGTGTTATCATACCCAACTGAAGTGGTGTGCACATATAAGTGTCGTACCCGACCGTCTATAGCGCGACTCGATGTCATAAAATAGATACATAATATAATGCATGAATGACCTTAAGAAAACATCATGAATAGTCAGAATGACATAAGGTCATTATCCACTGACTATCGTTATGTAACTATGTATGTCAACTGTCGTAAAACCAATAAGGAGCATAGAACATTACATAATGAAAGATAATACAAAGTATGTAAAAGCACTCATAGCAAGGGACAAACAAGAGCTATAAAATCTTTTCAAGAGTATAGATTAAGCATAACTTTAATAGTTAAGAGTGGAGTTCTCTTTTGCGGATATTTCGTCACATGTCGTTATTTCAAGGATCATGCCAAAAGAAAGAAAAGGCAAGCCTTACATACTTTGGATAACGCCCCTTCGATAGCTATTATGGATCAGCCCGTGCAACTAGCATTAATCTCAAACTATCTCCGAATTAATGATAGCACCGTTAGTTTCTAGCAACTAAATGAACATTAATCTCACCGCGATGAACAACACAACGACGAGATGAAGAGGTGTACGAAACCCGTATGTTGTTTTTCAGAAAAATTATACATTGCTCCCCTAGAATTGCAAGTCACGTTGCTACTATATCAATACAGATTACAAAGTCGTGTTGTTGATTGCTACTATATGAATACGAATTACAAAGTGGTGTTGCTGCCATTTAGATGGAATCACGTTAATGTTCTTCCAAGAATAGAAATATATGATTGCACCTATATTCTTTTGTTGTTGCCCTTCCATTAGCAAAATATGTATCACTTTAATGGGGTATGGGGGTTTATTTACCATAGTGGGATGTGGGTCCTACTCTTAGAGCTTACTTTGCAAAAGAGTCTCCTAAGCATGCCACCTAGCTACATAAATTACATAGTCATTTATAGTCCTTGCTCAAGAATCATACTTGCTACCATGTGATGATATCCCCATTAAATTACTATCAATAATTCATTATTAGTTTACTAATCTCGCAAGTAAATCCAATTTTAAACCAATTACCCATATAATAAATTTTTTGATCTCAATTCACTTAAATATTAATCACTTTAACACACTTCATATACTTTACTACCATGATCATGTGGTATAGCACTAGCTCATAGCTTCTTTTGCCACATACACAATATTATTTCCAATCTCCTTTGTCACATTTTTAAGTCGTAAATCATTTCAGAACTTTTTCCTTGTATGCACTGAGCTCTTGATATGCACGATTAAATGTGACCAAAATTCCACGTGGCTCGAGTCCACTTTCATACGTTGAGCGGTTCAACCCATAGCCCGAAAGCCCGGGTATTATATTGATGAACTTATATATTTCGATCCATTTACCTCTAACCTTCAATATACTTATTATCACTTGTTAAACATAGCATAAATACTTATTACCTTAAAAAATATTCTTCGAGCTTATGCCGACTAACTTACGACGCAACCTAACGTACAAATATACGGAATGTAACAAAAAGCATAAGTAAGAGCTTCAATATAAGAGAGAGTCAAGAAGGATCAACCTGTACTCGTAACTTGCCACTATAGGCCATGATATGCAATGCAATATATACACGTATATATGCCTTCATAAATCATCAAGCCGCTCTTTGGGACCATATCATATCGTATCAAGCCTCTCTTTGGGGCTAACATCATCATCATAATCAACTGATCAGTGGTGCCATAATATTTATATATGTATATAGTGTATATAACGCCTTCATGTGAACCATATGCATGAGAGACAAAGTATACTTCTTTGAACTTGTCTGAGTGACGTAAGGTCATTACGCCCTCCGACTAACTTGATTAAGCTAACATATTAACATACCTTTAATTATGAGTCAATAAGACAAGATACATTATAACTCATTAAACTTCTTCAATAGAATGAAGAACATATACATTTCTAGCTTCCCATACTAGAGTCACATAGGGCGGACATTCATTTACGTTTGTTTTCTTACGGGCCATACCAAAAGAAGGAAACGATAGCCTTAACATACTTTTGTCGTTTACTCAGCAACGCAACATATAAATTCCCATAGCACTTCAATCTATATTAAAGACAATAGAACCTATGATTAATGCCATGAAAGGACTTATAAACACATCCTAAGCTAGTAGCTCTCTTATAGAAAATTGGACATCACCTCCCCTACATTTCCGTACTTCCCGAATTCAAAACAGTAGAACACAAAAATACTAACAATAGAAACAACCAATCCCAACCATCCAGCCCCTCAACAAGCAAGAGCAATTCCAACAACTCAAAGCAATAGTACAATGAGAGGCAAGCTCGGTTTCAGATTACTACGACACGTTTCCATTTTTTCTCTTCTTTCAAATGTCCAAGTGTAAGTGACAAATTGACTTGTCATGTTTTATGGAGATTTAGATCAAAGGTAAAGAAATTGCACTGCTGGTACATTTTCTATTGCTAAAATCAGTTAGATCAGTATCATAGCTTTGCTAGTGGAGAACCTGGATGTTGGGAACTTGACAAAAAAACCAAGGTGGATATAGGAGGCATTCTGTAAAAGTCTGAAAGTCAGGGTTACAGTACCAGTTTCTCAAAAAAAAAAGAAAAAAAAAAGAAAAAATAGGCTGAAAGGCAGGTTTCGGGTGGATAAGGAGGTTACAGTTCTCTGTCCAGACCTCCAAGCTTTTGTTTTGTGTCTCGGAGTTTTATTTGTAGGAAAATAAACTCACTAACTTGCGATTGAGACATTTAATTTTGTTGTATTATATTTTACTCAGTAGCAAGCCAAGGAACTACGACAATCATGTATCTCCTTTTCTATGTTCTGTTTTGCTCGGAAAACAAATATGTTGAAAGAAGCAAGCATCAATGTGTATAAAAGTTCATGGACCAAAGAGAAAAGGATAGGAGAATAATTCTGTGCATTGGTAGACCTGTTACTTATGTACCCTGTTCGCGCCCTCTCTTTTGTGCCCTCTGTCAATCTTGTGGAGAGGTACTGCCTAGAAGTAATTCATCATCATTCGGTTAAGATCAACCTAATTTTTCCTCCTTGATGTTCAGTGGAAGCCTCCACCCTTATACAGGTCACTTTTTCTACAATGTTAATACCAAATAAAAGCCAGAGAGTAGGAAAGATAATACATAACCTGCCATATCACAAATATTTGTGCTATGACGATTGGTTCTCTTAGTTCTTGGGTTTTAGCTCTTCATTGAATTGGTGTAGTTCATTCGAAACCTGATCTTTTTAGTGTTGTTGTTGTATCCTAGTACAGAATACCAATCTTTACAGTTATTTTTTAGAGTCGAGCAAAAATTGGATTTAGATTACTCTATATTATTTTCTTGAGATCTGTTTGTTGGATAATCAAACCTAACCAAAATGCATTTCTCTGTGTTTGCCCGCTAGCTGATCTTGGACTTGAGTAAGGATATACTATATGCAAAATGAGTAGACACGCAAGTTGTTTGAGTCTGTTGGACTTATTTTGATTGGGTAGATAAAACTTGTGTGAATTTGATTTGCGTGATAAACAGAGAAGTTCCAACTGACACATTCTCTCTATCTTTTTTATAAATCAAAAGAGTTTAGTAATACTTGTTGAAAATTTGCCTTTGACGGGAGGTGCGTCCACCCATATTTAATGAATTAAACACTAGTGTTCCGCATGTTGGAGGCTTTGTCTCCTCTCACATGCTTAATCTACTAAGTGAGTAGATGACCGTAGGGCCAAGAATCGTCAAATTTCGTTGAGAAATGAAAGAGATATTTGGTCCACAAAGTAAGGTGTTTGAGGCATGGAAATATGGTGTGGGAAAAGGAAGAATTGCTCTCTTTATAAGTCTCTAAAGTGGTAAAGGGTTTGGGACCCCAAGGGGTATCCCATGTGTTTAAAGGAGGGAGGACCTAGATGTGCTTGGGTTTAAGGCTAAGCCCACACGCGCGCCGCCGCCGCCCATCCCGTCCGGTCTCGGGTTGTGGGCTGTGGGACTTTCTGATATTATCTTTTTGGACCTCAAATTGCTTAATATTTATAGTTTGGTCCCTAGAGTTTCTGGAAAGTTGATTTTGGGAGTGACGGAAGGCAGAAACTTTCTGCCTTCCGTTGGACTATTTTTTGGAGCATTAACCAGTCATTACTTGGCTGATTAACTCCTCCATAATCACCCTCCTTCAATGACAATAATCAGCCCTCATTCATGGCATTAAACCTGCCATTACAGCCCTCCCTAATGGCCATTAACAGCCATATTTTGGGCAGTTGAACAACCCTTCTCCATGCTATATACTGAGATGTTTTGGCTCAATTGTGGATGACACATACAGACAGAAAAATAGCACAAAATGCAGCACAAACCAGTGAACAAAACCACTGCAAAACAGTCACGAAAATATACACCAAACAGTGATGAAAAACAGTGAGCATATACACAAGATATACACAACAGAGACACACTATATACACAGAGACAAAATAGAAGAGAAAACAGAAACTCTTCCTTCCTTTTCCATATCTTCAGCAAGTCGATTCATATTTGTTTTCTTCGTCAGACTCAACCTATTAGCTTTGTAGCGTTGAGATTAAAGTGTTGTTTTATCTTGGGAGACTATTGCCCGCTAACGTAAAAGCATATATACGGGGAAATCTTGTCTTAAGGACAGAGGGCAATCACTCGACTCAACACACAACGTTGTAACCATCCAGATTTAGTTATTTCTTGATTTCAGGTTATCAAGATTCAAGACACAACAAACTTGCGAAAGTTTTGAATATTGACCATTTATCTATCCTTTCGAACACTTGTAATAGTTATTTACTTTCCGTACTGCTTTATACAATAGTATAGACAACAATTTAAGACAAGATTGTATTGTATTAGTATTAGTGTTCGGAATATGTCGATCAAAAGTTGTGTGACCAAATCTGGATATGGCTGTGGTTTTCTGGTAGAAGAGAGTGATGATGATGTTGTTGAAGGTCAACGTGTTTGTGGTGTCACCGCTCCCAAGAGTGGTGGGAACAAGCGCTCACGAGAGGCTGCGGATGTCAACTGGGACAAGAGGAGAAGGCTGAAGATGTGGTTCTATCTTGCAGCAGAAGACCTATATCTATCTCAGACAAAGGATCTGAATAATGGTAAGGAGGAAATGGACACTCAGTCCGATGAAGTGACTGAAGTGGGCCAGAATCCGTAATTGGGATAAGTAGGTTTTCTTACTTGTCAAGAATAAAGATTAAATGATGTCTGATTAAAAATGGCTTAAAGTAAGGAGGAATATGAAAATATTTTTACGAAATAATTTATATTCCTTACGCTTTAAAATCAGAAGTTTAATCTCTTCTTCTTTCCCGTTTAAAGATTGGATTTCGTAAACGACTTAAAAAGATCCATTCTTTTAAGTGTAATTATTAAAGTGTGTAAAGTATGTTCGCACATACGAGGAAGAAAGATCCACTAACTGTGCGAAAATTGTTACCACTCTTAAGTAAAGCGTCAAGAATTGTCTGGGCACCAATCATAAGGGAAGAAGACTAAAAGCTAAAGACGTTGAGCCTGTCACACTATTTGGCAGAAGATCCTCCATAGGATGATATTGGACACTCAGTCATACAAAGCCTCTGGGCGACTGGAGTGGGCCAAAATTCCTTTGATAGGATGATATTGGACACTCAGTCATACAAAGCCTCCAGGCGACTGGAGTGGGCCAAAATTCCTTTGCTAGGATGATATTGGACACTCAGTCATACAAAGCCTCCGGGCGACTGGAGTGGGCCAAAATTCCTTTCATATGATGATATTGGACACTCAGTCATATAAAGCCTACGGGCGACTGAAGTGGGGCCAGAATTCATTTCATAGGAAAAGTAATGGACACCTAGTAAGGTGGGCCAGAGTTTCCAGGTCTTAAATGAACTGAAGGCCTAAAGAAAGACAGAAAAGAAATTGGACACTCAGTCTGCCAAAGCAACTGGAGTGGGCCAGAGTATCCAGATTACGTATGATCCGGTTACGCCCTAACCACGAGCAAGAGGTTGTTCATGTGAAGCAACTCCACCTCTAAAGTAGAAGGGGTTGGAGAGGTTGTCCTCAATAGGACTTTAGGGAATGGGATCACTCCAAAATGAGGTGACACATGTCCCAAAACTTGGTTAAGAGACGATGTTGGTCAAGCTGGTTTGAGACTAGTCCAACAGGTCTGTAATAACTAAGAATGGTACAATATGTATGTAGCCAAATGAATGATATATTTGTAATTCGTGCATCTATTCCATCATAGTTTAAGACACGTTAAATAGAAAGTTATTCAAAAGCTAGCGAAGTTGAGATTGTTGCCTTCTTTTGATATAAACCCACAAAATGAATGTGAGGTAGGAGAAGAGGAAAAATCACCTTTCCAAATCCCGTCAAAAGGAATAGCGAAAGAAGTACCGCTCCTCTAGAACTTAGTCACACCTACTTGGGTGATTTGAAGTTTATACAAAATAGAAGGGGGGAGACAAGTACGTTGTAACCTTCATTGATAATGGTACAACGTATTGTATCCTTTGTTTGTTGAAAAGCAAAGATGAAGTTGTTGAAGCGGATAAGCGCTACAATGAAAGAAGTTGATAATCAACTAAGCCTACGGATTGAGGAATTCGTAGTGATAGATGGGGAGAATGGGAAGCATCGTTCATTAAACGACTGTTTATTGCTCACCTCAGTTCAATGGTGTTAGCCAAGCGCAAAGTCGTACGCCCAAATTATATGGGGCAAGGCGATCCTTACCGCTAATGCGATTCTCAACAGAAATACGCATAAGGATAAGGATAACTTTCCGTGTGAAATATGGAAAGGATCTCACATACAAATGTTGTGATGGGGGATGGCTAGGTAAAAGTTGAATTACCGAAATAGGTCAAGTTGTACCTACGAGTGTAGATTGTATATCCACTGGATCTGCAAATAACAGTAGTGCTTATCGCCTCTTGGTGTCAAAGAATGCTGAATTCTTTGAAGATAACTTTCCTTGAAAAGGAAAAAGAATTAATTGCTCAAGGTTAACAAGAACCCGTGAGGGCCTGACTGTCCGGAACTAGACGTTCCGTATCTACAGGACTCAAAAGTTGCTGGCTATCCGGAACTTAATATTCCAGATCTGCAGAACTCAAGGATTCTAGATGTTGAACCGAGACGGAGAAAAGAAGGGGACAAAGACTTATTCCAGTCCTTCTAGCTTGTATGGTTGAGAACGAACCATGGACAATTAACAAAGAATTGTCATCTCCAAAAGCACTGCTTTGGAAAGAAGCTAAAGAGAGAAATGGGTTCCATCATATAGAACCATACTTCTGTAATGGTTGATCTTTCTCCGGAAAAAGAACCTTTGGGTTGTAAAATGTGCTCCCCTGTGAGTAGTTTAACATCCAGGGCCATTGCAGTCTTGTGTGGCATGGATATTGAAACAGTCTTCCTAACCGGAGAGTTGGAAGGGGAGAATCAGAGTTGGTTTGCTGGACTATTAGGCTTCTTCCTGAACTTTCATTTTGGTCTCTGAAATATTTACATTTTAGTCCTGGAAGTTTCAGATAAAACAGAAACAATGAATCTGACCACAGAAACATTGACTCTGAAGTTAGAAAGCCAACAGTTGGAAAACCAACAGTCTGAGAATGGAAGTCATATTGAAACAAAGTCTCGATATGAAAGATATGGGTATCACAGATGACATCTTAGGAATTGGATTTCTAAGACATCTAACGGACTGGTCTAACTCCAAACTCAGTTGTGAGATAGTTGACAGTCTCGTTGAAGCCACCAATGGATATGAATCATATAACTGATTGAAATCATGGTGCACCCATAGACAAGGAGCGATATGCACAGGTCATGTGTAGTTCAATGTATTGTACACACTACAACCGACCTGGTATCGGCTTACAAACAGATCAGTTGAACTAAGGTTCACTGATGATCTTAATAAATGATCAATAGAAGGTGTTAAGTCGGATATGATGATATATGAATTATTTACTTATCTACGGATTATAGTCTTCTGGATGTCCAGCGGTTCTAGGAGAACACAATGATGCAAACTGGAAATCAGATTTGAAGAACACCAAAGCCATAAGTAAATGTGTATGGTGGGTCTTGGAAAAACCTCTAAGCAAACTTGCATCGGCCGATTCATGATAGAATCGGAGTTTATCGCTTTATACAAAGCATGAAAGAAGTTGAGTAACTTCACGACTCCTTAGAGGACGTCCTTATTGGAAGAAACATGTGCCTTCAGCAGTTATACATTGTGGCTAGCCGGTCTGCTTCAGGAAAGGACACGGATAACGGCGTTTGGACATATCTATCAGGATCTGTCGGAGATATAAGACCGTATGGCAGTTGATCATCACGGGTGTCACTAGTTTACTAACTAAGGGACTACCCGGAGATCAAGTGTTCTACCTGTCTAGAGGAATGGGCTTAAAACTCAAACAATACAAACCTATGCGGTGGTAACCCAACCATACTGATTGGAGATCCCAAGAATTTGGTTCAATGGGAAAACTAAGCTGCAAAAGGTTCAGTTGAGCATTTCGGCGGAAGCAAGAAGCACTTCGGATGATGATTTCTGTACGAAAACATGAATCCAAAGTTGTTCCCGCGTTAGACATTAAAGTGCTACCTGCATGGTGGGTAAAGGTTAAGCTTCCAAACCTTTAAACGACCCTCAAACGGTTGAGGTTAAGGTTGGGGAAACTTTTAATGATTTCTAACACTTGTGAAGTGGGGTATAGCAGGATACCTTGTAGGAGATCACCTATTTAAGTGCGAGGAAGGCCGCCTCAAATGAACGCACTTAAGAATCCAAGTGTGTCCACGGCCACAACGGACAAAAACGTAAGAATGAAAACGAATAAGGAGAGTTATTGTGTTGGTATCATTATCTTAGCTTACACTAAACACTTACGGTTCAAGACATCACGTTCACCGCGCAGTAAGTAAGTCCGATGGTATTCAACTAGGGAAGGTTCAAAGCGAAAGCTACCTCTTCTGATGCAATATCTTTTCGCTGAAAGATTGCTGAAAGTAGGCACCTTGTGTGTGCGCCACAATCTCTCTTTCATAGAGGGGATTGTTGGAAATTTGTCTTTGGCGGGGAGGTGCATCCACCCATATTTAATGAATTAAACACTAGTGTTCCGCATGTTGGAGGCTTTGTCTCTTCTCACATGCTTAATCTACTAAGTGAGTAGATGACCATAGGGCCAAGAATCATCAAATTTTATTGAGAAATGAAATAGATATTGGTCCACAAAGTAAGGTGATTGAGGCATGGAAATATGGTGTGGGACAAATCTACCACATCGGTGGGAAAATGAAGAATTACTCTCTTTATAAGTCTCTAAAGTGGTAAAGGGTTTGGGACCCCAAGGGGTATCTCATGTGTTTAAAGGAGGAAGGACCTAGATGTGCTTGGGTTCAAGGCTAAGCCCACACGCGCGTTGCCGCCGCCCACCCGTCCCGTCCGGTCCGGTCTCGGGTCACGGATCGCGGGTCACGGGTCACGGGTCATGGGCTGTGGGGACTTTCTGATATTATCTTTTTAGACCCCAAATTGCTTAATATTTACAGTTTGGTCTCTAGAGTTTCTGGAAAGTTGATTTTGGGAGTGATGGAAGGCAGAAACTTTCTGCCTACCGTTGGACTATTTTTTTTAGAGCATTAACCAGCCATTACTTGGCTGATTTACTCCTCCATAATCACCCTCATTCAATGACCATAATCAACCCTCCTTCATAGCATTAAACCTGCCATTACAGCCCTCATTAATGACCATTAACAGTCATGTTTTGGGCAGTTGAACAACCCTCCTCCATGCTATATATTGAGATGTTTTGGCTAAATTGTGGATGACACATACAGACAGAAAAATAGCACAAAACACAGCACAAAACAGTGAACAAAACAATTGCAAAACAGTCACGAAAATATACACCAAACAGTGACGAAAAACAGTGAGCATATACATAAGATATACACAACGGAGACACACTATATACACAGAGACAAAATAGAAGAGAAAACAGAAATTCTTCCTTCCTTTTCCATATCTTCAGCAAGTCGATTCATATTTGTTTTCTTCGTCAGTAACTGATGCTCTAGCCTTTCGAAAGTTATCCTATTTCTTTCCGTCCACAAGACCCAAAAATGCAAGAAGAGCGAGTTCGTATGCCTTTTCTTTTTCTTGCATCCACTTACTTAACCTCATTGCCATTGTGTCTACTGCTGTCTGGAAAGGCCCATTGAAGTTTTGAGTGTTGCAATCACCGAGGACCATAATTCAGAAGAAAAAATACAGTGCAATAAAAGATGGTCAACATAAAATTCCTTTTGTTATTTCACAATACGATATCGTTTCCAAGTTTTGGTATCATTTGGACGTAGAACTTGAATTCTTTATGCATTTGACTGTTTCTTTGCATCTAGAAGTTTTATTGTTTTAAAACATGGACAGAAATTAGCCACTTCCCTGAACCCAAAAAGGTATATTTGTCCTGTCACCTATAATGCAGGGCCAACATGGAAGTATTTTAGGGGTAGAGTCTTTCTGTTGTATGAAAAAGAGTTGCATATAAATTCTGAGGTCATAGGCAACTGTTGTTTGTATTTTTCATTCAGAAAGGAGATCAGTTAATAATCTTCAATGTTCATAGCTACTGTACTTATCAAAAGAATTTTTTTATTAAATTTAATAATGGCAGAAGTGGGTGACCCAAGCCTAAGCTGAGAAGAAAAAGGATAGCCTGATATAGTTACTAATTGGACTGCATATCAGGTCACTTCTATCTTATTAGCCAGTCTTGTATCTTGGAGGTTAGAGTGCTAAGTTTGGTTGAAGTATTATAATCTATTTGATTTGTGTAGAGATATTTTACTTGCACAAGGTACTGTGCTTTCATCATTTAATGGTGGGGATAATCAGAGTGTGCTCTCTCCTTTTTACCATTCTTGTCATTGTTGCTTATTCAAGCATTTTGCTTAAATAATACTGATAGTGGGAAGAAGAAAATCCTGCTCTTGAAGGGGAAGGAAAAAAGGCTAATGTAAGTTTTACATCTTTAGTGGCAGCGGGAGGAGCTTTTTCTTCTTGAGCATCTTTAATCGGGGCCTTTGGAGGGGGGAGAAGGAAGCACTGAAGGGCATTTGCATTCTCGTCTCTTTTCCCGAGGAAAACGATAGCATGTGCAGAATGGTTTTTATTTTATTGGTTAAGCGAACTGAGATACAAGAGATATCAGAGCATGTGAAGAATTTTTTAGACCAATGCCATTTATCTTGAATGACTAAAATCATTGTTGTGTCGTTGCTCAATTCACCTACAATTTTCAGACTTGCTATGATAGATGTTCATAGAATTTGTTGTACCCTCTTTCTGTATAGATTTGTTTGCTATTCTTTTGAGGTGACAAAATCTAAGAGTAGGTCCCATTCCTGTCGGGTGTCTTCACTAAAAAAGCATTGCTAAAATATGTTCCATATGACTGTAATATAGAATCCATTTATGATAGAATTATGTGGATTACCCTGATAGAGAAAGGCGGCGTTCAGGTAATATTGTGCCCTGGAGGATGACATACTTGTGTAAACTTCTATATTAGGAAACAAAAGACACAGTGAAGTTCAAGACATTATACTGTACTTGTATGGGCTAACTCGCCTGAATGAAAAATTTCGGAGGCATGACATTTTAAAGCTTCTGGATTTTGATGTGATTATCAGATTCTGCATGCTGTGGTTCCTCTGTTAAAGAGAATTTTTGCCTCTACATAGTTGTTTAAGGATGTTATTTCTTTCACTTGCTACTTTGTGTCACCGGGCATTGATAGATCAATGTCAACTCAGGTTATATTATTTTAGTTTGTATGTCTGCCATCTGGGACTTACTCTTATTTCTCTTAACTATGTAGGTTTCTGGTGGTTCATTAGCTCAACAGAATGTGTCATCTACTCTCAAGAATTCACCTAGTTTATCTGCTCCGAAACAGAACCAGCGCCAAGAGGCAAGCGGCAGGATCATCAGAAGTATTCTTATAAAGGATGCTCGACAGGATCAATCAACATCTCAATCAGAGCATCAAATACAGGATAAGGACAAAAGACCTCCTCGGCCACAAAGTATGCAGTTATTTCAGAGAGATGCAAGTGGAGCTAATGAGGATAAGGTTGTTGGAAATGACATTCATGTTGTCCACATTGAGAAGCAAGAAAGGCGTTCTAGGAATAGAGATAGGCCTGATCGTGGTGTTTGGGCTCCTCTTCGTTATACTGATACTTCATAAGACAGTAATGAATCTTTATCATCTGGTACCCCTAAATCTTCCCAAGTGTGGGACTTTGTTGAAGGTTTGTTCACTTGTATCACTAACAACTATTCTTGTCCTTGGCCAGATGTTATACACGACATATTATCTATCTTAAGCAATATCCTATTTTTTCCTCAGGATAGAACACGTTATTCTACATGTTCCACGAATAACGTCTGCAGAATTATAAAGAATAGTAATGTAAAGGACACGGTAATTTTTACGTTGAAATCACCCGATTCACAAAGGCAGTAAAAACCGACCTACACATCTGTAGGATTTACCCACCTCCACTACAATGATAAGCTTTTGCAAATTCAAGTCAAAACTCTGTAACCTAAGAACTATATCTAATTCCTATCTACCTAATCAATCTCTGAGTAGGGAGCAACCTTCAAGTTAAATTCAAACTTGAAGTTGAATTTACAACGCTTTTGTATCTAACTGTATGTTTCTAATAAAGCGAATAAAGATACAACTCTGTAATACAACTTCTTCCATCTTTCTTTGACGTATTAGGGCGGCACTTCTTGAATCAGAACTCTCTTTTTAGCATAAGGAGTTCTCTATCAATATATTATATTACTCTCTTTGAGTGCACGAAGTTCTTCATGATATGACTTTGTATTTATAACAATTGTCGTTCTCAATAGTGGCTGACCTAAACCCTGTTTGACACAGCCTATAGGGTTTCAGTTTGATTGGGATTCATACATCTCCTCATATATTTAATTTTCTTGTAGGACTATGAAATATCTTGATAAGTATGGTACGAGATCCTGATTAATATCACACAAAATCATGTCGTCTTGGACTCCAAGTCTTTTCCATAAAGATACACAAATCCTAGTTGTTGCATGATTTGTTTCGAACATGTTGTTAGACCTGGTTCAACCACCTAGTACTCCAACTTTTGAGCCTTCTAACTATTCTGAGCTGGAATATGTTCAAGTACTTGCTCCATCGATCTCTTTTCGTACACACAACATCTAACTCTGACCTGATCTGAGATGTTGGACGGAACATGTTGACAGACTTGCTTCATTCATCATGTTTCTTTGTGTTTGTTTCTCTTGAGATTGATTCATTCATTTAGCTCTGTACTCCTGATGATCTCTTCACCTCTTCTCTTGATCACTCCCTTCTACCATGTAGCAGATTCAACCATTACGCCTGCTGAATCTTTTGGATATTATGATAGAACTTTAATCGTGCTCGTTCTATCAATGATGATCTGATTTATATCTTTGAACTTGTTTACATTTGCTCATGTGATGGAACAAGCTCATAGACCTGGTTCATTTCACTACTCCATATTTTCACCTCATGATTTCCTCACTCCTGGGCCATTCAGTCCCTACACCTGATGACTTGATTTTGTATTGACACACAAATTTGTAATTTGTGTTCACGTGTCTGTGTCTATCTTTGCTGCTTCTGTGCATTGCTTCTTCAGCTCTCATTCGACTGATATATCTCTCGTTCCTTTGTGAACGTCTACACCTGTAACTTTGCAAGAACAAATTCATGGACCTTACTTGTGATGGAACATGTCTTTGGACTTTTTCTATTTAACCTGTGCATTCTTGCTCTTCTATGTTTAGCTTAGTTCACTTATCATACATCTAAGCTTGGTTTATGCACCTTGCATGTTTTACCTTATTAATCATCAACACTACTTGTCATATTTCAGATATCTTAATGCTAGCAAGTACTTATTTAATTTATTAAATTCTGAAAATTAATGGTTAAGATATAGAAACTTGGTTCGCTTGGCCAGTGTTGTGTGTTGGGTGACAATCATGTCTAGGGGTAATTTGTGACGTGAGAAAGTTTGTATCGGAGCTCAGGCTTTAAGTTCTTGGTCATGGAGCATGTTGGGTAGAGTCTTGTCATGGATATGTAGATGTCCATACTTGTGACCTTGATACTACTAAACATATAGGATTTTTTCTATTCTTTCATTCATTATTCGCGCGTTAAGATGAATCGAGTTTAAACTTTGTGATGTCCCTTTCGCAGACGGCTAAGATACACATATTTTTCTCTTCTAAATGACGTAGTTAACTTGAAATATTTTAATAATATATATGCAATTGAGAGTGGCATTAAGTATATGGGATATTGGGCTACATTGGTCATAGTTGAGATTGGACAGGTTGTAAGCTTTGAGTTATCTCTATTTACAAAGGAACCACTGCCAAAATTTTAGAAATTATAAGAGTTAGCGAAAACTTTAAACTTCAAGAATCCATGGGAACAGAGAAGTAGCCAAATGATACAGTTTTTGTGTAAGAGAGACTATTCAAATTTGAGGTTGTTGTATAACTCTCTATTGTGAGTCTAATCGATAAAGGGAAAGAGTGTAGAGAGAAAGTAAGTTCACAACATATCCACGCCTAAGTTTTTGGGCTTTTTGGTGAAAGATATTTTGATTAAAGTGCTGATATTGTTCTAAGCTTAATGCCTCTTAAAGAAAATTTCTATTTTTAGTAATGTCGTGATGGTGATGTCATAACTGTGATTGTGGCGTAATACTATCTCATTTAAGTATGTTAAATATGAGAATAATAATGGCTTTATGAGATGCACAACTTTTTGTGGAGTAGGTCTGTGGGTGAATTCCAGATTGTGAGTGATGATAGACTCGAGTATAAGAATTTATGAACCAACATGGTAAGAGGTTGAGTATGAAACTCAGTGTACCACATGATTAGTAATTGAAGGGCAAGATGTGAAATATTAATACTATCATGCACCATGAACATAAATGAAATAAAAGAAGTTTGAGTACATAAAAATGACATGACTGCCACATAGAAAATAATCGTTTCACACAAATTTGTTAACATACATTGTGTTCGATAAAGCACAAGTTTGAGAAAGATGAGCAACTGATATAATAGTGCAAATGACGGTAAAGAGAGAACTTAAGTACTTAAATGTACTTTTTGTAGTTTCGACCTAAGTAGGAAAGTCTACAATTATTGATCGATCATGTGTGGACACAGTTCAGAGTCATGATATGCTTGCATACATTTATGACTTGGCATAATTTGATCTTGGGGTTTTCTTTGGTTTGGATTCAACGACTCTGTCTTAACTTGGATTCATGAAAAGACTGTTGAATTTTTCATTTCGGTTGAGCCTAATATTGCATTAAATGATGCACTTTGTATATCTACATGCTAAGATACCCCATCTGTGAAGGTTCTATCTATGATAAATGAAAGGTATGTTTGTATTCTGTTATAACTTGGCGCACCAAGGTTGAGAAATAGACTATTGAGTTACTCTCAGTGCTTAAGAAGTCTATTTATGTGTTTTGAGAGCTTACACAGTGTACCACCTGATAGGGAGATACAATTTGAGTATATATACTATGTTAGAAACATAATTTATTATTATTTGGTATTTTCGAATGACTCTTTGGAATCAAAGGAATTAAAAAAAAGTTACAAAACTTCATGATTAATAGGTTACCATACCAAGTATAGCATTTTGAAGTGTTGAATTTATGTTTAGTGAGGCGAACAGTAGATCCATGCGGATGTTTATCCATAATAGACAAATGACTTAAAGTGACATGAGGGCAAGTATATTTGTTTTCAAACTTAATGATTTGTGCCCTTGGTTACAGGGTGTTAAATGTTTTCTTAATATAGACTTGTGATCGAGCTAACATGAGTAGAAGGAGAAAGTGTTGGATAAACTGAAGACATGTTCTAAGACTTGTGGTTACCGTGGTAATCTAGTGACGTGTCTTGTATTGTCGAAGGAATTAGCAATCGTCATGGACTAGATGAATCGAGTAATCAAATTGTTCACGTTTTTGTTATTATTTTCATTAATGATATGTGAGAATATTTTCATAGTAAATAGAAGCATATCTAGTGATTGAGGAGATTTCTATGAACATCGAGACAACTTTGATTAAATACCAAAAGTTATAAGTGTGAATTCTGATTCTTATATAGTGATGTTTTTAAACTTGTATTGTCAAATGGGTGACAAGTTGATGGTATTATGTACACTAACACACTAGCATGTGTGACGTTGCAATTGTCTTTGTTTGAGTAGACAAAGTTGATCGGTATGAGATTTTTAGTCTTATTGGGGTTATTGATAATGTTTATAAGGGAGTCTACTTGATAATGAATAAAGAGAGTATTATCGCTAAGAGTTAAATGTGCATTCACCTATGGTGGGTGACTTGAGGAATTTGTACTCAACAAGATACAATGTTTACGAAGCTTTTACCATTGAGATCCATCAATATGCATTGGGATCAGAGAAGGAGAACTAATAATGGTAGAAGGTGATACGAGATATTAAAATGTTGTAGTTCAATGTTTGAGTTTTGCGTATGTTAGAGACTCGAAAAATTGCCACAGATATGGTTTTCTCCTAAAGAAAGTAAAAATAAATCATTGTACACTTTGTAGCTGGTCCGAACGTTCATTCAGAAAGTTGTGATCGTATATTGGGTCATATTGATAGGCTTAGAAATATTGAGAACCTCATTCAAGCAGAACTATTTATACTTGATACTAGCCTATGTGGTGATATGTTGAGAGATATGCAATGGCACCAGATGCTTGTATTGTCATTGTTACGGTTCACTTTTATGCGGAGGCATAAAAAATACTAGGAGGTTGTTGGTGCTCTAATTTGGATAATATAGTTTTATAGTCGCCACCTAATTTACAACGAGTTAAAATGGTTTATTCAGAAAATTCGTGAAAATCCTTTTTAACCCAAAGTCGAGGTAATGGTTCTGGTGATCCCCGGGGAATGTGTTAGACATCCTAGTATTAAGGATCCATAGAATATGGTTGACCTTCGAATTTTACAGCATGCTTATTGTTATAAATTGCTTAAAAGTATTTATTTTTCGCAAAAAGGTCATATCATTCATTTATTTCAAACTCACAAAGGGCTTTTGAAAAATCCAAGGAGTTAAACTCCGCTTAAAATGGTTAGTATAGGGGTAATTTCATCAACATACTTTCATACTAAACTACCCCATAGTTTATTTTGAGTAGAACTCCACTTGTTTAGTCTAGTAAATTATACAAATATTCCTTATGCGTCTTTCTTTAAAATCTTTGAAACAAAGGAGTATAATTCAATTGGAATGTCATGCTTAAAGTTAAAAAAATACAAGTTTTTCACATTTTTTTATGCTATGTTGAAGGTCAACTCATATTCTTTGTGGAGGGGAAAGTCCCGAAGGCGAAACCCCCCACCTGTACCCGAGGCCCCTTGGCCAGGTGGAATGTAAATCGAGGAATATGTGCGAGTGGCAGCCCTGCAAGGAAGAGGACCAATGGGACACGAACCCAACAACCACCCTTGCAATATTTCAACCAAGACTGTCACCACACGGATTCGAACCCGCGACGTCGGAGTTATTGTACCCCAATCACCTTGTCACTTACCAACTCGCATGGACCCAGGGGCTAGGTCAACTCATATTCTTGTTCCCACGTTCAAATACCTCAAATCCAATTTTTAAGGCTTTTCATTTTAGAAATCAATTTTGTTGGGTCTGGGCAAAAAATAATTCTTTAAAGATTTTGGCAGAACCCGACCAAATACCCATTTTAAAAGCACAAACTCAAGTTTTTTGTCCAAATCTTCAGCTTTGTTTTCTTCTTAACTACATTCCAATTTCTATCACTGTCCATTCCGGTTTCCTTACTAAAAAGTCCAGATTTTTTTGGAAGTGCAAACAGACCAATTTCATAAAAACAATTTGATTTTTAGTCAAATTCAGTTTAAGTTAAACCTTTAAAATCATTTCATCTTTTCAAAAATGTACACGTCCTTTTTAATACATTTGAAATCAATTTTCATGACGACTCTAAACTAAACGATGTATGTATCATTTTGCCTATCCTAAGTCCAAATCACAAGGGTTCCAATAGTACCATATATGTTTTATACAAGTTTTATACAATATATATATATATACACACAAAAATGGAATAAGGAAGTTTAGGTTGGTGGGTCTACCGAAGACCACCAGTTGGCTATTTAGACTCAATAGTTGGGCCTTCATCTCGCAGCTACAGCGGACTTGATGAATAATATTAGTTGGGCCTTCGGTCCAACTGGCTGAAGAAAATGCAGAGGCCCAAAGAAGCCCGTCTCGATGCACATGTAAGGAGCAAAGAAGGGGAAAGGAAAATGGAAGTTAGGAGGCATCTACACTTATCTAAATAGAACACAAGTAATTCAAACTAAACACGTGTATATCATATATAAATTAAAAGAAAGAACATGTATTAGATTATAAAGCGACCCAAAATCAGATGAACAAGTAATTGGGCACAACCCATGCTTAAACAAATTTTCAGAGAAGTAATGTAAACTGGGCTTAGCCCGTTTAGAACTCAGTAACAGTACATGGCAAGGCAAGCAAGAGAGTTGGGCTTGGCCCAATCTTCATAATCGTTTCCCTAAGTGATATACATAGGGGAATTTTAAATTATAGTGCTTTTTCTCTCTCTAGTGATAACATCTCTTTCTCTCTCTAGCATTTTTCTCTCTCCACACCCACCACAACCTCGCCACCGGTGACCACCTCCCCCACCGATAAAAGGTAGGTTTTCCATTCCCTTCTCTCCCCATCTCCCTCCCCTATACAGACACCCATCATCCCCACCCCATCCCCACCCCTTCCTTCCCCGTTCCTGTTTTCTTTGTTTTCTTGCAGTGAACCAGCAAGGGAACCACCCAGCAGCAGAGATCCCCCCGACGCGAACAAATCCCAGTGGCAAGACTCAAGTGTATTTTCCAGAATCCATCATCACAATCGAACACCCACTCAATCCTCGGTGATTTCTACTCCCTCTCTTCTCTTCTTCCTTGGCATGATTGTTTGTTACGATTACATTTGTTCCTTTTCAATTTTGTTGGCTGGTGGGTACATTAAATTAGATCATTTCAATTTCATTGGTTGATGGGTCTATTGGGTCTTCTTCTTGATCAATTGTGGTGTGTTATATCAGGTATATTGTTGGTCTATTTGTTTCACTGTTTCATCATTTTTGTTCCTATATCCTTTCTTGCTTTGTTTCGTTATTTCATTTAACTTACCCTGCATCCCCTAAGTTAGTTGTATCCTTCTTCTTGATCCCTTTTATTTATAAACTTCTATTTTCAATTTTGGTGTACTTCCAACTGGCTTGTTGAGCTTGGTCTATCTTTCTCGTGAGTTAATTAATTGTCTTGGTCTAAGTAATGCATTTTGATTACTTTGGGTAGCTGATTTAGTTGTTGTATTCTCTACTTGCTTTATTGATTATAAGATTCATACATTTCTTATTTATTGAAATTAGATATATTATATTGTTTGTATCTAGTATTTCTGACTCTAGTGGATTTGGTAAATGATGGTAGACTAGGGTCATGTTCTCGGTCGGGGACGGGGGCGAGGGTTAGGGGGGTAAGTGGGGTAAAGGAGAGATGCTAGGTTGAGAATAGAATCTTGGATTATTCTGACTTTAACGGGGAAGTCCATAGAGCTAGTTAAGATTCTTAAGAAGAGGAGGATTAATATAGCACGTGTCCAGGAGACCAAATGGGTAGGACTAAAGGCTAAGGATGTAGATGGATATAAGTTATGGTTCTCGGGTAGGTCGAAGTGTATGAATGGGGTAGGCATTTCGGTAGACAATGAGCTAAGGGATCAGGTGGTAGAGGCTAGGAAGGTCAAGTCAATGACAGAATGATGACGATTAAGCTGGTAGTTGGAGGGTTCACTATGAACATTATTAGTGCTTATGCGCCACAGGTGGGCTTGGACGAGGAGAAGAGAAGCTTTTGGGAGGATTTGGACGAATTGGTGGGACGTATACCACCCATTGAGAAGTTATTTGTAGGAGGGGATTTCAATGGACATATCGAGTCACTTCCCGGGGGTTATGATGATGTACATGGAGGCTTTGGACTAGGGGATATGAACGGGAGAGGCGTCTCACTTTTGGAGTTCGCTAGAGCTTGTGGGATGGTGATAGCCAATTCGAGGTTCCTAGAGAAGGAGGAACACTTGGTGACTTTCCGTAGTTCGGTGGCTAAGACTCAGATAGACTTTTTCTCCTTAGGAAGGTTGACAAAGGTCTTTATAAAGACTGCAAGGTTATTCCGAAGGAGGATCATACAACCCAACATAAGCCTTTGGTGATGGATTTGGAGATCAAGATGGAGAAGAAGAGGGTTGTGGATGACAATTTAAGAATCAAATGGGGGAGTTTTACCATGGCTAGTGTAAATGAGATGGGGGAGAGGTTGATGGCCAATGGGCCTTGGGGGAGTAGTGGGGATGCGATCGGTATGTGGTACAGGACGGCCAGTTGCATTCGGGAGGTAGCTAGAGAAGTGTTAGGGGCCTCGCGAGGTAACCGTGGTGGGTATTGAAGGGAATGGTGGTGGAATGGTAAAGTTCAAGAGAAGTTGGAACCGAAAAAAGTAGTGTATGCGAAATTGATAGGAAGCAAGGATGAGGTGGTGAAGTGGATGAATAGTGAACTGTATAAGATGGTGAGGAAGGAGACAACGCTAGCGGTTACGACGGCAAAAACGGAAGCTTTTGAACGCCTGTATGTGGAATTAGAGGAGAAAGGCGGAGATAAGAAGTTGCACAGACTAGCCAAGGCAATGGAGAGGAAGGCATGTGACTTGGATCACGTGAGGTGCATAAAGGATGAGGACGGCAAAGTACTGGTGGAAGAAGCATATATTATGCGGAGATGACAGTCTTACTTTCATAAACTCTTGAACGAAAAAAAAAAAAAAGACATTGTGCTGGGAGATCTGGAGCATTCTGGTGAGTACCGGGATTTTGGGTATTGTAGAATCTTTAAGGTTAAGGAGGTTAAATGTGTTGTTCGCAGGATGCGCAGGGGACAAGCGACCGAGCCTGATGAGATACCAATTGAATTTTGGAAGAGCGCAGGCAGGGGCAGGTTTGGAGTGGCTAACTGAGTTGTTTAACGTCATTTTTAAGATGACAAGAATGCCCGAAGAATGGAGGTGGAGTACAATTATTTCCTTGTACAAAAACAAAGGTGATATCCAGAGTTGCAACAACTATGGGGTATCAAGCTGTTGAGCCACACTACAAAAGTTTAGGAAATGATCGTGGAGATGAAGGTGAGGAGAGGCGTGTCTATTTTCGAGAACCAGTTTAGATTCATACCGGGGTGTTCAACTATTGAAGCCATTCATCTTATTAGGAGGTTAGTGAGAAGCAGTATAAGGAGAGGAAGAGAGACTTACATATGGTTTCATCGACCTCGAGAAGGCATACGACAAAGTCCCTGGGAGGTTCTATAAAGATGTTTGGAGGTTAGAGGTGTACCTCTAGCGTACACTAGAGCGATCAATGATATGTATGATGGAGCCAAAAGTAGGATACAGATAGTAGGAGGAGACTCGGAGCACTTCCCAGTGATGATGAGGATGCACCAGGGATCAGCTCTTAGCCCATTTCTATTTGCCTTGGTGATGGACGGACTGACGCGACAAATCCAAAATGAGGTACCATGGTGTATGTTATTCACAGATGACATAGTCCTGATTGATGAGACTCGCAGTGGAGTGAACGCTAAGTTGAAGGTTTGGAGACAGACTCTGGAGTCTAAAAGGTTCAGGTGGAGTAAGACCAAGACAGAATATTTGGAGTGCAAGTTCAGCAACGGGAGCGATCCTGAGTCAGGTATGGAGGTAAGTCTTGGTACTCAGGTCATTTCAAAGAAAGGAAGCTTCAAGTACCTAGGGTCTATTATCCAAGGGATTGGAGAGATTGATGATGATGTCACACATCGTATTAGGCCAGGGTGGATGAAATGGAGGCTCGCATCTGGAGTTTTGTGCGACAAAAAGGTGCCACCAAAACTTAAAGGCAAGTTCTATAAGGTGGTGGTTAGACCGACCATGTTGTATGGGGCGGAGTGTTGACCAGTCAAGACTTAGCACATACAAAAGATGAAAGTTGCGGAGATGAGGATATTGAGATGGATGTGTGGGCATACAAGGAGAGATAGGATTAGAAATGATGATATCCGAGATAAAGTGGGAGTGGCCTCGGTGGAGGATAAGATGCTGGAAGTGAGGTTGAGATCGTCCGGGCATGTGTAGAGAAGAGACAGAGACGCCTCATTGCGGAGGTGTGAGAGGTTGGTTATGTATGGGTTCAGGAGGGGTAGAGGTAGGCCGAAGAAATATTTGGGAGAGGTAATTAGACGGGATATGGCGCAGGTGCAACTTACTGTGTACTTGACCTTAGATAGGTGGTTGTGAATGACACGAATTAGGGTAGAAGGGAAGTAGGTAATCGAGCGTAGTTATGCTTACAAAATGATAGTTGTAGTGTTATTATTATAGGACCGATTACCCTATCACACTTATAGGCGCAGTATTGCTTTATAGTCTGTAGTTTCATTTTTGTTGTTATGTGTTCTTTAGTGTACTTTATTTATCTTATTTAGTTGTGTTAACTACTGCCTCCTTTTGTTAGAATGCGCTACCATGGCGTATTCGATTTTTTTATCAGCATGTTCATACTGTTTTAATTTCTTATTTGAGTCTGACCATTTCTCTTGCTTTACTTGTGATTATGCATTGTCTTTAGCCAAGGGTCTCTCAAAAACAGCCGCTCTACCTACCAAGGTAGAGGTAAGGTATGCGCACACTCTACCCTTCCCAGACCCCAAGTTGTGGGATTTCACTGAGTATGTTGTTGTTGTATATACATAGGGGTATACTTGCCTTATATACGCGGTATATTGGATACACCCGATATACATAGGTTGTATCATCCACGTACACTCACCATATCTATTCCTAATCCCATATACAAAAACAAAATCAAAGGAAACCTAATCAAAGTCATTTATCATATACATGTATCCCCATTTGAAATTAATTACTTCCCAGAACTTAGCACTTATAACTCAGGCACATAGCAAATCAACAATATGCAATCTGGGAACCTCTGAACTTAAACTTAAACACATGTAAGCATGAAAGGTATGCAGAGTCTTCATATTCATGCCAAATCAAGCAACACAAGCAACAAGATAGGAGGTTGAGACTGGTCTAATATGCAACAGGCCATGTCCAAATACAATAAGATTTTCAAACTCTTTTGAGACACTAGAAACATGACATTAGCTTATTTTCCTATCCATTATGCTCCCGTCTATGTTCATTCAATTCTAAGTCATTTACTTTTCTTATTTTGGCTTAACCTCATTATTTGGAAATAGACAAGCAAACATATATCACACAACAGCAACAATTAGTTGAATTAGGATTAAACGACTTATTGCAGGCCTAATAACATAACAAACTCATATGGAGTCATAAGGCAACAGATGCATGAGATGAGAAAAGGATGTAGGCTTCATGTTTCTAAACATTAATTCATTTTAGATTTAATTCACTAACATGTATCTCTATGTTAAGAAGACGGGAAACCATCAAATTAAGAAACCCAGAGCTTTCAAACATAGATAAGTCTCAACAGTGCATAACAACAGGAATATTGAGGACACCAGTAAGGCTTTTCCTTTTCAAAATCAAGTAATCCTTGCCATGTTAACAGTCACAACACATATACATTTAAACAATATGAGGTAGGACACAAGGATCAAATAGACAATGAATCAATTTCAAACAGGGTCTAATTCAGACAAGAATCATTCAAGGAAACTAGTTAGACTTTTACATGGGCACCTAGACTGAAAAGGATTACAAGCAGATTACACACATGCTAAATCTAGCTATTGGCTTTATATCGTAACTCAAGTATTTAAGAACCCAGGTTTTAGTTTAACATAGTTGACATTAAGCACTCTGAAAAGAAAATGAACTTCAAGCAGGGCACATGAGCATGGGGGACCCCTAGTTAACCCTGCATAACGTCGGTCTTTCAACACCTCATCTTAATGCAAATAAGTCATGTGTTAGGAACTATGCACCTAGACAATATGTGATGACAAGATCATGTGGCACCTAATTTAAACATACAAGGAATGCATATGTAGAACAAGGCATGTAAACATAGTGAACCAAACAAAAAAAGAGCTCAATAGTCACTAAAGCATGTATCTCTCACAGAAATCCACAAATCATACAAACATGACACTACAGATCTTGACATGCCAGAATGTGACTAAGCTAATACTGAACCAACATGAACAGTCTAAAAAAATAGGGAAGTCATGTGAGTCTACTATTCTGCTAACTCTTTTTAGGTTAAGCTAAACTACTATTTGAGGATGTGTCATTCATGAAAGACTCAAAATAGGTACAATATCACATAATAGGGGGGCAGATGAATCTTTTAGGTCAATTGTATATTTTGATCTAGGTAGTTAGCATAACAAGCACACAAGTTTTGGTGTAAGAAGGGCTGGCTTAAATCATCAGATATGGAGGCTAAACTAGTTCTTAATTCTCTGTTCAGCTTAAACTTAGGTATGATGTAGTTCAGACCTAAACAAACTTTTCTATCCTCAGCCTTCCTCGTACAATAGGCAGTTTGAGTTCATATTAGTCCTATTCTAGCCATTTCATACAACATCTATGTATATTTGAGTATGCAAGAGATCCACAGTGAACAAGAATCATCTCATGATTGGATATTAAAGCTAAAAGGTTACGGAAGTCCAT
Organism: Anisodus acutangulus; assembly: GCA_029783415.1. Lineage (NCBI taxonomy): Eukaryota > Viridiplantae > Streptophyta > Magnoliopsida > Solanales > Solanaceae > Anisodus > Anisodus acutangulus. The sequence continues at coordinate 34,414,545 of CM056493.1, forward strand.
ATCCAACTTGCATAGTTTTGAGTTAACAAGTGTTCACACAGAAGGTATAAAAACAAGAGTAATTATAGTCTATATCATTCTAGGATGGAATCAAACTTGAATGACACGTGTGGAAGGTACCTTATGCACTAAATCACTCTTCTATAGCTTATTATATGTCATAAGTTACTCAGATTCATTTGATTATAAGATTAAAGCTAGAATAGCACTATCCCTTTCACAAAATTATTCCAGACAAGTAATTGTTGCTCACAGATTCATACAAGGCAATCTCAAAGCCATTTCAGTCTCAAATAAACTACCTAATAATTATGAATTCATATGAAACACATATTATGACCTTATCAAACACATTCATAATGCATACCAGGCTCAAAAAAACATTTAGCAACTGATAATCACTTAAAAGATAACCATGGTCCAATCATGAGACAAAATCAGACTTAATTTAAACTATTCAGACCACATGTAGTGTTACAATTAACCAAGTATACGAATTAACCACTTAAAATACATATTGATAGATCATAGCAGCAAAATTTGAACAAGAAAACTAAGATAGAAATAGATTTACCTTGTATGGAGGCAGCCCATGGTCGAAGGTGGCTTGATCTTCAGCTCTGGACCTCAAACTCTCACAAACACACAAAAGGAAGGGTTTAGTTTAAAATGACTAGTTTAGGCTGATTAGGGTTCCCCCAAAGGGCTTGGATCCCAATTAAGAAAGAACTAGTAAAATTTTAACTCAGAAATGGCTCTTAAGAATATAAAAGCCAGAGATTTGAGTTGCGGACCTCTACAATAAAGAAAAGATGGTCAATTTATAGGGCTTTCGAAATCCTAGCATACTCAGTCAAGATCGATGTGGGAGAATAAGTTTTGGGAGGAAATTTCCTTCCTAAAGAGTTTTCAACCAATAGAAAACGTTAATTTGAAATCAAATGAGACAAATTTAATTAAGAATTGCAGTAGAAAAGCAAAAGCAAGAGGGGCGACCTCACCTTGGGAGGGTGTGTTCGCGATGGCGTGGAGGTGAGAGAGGGGTGGGCATTTAATGCCCTTAACCCTTTCGGCCTTACAAGCCTTAGCAGAGCACTGTACTCTGCACAATTGCCATTTTTGGGCGTCTGGAGGTCGATGAGAGTGAGAACCCTAGGGATTTCTTCATCGATCGCGAATGGAAAGATGAAAAGGGGTCAGGGTCCTTTATGCGTACATTTATGAACTTGGGCCGGGTCGCGGTCCGTTTTGGGCCGGACCCGGTCGATTTTAAGAGAGGAAGGGGAAGGCCCAATGCGTCCAATTAAATAAAATAGAAAGTTGCTCACATTTTGAAAAAGTGGCCACCTTTTAAAATTTCAGATACCGACAATGTCAATTATAACCAAATTAGTTTGAAAGCTTCAATTTAAACCTAACCTTGACACTAAATGGACCAAAAAATCTTTAAATCATGCAAGATCTTTTTTTACTTTGAAACTGAGATGTAATTTAATTATCCCACTTAATCAAATAAATTTCCTGCATTTTGATGGAATGAAATATTGATTACTTTTAAAATTGAGAATTTGAACAATGTGCACAATTTTTTTACTTAAATTTTTTTAAATTGCAATTAATGATCAAAATAATGTAAAAATAAGACATGATATATAATAAGTATACTGGGTCATATATTGTCAAATAAAGTGACAAAATATATCCAGAATAATTTTGTAAAATCATTTTTGTCTTTTAAAAAGTATAATTCACTTCGTCTGTGACTCGAAAATCTTGAATAATTAAATAAAATTATTGAAGGGCAAACATTAGGTGTCAACAACTACCCTTTCATTGTTCAGGGATGGCAGAACCATCACTGAGCAGCGAATTTGACAAACCTTGTTTTTAGCCAACCAATTGAAAAGTACTCATTTTTATGTATTTAAAAAAAAATTATGATTGGATCCCAGTCTCCGGATTTCCTACATATCTCAGGTCGTATGAGAATTCAGGCCACTTGTAGTTTGACTGAATTAGACTCCTAGAAAGCATTAAAACAAAGAAAAATTTCAGAACTGGAAAGCCTCGGAACAATTTTGTTGGAATATAACCGATCCTCGGATACTGAGTCTACCTACATATCCCTGGTCTTTGAGAATCATGTCACTTGTAGTTCGATTCGTTGGGTCAAAAAGAGTATCCCTTATGTGGGAATGCCTTCACCAGTTTGTTTTAAAAATACATTTCCGGTATATACCCGACCAATTGCGGAGTTTTAAAAGAAAAAACTCATTTGTTGTCTGCGAGTGAATATAAGTGCGGAGTGGTCTTCGAGCCTATGTCTAGAGAGATTGACTCTCGTGGGTATATTATTTCGATCGGCTGCCAAGAACAAGTTTCATGTTTGCTCCATTTGTGTCTGGATCTGGTCTACTTGCTTTCCTACTCCAGTAGCTTCCAACATATTTCCATTGGATGGGATATAGATGTGTTGATTATTTTAATTTTCCATACCTGCTAATAATAGCATGGATGCGAAAGACTTTAGGATTAAAAGTTAGAAAGAGGGAGGGATTGATTCTTGGGAGAGAAGAACACAAGTTCTTTGATACTTGAAACATTGTTTAATTAGTAAAAGGAGTTGAATCAATTAATAAGAAGAATAGGAGGGAGTGAACTCAAATAAGGAATCTTACCATTGAAGAAATTCAATGTAGAACAAAAAGGACATAACCCAAAAGAGAATCTCAAAGGTCGCCACAAGCCACAAGGTCAATAATATTAATATTCATCAAACTTAGTTACAATAAAGAAGAAAACACTCTTTTATATAGGAGTAAAATGGTGGCTACCACTCTAAAGAAAAGAAAGAACATTCTAGACTTTAAAGATGGTCAAACTAAATTAAATAATCTGAAATTTCTAAGGTGAATAGAAGACCACCAACACTTGTTTCAAAGGTGCATAGAAGACCACCAACACTTGTTTACAAGGTGCATAGAAGACTACAAACACTTGTTTACAAGGTGCATAGAAGACTACAAACACTTAGTTTTAAGGTGCATAGAAGACCACCAACGCATTGTTCAATAAAGCTTTAAATACAATCGACATAGCATTAAATAAGGTTCTAGAAACACAAGTTTGGGATGGTGTATTTTCCTATTTTTGGGGCAAATTTGTGCCTCATTCCATCTCATCTTGGACTTCAATTTGGACCTCCAAATAAGTGTAAGACTTGAGCAATATATCTTAATTGAGCTGGAGTTCTTCTTCCATCACAGGCCACTTTTTAATTGCTAATTGAATCCCATTAAATCATCTTGATATTCTCTAATCCATAATGGAGTTGACCCTCTGCGGTTGCTATAATTCCCCCCTCTTAAAGAAGATTCATCCTCGAATCTTGACATTGATATACGACCAACATGATAATCACAATAACTAGAAAATCACAACAAGCACTCGGTAAAAATAATACAAGGTAGTGACCATGCAACCACTTAACCCACTTGGTTCTTTTATGCACAAATACTCTTTTTAAATATCCAAAAATAACATCATCTAATAGAAAAATGTGATTACCAACACAACCACTAAAAACACAATTCATAAGCTCTATAAACAATAGAGGGTCATTACTTAGATCAAAAGCATACGAATACCAAGAAAACATATCATATTTGCTCTTTCTAAATAACTTAACCTCACCATTGAATTTACCATATTCATAATATGGATCATAAGTAACTACCTTGAGAAGTGGCTTTGGATTAATCTGCAAAAATGGATCTACAAAAGAAGATAAGGATATCATGCAATTAGCAACATGTGAGCACTTATTCTTTTTCATACTTGAGCCACTACATTATGCATTTAGCTTAACTTCCTCAATATCTATGGCTTCAAAAGCTTCGTGTGTCTCATTATCTTCATTGAGAACTTCATCATATTTGCTTCCTTCATCAGAAATCCAAAGTGGATAAAAATGTACTGAAAACTCATTTTTAATATCAGCCCACAATATTAATCATAGTTGCGCATACAAATACCTTTTGTCTGATTCGAACTTATGATTCACGTCATCTGCACATTTGACAAAATAATATATATAATCGTATTATGAAAGATAACACAATAACAAATCATTTTCTTTGTGTGAAAAAACAATTGCAGTCTTTAATTTGGAGTACATAGAATTTGTCCTCGTAATTGGTAGGAGTAATAAAATTGTGAAATAAACCTTTAAGAATTATGTACTTCCACAATATTTATTTATAATAACATATAACATATCCCCATATGGCCTTGCCGAAGCCACATCATTATGGGATATTTACACAAATATTATGAATTATAAGTTACTCCTATCTCATAAACACAAGTTGCAAAATGGTAGGGAATTAGCAAAAAACAGGATCTCTAACATGAAAAAAAAAACATTTACCTGGGCGTTATAGTTGAAGCTGAGCAAAACACACCAAACAAAATTTTTATTTGGGAGAGGGATTTTCTCTTGAAAATGGACAAATTGATGAAGTGATTTGAGACTTTGATGTCTACTTTTATAAAGTGTAGTAAAATATAAGTAAATGCTGTACATAAATGTTAATAGTAGTAACTGGTAGAAGCTTAGAAGTCTAAGCAATAAAAAATTGGAATGTGAAAAGATGTAGGTATTATTCTTAATAAATCCTATGAATGGCGGTTCTTTTGCTTCCCTGTCTACGTTTCTCCATATATTTAGTTTACCATTAAATACTTGCAGATGAATCGATGTAGCTGCTATTATTTTTATCAATTAGTAATAGAATTTATATTTTTCAAGAATAAAATTTGCATTCAAACCATTCATATTTCCTTCTATCTAAATGCTCCTAAATGAAATTGCATTAGTGTAAAAAACTTAATTAGCAGTTTCATTATTTATTACTGCTCCAAACTTTCCCTATTAGCAGGTTCATTATTTATTACTGCTCCAACCTTTTCGTATTTCCTTATATGTTAATGCTACTAAGTGATTAGCCTTTATGTAATTATCATATTAAAGATTTCATTCAATGTAGAAACTAACATATGCACCTGAACGTGTTTAGCCTCAATGTAATTATAATATTACTATTTAATATTTATTATTTTAGGTGTTTTATGTTTATTATATTATAATAATTTACCGCGGGGGCAAAATCGTAATCCAACTTTGAATGTAGGAGCATTCCACTTTTAGTATTATATGATATATGATGATTTGACACATTGTGTATATTGCCGTGGTCTTGGTTAATTTCTTTAGATTCAATTTATGACAAGTCATTCGTGTAACTTGTGTTGAGATATATTGTATTTTGATATACAATTGTTTGGACCTTGTTAGATATTAATTAATAATATAATTTTTGGCATAATATTTTTGTGCTCGTTGTGTGTTTGTATTTTCTAACACTTATTTCAAGAATATTTAAAGTGGAGGGTTGAGGATCTTATTGTGTTATATTTACATATAAGTCACTTCTTACCTGCATGTCCATGCAGATACTATTTTTTACAACAAAGCTAATAGCTGACATGTTCGCTAGAGTTGAATCAACTGTTCAAGTGAGCCGCCGCATTGTTCTTGCAAGCTACCAAAGAGTCATTATTATTTCTTGATAGATGTCATTTCTTTCGGATTTTACGCACCCGAATCTTTTGAAATTCTCTTAGATGCTCAATGGTCTAGTGTAGGATTTGGGCAAGAGTTTTACATAAATATTCTGGGATATTAATTATTTATAATTAATTATCATATTGATTGAGTACTTATTTAATTTATTAAATTCTATAAATTAATGGTTAAGATACAGAAACGTGGTTCGTCTTGCCAGTGGTGTGTGTTGGGTGCCTGTAACACCCCGTACATTAGCGTTAGGACGTGTTGTAGTAAATCTATATAAACTTGATGAGATTAAGATCATCCGTGAGATTATAGAAGTTTATAGCAGTGTTAAAGATGTTATGTGGAGATTAGAGGTGTTAAACAAATTGGAGAAAATAAGTTTCGTCAAAGTTCAAAATGTTCAACAAGTTATACGAACCATATGAAATTTTGGACATACTCATGTATGTAGATCAAGAGCTTCAGTGTATAAAAGAATGAAGTCTTGAAATAATTTAGGACTTAACAAGTGTAATGACGGTGATTGAAATAATATTTTTATGTGTGGTGAAAGAGGCTATGGACTAGTGTTATATCTCTTGATCATGATAAATAGTATATGAAGTATGTTGAAAATAATTATTTTTAAGTGAATTGAGATTATGAAATTAATTATATCATGTGGTCAACATCTAAGAAATTGATATGGGGTATAGAGCGTAATGTAAGGTGAACAGGTTAGCAGAGTTCATGTTGTCCCTATTGAGTCATAGAGCGTTCTTTAGGACGAGTCAAGATAATATACAGATACACGAGCCTTCGTAAGGATCTAGTAAGCCCATGAATTTAGAATGTGAGTAAAGTGAGACCAAGATATTATAGTTAAGTGTGATCCTCCCCAAGGGTGAGATGAATTAGAGTGTTAGAATATGAGGTTGACGAGTACCGAATGAGAAGCATAGATCGTAAGCGTGTAAGTTCGTATCGCATCCCTCGACATGTAGTCGAATCGTGTGTTGTTCCTTACCATGAATGCTAAAGAACACAAAAATATTGTTTCACTCGTATACAACCACTCTTCTCATGTACTCCTATACGTATGATGTTCAGTTTTGTGTGTTTACATAGAATTCTTCGGGTCTAGTAAGAAAGGCAGTTTCTATTATGTAAATAGACTATATGCCCTAAGTATGCTAGGGAATCAGTCCCACAGATGACCAATTTTATAAGAAACAAGTTAAGTATTCCCAAAAGCTAATAAGAAAAGATCTCCAGAATGTTTATTATGTATGTGTTATGTATGTTATGTAAGAAGTCAGTTCCATTGCATCATGTTCATTGTATATTCAGAAATAATATGCCCTATGGACAGACTATGAAACACATAGGCACGTAGTTATGCACTTGCCTATGGGGCTATCTATTCATACCTTTGCCTTCGGAGTTATTCAATTATACACGTGCCTTCAGGGCTACATAAAGGCATGCTTGCCTTCAGGGCTATACATATATAGTTCCCTTCGCAACTATATATATATACAGCTGGTTCCTATGGACGAGATATGAAATGCATGGTGCTACCTCGAGCATTTCATATGTACTACATAGCATTGATATCATATGTGGCATTCCCTTGGTCAGGTATGGCTTACAGGTTTTACAAAAAATAAAGAAAGAATTTAATGAATACTGATCCTAAGTATTGCAGTGAATGATCCCAGAATTTCGCTCCACAGAGCAACCCAAAGTTATCATCAGGAAGACTCTAAAGAAGATTCAGAAAGACAAAAGTATAGTAAGACTTAATCTGTGTTTTCATAGAGAGTTGCAGGGTCTTCAGACATATATGTTGTTCTTATCTTTCTCCCTTAATCAACTTCAGTTTATTGTATATATTTCATGTCTGCCATACATACTCGGTACAATCTTTTTGTACTTATGTCCCTTGGCTGGGGGCGTTGCATTTGTTATGTTTCACAATGTAAGTTCAGGTCTATCGAGTGGTTGGTGTGCATTCTAGATGGTACAGATGTTCAACGAGATGGTGTAAGCTCCATTTATTCGTGAAGTTGAGTCAGGTCTTGTACTTTATTCATAGACATTATGGGTAGGTCGGGGCCCTGTACCGACAGCATGTCAATTGTACAATTTTAATTATCCTAGAGGCTTCATAGACGTCTGTGGTCAGGTTCATTCATGTAGAGATTTTATGTTCGGTTATGCAGACAGATCATCTTATAGATCATGTTTACAGATTTTTAGACTTTACTACGCCATGTCCCTCCAATACAAGTTCATAGTAGATGCATGTAGAATGTAGTCCGTCCCCGTTGAGATTGGGGTGTGACGGTGCCAATCAAGTGTAGGGGTAATTTGAGACGTGACACCGAATCTCCTTTACTTTTCTTTATTTCTGTCTTTTTTATTCTTAGACAATGTATTCAGGATAATTATTCATACTTTACTTTTTATTCTAGTAATTCTTGTACTTGTGACACCAGATTTTGGATTGTAGTACTTATTCTGCTTATTTAGGATTATGAGACATAGTTATGACTTTGAGTTGGTTTCACTTAATTCACTCCACATATTTTATTCATTTAAAATAAATTTAATCGGTTGTGGATGGTTGCTTATCAGGTGCGGTTATGTTCCTTCTTGACTTAGAATTTGGATCGTGACAATTATCACAAAATTTGATATAATCAACGTTAATGGTACAACTTGTCAAATATGATCTCACAATATTATTTTTCTCCTCATGGATCTGAATTTACCGTTGTAATAATAATGATTTTGTACTCTACCAATAGCAGCAGTGTTTTCACAATAAATTAAAATTAGAGGAGTTGATTTTTCAAAATAAGGCATTTGAAATAATATAAATTTCTCAATCAGTTTTCTTCTTAACTGGCTGAAATTAAATAAAATAGTTCAGCCTTCATGATAGAGTTAACAATAATGTTTCTATTTTTATTTTCAACAAATAGCACCGAGTGTAATTATCTGCACCAAAACTATCTTTGAGTACAACAATATATTTTTATGAAACAAGCCATAAATTTTCATTTCAAGCAAATATACCTCGCTTGCTTGTATCTGCTGAGTACGTCTGCTGCATACGCAATATCAGGCGAAGTGCAATCAATAACATATCTTATATTATGATTAGGTTAGCACACTCCTTTTCTGATTTATCACATTATTTTCACTTTGAATTCAAAATAAATAAATATTTGAATCAAAAGTAGTTGCAAGGCACGTACCATCAACAAAATCGTACTTCACAATTTTAACTTAATTGACTGGTCAAAAAAAATTCATAACATGTTTTAGTAATTTTATTTCAAGACTAAAATTTGTCTCATAAAAGATCTTTCATAGCAAATGGATACTCAACGATGTTTTCTTATAGCTTCTTTGGTATGTATATATATGTATGTTCGGCCTCTTTTGTATGTAGGTTGATGTGTTATACATACCTTATCTAGTAAATTTTACTTGAACTCCAAGCCCCACCTAGCTTACAACAATCCTTAACTTCATATGGACAAAACACAAGCTTCTTCTTGTAATTTCCAACATCTTCATGCTAAACTTGGGTTGATTTACTTTGGAATCACGCTTGGATCTTTGGAGAATGTCTATAAAGGGTTTGGGGGTGTTGGAGACTTGTTTGGGTCAAAATGAATTAAAATAAGACTTTCACCTCTTAAATAGGCAAAGAAGGTCGGCCACCGCCTCCCTTCTTCGACTCCATTTGCGTCGCATATGTCCACATGTGAGCCCACATGCGACCACATCCTATTCCAAAAAATTCTTCAACTTTTGGCTTCTCTTTTGCGGGCCTATCTGTGAGGTCATTCGCTATGCAAAATGCTTAGCGTATCACTCTAACTTCATCGAGGGATGATTCCTTAAATCCCAATGACTTTCAACCTTCTGTACACCCTCACAACATCCATATAAGTCATATACCAGGCTAGCCAACGTCTGATCCGGGTATTATTCGGATACCTCAACTATACGAAAGAGTATAACGACCTTATACTAATAACTTAAGAACACATATATTGAACATGGAGTAATAACAAGGTAAGGATAAAGGTGAACAATAACTAAGAATCAAACGGTCAAGACCACTAGACAACGGTGCTCTAAGGCAGTAGTAAGAGTTTAGCTACTCATGCTTGAAAACAACATGGCTTTGATACCATAAAAAGGATCGGGGGTATTATTTTTAAAATAATACTTAAAGCAGTAATAAAAAGCTTTGAAGAACTTTAAAAGACTTACAAATTTATTTCGTTGAAATTGAAAGCATGGATACATGTAAATCAGGCAGAGAAAATATTTGAGGGGGTAATTTTCGGATGCCTTCAGTGTTACAACTTGAGAGCCTTATATAGGCCTCGGGGAAGCATATCTATTTACAAATGGACGATTAAGGTTAAATGGCTCTTCAGATCATCTTTTGCTTTTCTGAAGGGTCATTCTCCTTTTACTATTCATGGGGCCCTTGCCTTTTACTTTTCTGAAGGGTCACCTGCTTTTGAAGATTCTTTCTGCTTTACGTGACGCTTTTTGCTTTACGTCTGTTTCTGCTTTATGTTTGCTTCTGCTTTATGTCTGCCTTTTGTCTTTATGCTTTATGTCAAAAAGTATGATTGGGCAATTCCTCTTAGGGCCAGCATATCTCCATTATTTGGTTCGCCGGTACTGGAAGAGGCTGTGTCGATTAATTCCATTATCTGGCTGGGATCCTTATTATCTTCTAATTTGGATAAGGCCTCTAGGAGCCTTCTTTTTATCTCTACCTTGGAGACTGAAGTTTCTGCGGATGAAGATGGACTTTTCTTTTCTCTTTTTACTTCTTCTTTCACTTTAGGACTCCATCCTTTAATTTTGATGGTTTTGCTGAGATAACGGATCCTATTCATCTCTTGAATATCGAAGGACCAATTTAATATATACGATATCCATTTATTTATAAAGAACTTGCATAATTTAATATGTTCTGGAAGGGTTGAAATTTGCTGCTCTTCTAAGAAGCATGCATAACGATTCTGGAAGCTTGGTGCTATTACCTATAAATTTCCTCCAAATATGTTCCACCATTCGTAGAACCATCTGGGGATGATTTTTTCTTTTAATCCTTCCGAATACTTAACAAACCATGTGTGGGTATTTGGGCGGACATATAAGAAATTAAACCAGGCATCTTTGTAATCATACCAGTTATATGTCTGGGGCTTGTGGCTTCTGGATAAAGGTATTGGGGTGTGTAGGTGATCTACATACCAGTTAAACGGGCTTAGTATCTTTTTTATCGTAAACTTGGAATATTCAATTGCTTCTGGGTTATTTATGAAGTAGCTGTGTTCGACTTCTATTGAGTCGGTATCTATGAGGATGAATTCGTAATATTTCCTAGTTTTGATAGGGTCTTGGGTATCTACGTACTGATAGTTGGTGTAACAGGGCTTTAGTAGATCATGTACCCTGAAATTTTCATACTGTTTATCTAGCGCCATTATTGGCAGGGCCTGTGATACAATAAATTCCCATTTTGGAGGATGGGTGATGCTGCTTGCTGATGGTGTCTCCTTTTTAATAGGAGTTATTGGTTTTACTGCTTCTGAATAAGATTCCGGGGATTGCATTTTGTAATTATCCCTGGTTTGTATCTCTGATGGAGATGCTTTAAATGGCAGTGTCTGGGATTTACCTGCGATTAGCTCCTTTGAAGGGGCTGAGCTTTGGTTTCCTGCTGGTAGTTTGGGGAACTCCGCTAGTACGGAGAATCTTCCTTCGTAACTGGTGTTATGAAGGGGTCTGGTTGTTTTTTCTGGTATAAAGGGTTGTTTCATTTTCTCTTCTGGTTTAAGCTGGAAAGGAGGTCTCATCGGGCGAGAGCTCGGAAAGCTTGGCCTCATGACTGCCCTGCAAGAACTCTCTCGTTAAGAAATCTGGCAAAGAATTTTCTTCACCCTTTATAAAATTAATTTTAAAATCAAAACTGGATAATAGTGCTTGCCATCTGGCAAAAATCTGTTTTGAAACAAGGTTTTTTACATCCTTTTGTAAAACATCTTTGGCTACTTTGCAGTCGACTCTTAGTAAAAATTCTTTGTTAATTAGGTCGTCTTGAAATTTTGTGATACATAGCACTATAGACAAGATTTCCTTTTTAACAGTACTATAATTCTTTTGTGCCGAGTTCCAGACTCCAGAGGTGAATCTAACCAACTGTTCGGTGGACTCATGAGATAGTTTTTGTTTAAGGATGCCACCGTAACAGATATCGGAGGCATCTGTTTCAACGATCATAAAAGCTTCTGGATTCGGGATTCCTAGACAAGGAAGTTTTTGTACTATCTCTTTAACTTGTTTGACTGCTTTGGTTTGATCTTCTGACCAAGGGACTGGATTTTTCTTTAGTCATTTAGAGAGAGGTTCGCAGACTTGTCAGACTTTAGGAATAAAATCTGCTACATAGTTTAGGCTTTCTAAGAACCTTTGAAGCTGGGTTTTATCTGTTAATTCATCAGGAAATTTGGTCGAGAACTCTATGGCTCTACAAATTGGTTTGTAGGTTCCTTGGTAGAGGTCATGGCCTAAGAACCTGATTGATGTTTGGAAAAGCTTTACCTTTTTAGCGCTTACTGCTAAACCATTTTGCTTAACTGTTTTAACGAAAGTATTAAGATGTCTGAAGTGTTGATCTATACTTTCTGAAAATATAAGGATATCGTCTATATAAACTATAGAGAATTGACTATATGGGTTAAATATATTATTCATGATATTCTGGAATTCTGATGGGTCATTTTTAAGCCCAAAAGGCATAACATTCCATTCATATTGCCCAAAGGGGACGTTAAATGTTGTTTTATACTTATCCTTTTCTTCGATTTGAATCTGCCAAAATCCAGAATTCATATCGAATTTACTATAGATATTAGCTTTATAAGTTCTTTTTAATAAATCTTGTTTATTAGGTATTGGGTACCTAATCCATTTTAATACATGATTAAGGGGCTTATAATTTATAACAAGCCTGGGGGCTCCTCTTTCCTTTTCGGAGCTGTTATTTACATAAAATGCTGAACAACTCCATTGGGATTTTGAGGGCCGAATGATTTTCTTTTGAAGTAAATCATTGGTTTCCTTTTTACAATATTCTATGAGCTTGTGGCTCATATGAATTGGTCTAGCCTTGGTGGGAATAACATCTTCATTAAAGTTGTCGACATATGGTAAAGCTACCACATGTTTTTTTCTTTCCCAAAAGGTGCTGGGTAATTCTGAGCATACTTCTAATTCTATTGATTTCAGTAATTCGTTTATTTTGCTGACTACCTCCGGGGTTTTTAAAGTGGATTCTATCCTCTTGATTTGAATATCTTCTTTAAGGAAATTAATCTGGTTAGATAATAGCTGTATTTGAAAAACTGTTTTCTGTTTGACGTAATTACTTTCATTTTTTGAAAGAGTATTTAAATAAGGAAAGACTACTTCTTTACCTAAGGTTTTGGTATAAATGCCATCCAAATTTGCCGTATATGGTTTTATTTGGGTTGCGAAAGGAATACCTAATATAATTTCTTCAGTAATATTCCTCGTAATTACAAAGTCGTTGATATAACAGACTCCGTTATTACATACATGGGCTTTAGTTAATTATTAATTTATTTTTAACTTTTCGCCTGTGGCCGAATACAGTTTCGAAGTACTCTTTTCTAAGTACTTTGTAGGGATTAAACCTTCAGCTATATAATTTTGATCTGCCCCCATGTCGAATAGGGCAATTTTATTGAGGATAACATTTTAATTAATGACAAGCTTAATGGGGATATGATAGCTCAAGGCTTTTACTTTGGAAATAAGTTTTAGTCCTGACTGATCTTGATTTGAAGAATCTTCTTCTTCTTCTGAGCTAACTTCTGCTATTCCCTTAGAGGTCGAGGGACCATACATCTCCTCATTAGCTCCCCTAATTATTTTATTAGCAAAAGATTCTAGTTCAATTGAACTAAGCATGTCTTTAACTTCTTTGATTTCCTGTTTAAGGTTGGATATTTCAGATTGTAAATCCTGTAGAGTGGTATCAGTTTTAGCTATTTTAGCAGTTTTAAATTTATTTAAGACATGTTTCATGTTAAACGGCTCTACAGGGTTTTTACTAGGGGTGAGCGGGTCCGGATACCCTAACATTTTTTAACTACCCGGACCCTACCCGGTAAAAGATCGGTTCCTAAATTTACTATCCGGAACCTACCCGTAGCAATTATTACCCGGAACCTATCCGGGGAACTGGTTTATTTGGCTCACTGGGGCTTTGGAAATGATTTTTCATCTTTTCCTCTAGTTTAAGTTGGAAAGGGGGTCTGTTAGGCCAAGTTCTTGGGAAGCTCGACCTCATTTCTTCCCTGCAAAAATTCTCTTGTTAAAAAATCTGGTAAAATGTTTTCTTCCCCTTTTATAAAATCGATTTGAAAATCGAAACTTGATAATAATGCTTGCCATCTGGAAAAAATCTATTTTGAAATAAGGTTTTTAACATCTTTTGGTAAAACATCTTTGGCTGCTTTACAGTCAACCCTTAATAATAATTCTTTGTTGATCAGGTCATCCTGAAACTTGGTGATACATAGGACTATAGATAAAATCTCCTTTATAATAGTACTATAGTTCTTTTGAGCCGGGTTAGATGCTTTAGGGTTTGGGATTCCTAAGCAAGGAAGTTTCTGGACTATTTCTTTAACTTGTCTAACTAACTTGGTTTGCTTTATTGACCAAGGGACTAGAGTTTTCTTGAGTCTTTTGTAAAGGGGTTCACAGACTTGTCTGATATTTGGGATAAAATCTACTACATAATTTAGGCTACTTAAGAACCTCTGCGGTTGGGTTTTATCAATTATTTCATTAGGAAATTTGGTTGAGAACCCTACGGCTCTACAGATTGGTTTGTAGGTACCTTGGTAAAGATCATGTTCTAGTAATCTGATTGATGTATGAAATATCTTTATCTTTTTGGCGCTTACTACTAAGCCATTTTTTTAGAACCTTTAGAAAGGTATGAAGGTGTTTAAAATGCTGATCTATACTTTCTGAAAAAATAAGAACATCATCTATATAAATAATATAGAATAGGCTATATGGGTTGAATATTATATTCATTATATTTTGAAATTCTGACGGGGCATTCTTGAGCCCAAATGGCAAAAAATTCAACTCGTATTGTCCAAAAGGAACGTTAAAAGCTATTTTATATTTATCTCTTTCATTTACTTGGATTTGCCAAAATCCTGACTTCATGTCAAACTTACTGTAAATATTATCTTTGTAAGTTCTTTTTTAATAGGTCTCTTTTATTAGGTATCATGTACCTAATCTATTTTAATATCTGATTAAGAGGTTTATAATTGATTACGAGCCTAGGCGCTCCTCTTTCTCTTTCGGCATTGTTGTTAACATAAAAGGCCGAACAACTCCATGGAGACCTGGAGGGTCTAATTATATTCTTTTGGAGTAGATCATTTATTTCCTTTTTACAATTTTCCATGAGGTCATGGTTCATGTTGGATAGGCCTAGCCTTTGTAGGGATTTCTTCTTCGTTGAAGCTCTCTACATAAGGTAGTTCTACTATGTGCTTTTTCCTTTCCCAGAAGGCATTGGGTAAATCTGAACAAACTTCTTTTTCTGTAAGGGTCTAAAAGTTTTTAATCCTTTCGTCTACCTCTGGGGTTTTTAAAGCGGATTCTATCCTTTTAATTTGTATATCTTCTTTGAGATAATTAATCTGTTTTGATAAAATATTAATATGAAAAATAGTATTTTTCTTTACAAAATTACTTTCATTTTGTGAAAGAGGCCTTAAATAGGGAAAGATTAATTCTTTTCCTAAGGTGATGGAATAGATACCATCTATTTTTGTCGTGTATGGTTTAATCTGGGTTGCAAATGGAGTACCCAGAATTACTTCTTCGTTAATGTCTCATGTGATGACAAAATCATTAACAAAACAGACTCTGTTATTACAAACATGAGACTTAGAAAGTTTATACTTTATTATTAACTTTTCACCGTTAGCGGTGTATAATTTGGTAGTACTTTTTTCTAAGTATTTTGTTGGGATTAATCCTTCAGAAATGCAGTTTTGATCTGCACCTGTGTCAAACAATGCTATTTTGTTTAGTACAAAATTTTTATTTATCACCAGTTTTACGGGGATATGATAACTTTGTTCTTTAACTATTGAAATTGTTTTTATTCCTGGTTGTTCAGGAGCTGAAGGTTCTTCTTCTTCTTCAGAACTGATTTCAGTTCTTCTAGATTTTTAGAGTTAGATACTCCTGGTTTTTAGTAAACATTGCCCAAAGGGTTTAAGTCCTTCATAAGCTTATTTGCAAATGATTCTAGCTCTATAGAGCTGAGCCTTTCTTTAACATCTTTTATCTCTTGTTTAAGTTGCGCCAGCTCTGTCTGCAGATCTTGCAAAGTAGAGTCTTGCTTTTGGGATTTGAATTTGTTGAAGACTCCTTTCATATTGAAAGGGACAATTTCTTTCTTATTATCCTTATGATTGAGGACAAGGTGTTTTAATTTTGATAACTACTTTCTTTTTACTTCTTCGTCTTCGATGTGATCTATCATATCAAAGAAGAATTCTTTTGTACTGTTTGAAATGACATTTAGTGATTTAATGTCACAGGTACAGAAGGTTCCCCTGCAGTTACAGGGATTACTAGAGTTGCAACTGTCTGAGCTATAGTCGACATCTAGCAGTTCTTCATCACTGTATTCATCAGTATCAGAGAAATCGCTATAGCATTCTTCTAGGATTGTATAAATTTTTTCCTTTATCGGAATTTAATTCCAAGAGATTTATTTTATCCTTTTTCTTGTTAGGTTGCTTGCAATCACCAGGTCTGTGGCCGATCTTGCCGCAATTCCAACATTTGCTTTTCTTAGTGGAATAAGCAGTATCTTTGGAAGATCTTTTGGGTTTCGATCTTCTTTTATATGGTTTATACCTTTTCTTATAAGAAGAGCTTGGGTTATTGTGCTTTTTATGTATTTTGTTTATTTCTGTTGATGGTGCAGTTATCTTAGTATAACCGAAGTCTTGACAAAAATTTCCTAATTCCCATTTAGAGAGTTTTCCCTCTCATTTCAGCTTGACTTTTTAATTTTAGATCATTGCATAGTTCTAACCCGGTAAGGTTTATTAGACTAACAATGTCTCCGTAAGTTAGATGATTATAAGGAATTTGTCCATCAAATTTGTTTTTAATGTTCGTCCTTACCTTTTCTACGAATAGGTGAGGCAAACCACTTATAAATCATTCTTTCCAATAGTCATGATTACAATCTTCTCTGATCATAACTTTGTTAAGGAAGACATCTTTATACCATCTAAAGTCATGCCGTTTTGGGCATGTTAGATTGTTTAAGATCTCTAAACTTTTATCTTGAAAGAGTTTAGGTTCTCCTATGATGTGTTTAACGATACAATACAACAGGGTGGCCGTTGCATCTTCTCGATTTTCCTGTCCGATCGTTGTATCGTCTTTAACAACCTGTATAATTTCTATTGCATTTATTATATTTTGTCTATCTTCTTCGGTAAGATAATTATCCCACCAATTTCTTTACATTTCAGTAAATCCAGGAACCAGGATTGTTGCACACTGTTTATCAGTACTTCCATTTATTTTATGAGCAGTTATAACTATGCCCATTTCATGTAATTTACTGTAAATCTGACCTCCTACGATGTCGTCTATATTCCACTCAGCTATCTCTCTTCCCGAATGAGAGGTATGAGATAAAAATTTATTTTCCTCATATTGCATATCAAGGAATGAGGGTCTATGATAGTAGTTCTTTTTAGTACTAGTATGGCGTAATAATCTATTAATTTCCATATCGCCGCTGGAAAGTGTTTTGATACTATCTTTATCCTTAAGAGTGAGACTTTAGCTTAATCTCTGATTTATTTCTTCCATTATTTTATCAGTGATTTTGCCTTTATCTTTAAGGTCTGGGTATTTACTAGCTGTAAACTCCGGTATTTTAAATATTTGGTTGGTTTCATTATTTTTCTGAGTCCTAGAGGGCTCTGGCTTTTTCCCTTAAGCGTTGACTTTCTACCAGCCTTACTAAGCTGATTTGAGACTACATGTAATAATTGATTTGTGTAATTGTTTTGTTGTATTAATTTATTAATGTCCTTCTTTTTAGGATCTCCTGTGGAATCCTTTATATCTCTTTTAAATGGAGCAGCCGTGACAACTTCTCCTTCAGTAGGGATATTTATTTTTTCTAAAGGGGGTATCTCTGATTCTATTACCCTTTTATCGGTATACCATTTATTAACAAGAGTATTAAGTGACTCTTGTTGGTCGTCTAGTTTACCAGTGATTTGAAACCACCTAAAGAATTCTATGTTACATTTTAGTCTATTCATATCCTTGATCCATTGATCTCTAAAAGACGTTCTTTGGTCTAAGGTATAATTGGCAACGTACCACTTTCTTTTAATAGCATGTTTTGGGTTTTTCCAGAGTTTTCCTATTAATTCAAAGTCTATGCCGAATTTTTCTTTCGACCTGACCATGCCAAGGGATCCTTTTTGTTTTGTTACTATAGGACCCCGTATTTCACTATCTGTGTGGCTGCTAGGTCTGTTAATAACCCTAGACAAGCTTATTGGTTGTCATCAGGGACATATCTCATGGATGCGGTAGATGTCTCGGAATAAGGACTATCATCCACCTTTGCCTTAAATTTTTTTATGAAATCCTCATTTACCTTATCAAGATATGTTGACATGAGATCCTCGTCTGATGATTGGGGATTTCGGACTTTAATAGTTTTTTCCAATTTGGAAAAGAAAGACGATTCATCTTCTCTAGTCTTTTTCTCCATATGATGGATATTTTTAAGACTTTTAACCAGTGAAGATATATCGCCTTCTAATTGCCATCCATAATGGCGAGTTTTGTCCTCTGGATCTTTATCTAACAATTTGGACCAAAACTGACAAAGGAATTTCCTTTGAGACATATAATGCCTTGCTGATTCCTTCCTGCTTCTGGAATCCATTTACATATCCAAGGGATTCCTGCCTGCATGAAGAAAATTAATGAAGCAGATCCTTCGATATAATCAGAAGAATTTTCTGGGGTAATACATGGTGTTACTTGAACCCATTCTTTGTAGAAAGCCACATAAGGCTCATGTAAGACTTGAATTTCAGGTCTAATGACACTCCACCATGGGAATATCCATCCTGGAAGTAATAAATCATTCTGGCTGCTTTTAAAAATCTCAGGATTAATTTAATCCACCAGGAATGACCATGCTTGTTATTTTCATAGTAAAAAACTCGTGTGAAAGCATTGATATAATCATAATAATTAAACGCCATTTTAATGGTCGTTCAAGGAATTATAAATTCCTTTGATCTGAATAGGCTAATTCCCCACTCATAAGGAGATATAATCTTCTTAAGATAGAATTTTGAAAAATTCCTTTTAGCTCCAAGCTTATTATCTGGGAACGATGTGATCTCAGCAATGTTGGTCGCAATAAGGATATATTAATAATACATCCTGTTTTTCCTTCTGGGAAAGGATTGTAGAAATTTTCTAAGTATCGATTCATTAGAATCCAAGGATCATTTAGATAATTTTTATCTTCATGATGTAGGTAGAGAATTGTCTCTTCATGTCCCTTGACCAAATATTGGTCTTTGTTTTCTTTCTCCGATTGTTGGTGTCTTTCGGCATATGTGCCTTGTTGTTGACTACTAGAAGAGCCTGCTTTGTCCACGAGTATTACTCTTGGAATATTGGAAATATTATTTCCAGTGGAACTAGATTTCCTAGAGCCTCGACCTGAGCCTCTGCCTCTTCTTCTGCCTCTACCCCTATTAGGAGTAGGTGGTGTCCATTATGGACGCATCTTATTCCTGCAAATATTCACGAGTAAGAAAATCAGGGAGTGAATTATCTTCACCTTTAAGATATTTAATTTCAAAATCAAATGGGGCTAAATGGGCCTGCCATCTTGCAAACATTTGTTTAGATACATCATGCTTAAAATCTTTTTAAAACATGAATTTGGCTGCATTGCAGTCTGTTCTTATTAAGAACTTTTTATTATAAAGATCATTCTGGAATTTCAGGACGCACTTAACTATAGCAAGAATTTCTTTAGCTATAGTAGCATAATTCTTTTGACTATTAATCCATTTTCCTGAATGATACCGAAGAAGATATTCTTGTTTGGTTTGGGGATTTATTTGTTTAAGTATCCCACCATAACCGATGTCTGAAGCATCAATCTCAATAATCTTCCCCCAATTTGGGTTAGCAAGTATAAGGCCTGACAATCTTTGTACATTCTTATTAATTTTTTGTACCGCTTCTGTGTGGGCATTTGTCCACGGAGTGGCAATTTTTCTCAACCTATCATAGAAGATAGCTGCATCCACAGATAAATTCTTGTAATAAGGAGAAATATAATTTAGACTTCCTAAAAACCTTTGTAATTGGGTTTTATCAGGAAATTCATCAGGAAATTTTAGACGCAAATTCTATTCTCCTGGTAATAGGAATAATTTTCCCCTGTTCAATATTATGACCAATGAATCGAACCTTTGTTTGGAAAATATTCATTTTGGGTTTTGATATAACCAAATCATTTGAAATAATATTTTTCTTAAAAATTTCAAGATGCTTGATATGATCTTGTATGTTTTTTTAAAAGACTAATATGTCATCTATGTAAACAATGATAAAAAGTAAAAATATCATTCATGACATGCTGAAATTCTGATGGAGCATTCTTCAGCCCAAAAGGCATGACATTCCATTCATAATGTCCGAATGGGACTATGAAAACAGTTTTATACCTGTCAGATTCATCAACCTGTATTTTCCAGAAACCTGACTTTAAATCAAATTTTGAAAATACGTAAGACTGGTATAACCTGTCAAATAAATCCTTTTTATTAGGGATTGGGTATCTAATCCATTTTAAAACCTTATTCATAGGTTTATAATTGATGACCAATCTAGGAACTCCTCGTTCCTGTTCAGCATGCTTATTAACATAGAACGATGTACAACTCCATGGGTAGTTTGAAGGTCGAATTAACCTTTTCTCTATAAATCTTTATATAGGCCTCGCAAATAAATCTTGTCCTAACAGGTGGACGATATGGATTAAAACTTTTATGAAAGGTTGCTTGCTCTTTTCTTTTTCAAAAGGCCATGTGCCTCTTCCTGTTGAAGTGGGGTCGCTTGTTATTTTCTTTTCTGAAAGGTCAAGTGCCTCTTCCTATTGGAGTGAGGTCCTTCCTTTTTCAAAAGGTCAAGTTCCTGTTGATATGACTTCTTTTTATTTTGTCTGCTTTTGAGGCAGGTTCTTTTGTCGTTGTCCTTCTTTTATTCCAAAAGATAGGATTGTGCCAATCCTCTGGGACGTAACATGTCCCCATTATCTGAGTCACTTTCTTGTGACTATGTTGTGTTAATGAGATCCATTATCGCCTAAGGATCTGTGTGATAATCTAAGTTTGATAGGGCTTCTTGGAGCCTTTTTTTTAATTCTGCCTTTGGAACTTTGCGTTCCTTTCTTGCTGATGAAGATGATGTACTCTTCTCCTCTTTGGGCTTGGGAGTCCATCCTTTAATTTTGATACTCTTACTTAAGTATTTGATTCTATCAAATTCATGGATGTCAAATGACCAGTTAATAATATAGGAGATCCTTCTGTGGATAAAATACTTGGATAATTTAATATGCTCGGGAAGAGTCGAGATCTGTTGTTCCTCTTGAAATATTTTGTAGTGTATCTGGAAGCTGGGAGCCATTACTTGCTGGGTGCCTCCAAACAGATTCCACCATTCATAAAACCATCTTGGGATGATGGCCTCCTTTAATTTGTTCGAATACTTAACGAACCATATATGGGTGTTAGGTCTAACATATAGGAAGTTAAACCATGCTGTTTTATAATCGTACCAATTATAGGTCTGTGGCCTATGCTATCTTGATAATGGAATGGGGGTATGTAGATGATCTGCATACCAGTTAAAAGGACTTAATATCCTATTAATGGTAAATTTACAGTATTCAATACTCTCTGTATTCTTTTCAAAATAGTGATGCTCGATTTGGATCGAGTCAGTATCTGCTAAAATAAACTCGTAATATTTTTTGGTTTTATTGGGATTGTCAGTATCGACGTACTGATAATTTGTGTAGCAGGGTTTTAGAAGTTCTTCTACCTTGATGTTCTCAGATTGTTTGTCCAGTGCCATTATTGGCACAACCTGTGTATTAACAAACTCCCATTTTGGGATCTCTTTATTTAATTGGGCTGTCTCCTTCTGCTTTTGAGGAGTCTCTGGTTTCACTACTTCTGAATATGATTCCAGGGTCTTCATAGCGTAGCTATCCCGTGTCTGTATTACCACATTCTTTGATGTGGTGGCTTTTAATGGCTGGATTATTGTTTTTTGAGTAATGGGTTCTTTTAATGGAGAGGGAATCGTTTACTTGGATTTGCCAAAATATTGACTTCATGTCAAACTTACTGTAAATATTAGCTTTTTAAGTTCTCTTTAATAGGTCTCTTTTATTAGGTATCAGGTACCTAATCCATTCTAATATCTGATTAAGAGGTTTATAATTGATTAAGAGCCTAGGCGCTCCTCTTTCTCTTTTGGCACTATTGTTAACATAAAAGGCCGAACAACTCCATGGAGACCTGGAGGGTCTAATTATCTTCTTTTGGAGTAGATCATTTATTTCCTTTTACAATGTTCCATGAGTTCATGGTTCATTTGGATAGGCCTAGCCTTTGTAGGGATTTCTTCTTCGTTGAAGCTCTCTACATACGGTAGTCCTACTATGTACTTTTTTCTTTCCCAGAAGGCATTGGGTAAATCTGAACAGACTTCTTTTTCTATAAGGGTCTGAAAGTTTTTAATCCTTTCGTCTACCTCTGGGGTTTTTAAAGAGGATTCTATCCTTTTAATTTGTATATCTTCTTTGAGATAATTAATCTGTTTTGATAAAAGATTAATACGAAAAATAGTATTTTTCTTTACAAAATTACTTTCATTTTTTCAAAGAGACCTTAAATAGGGAAAGATTAATTCTTTTCCTAAGGTGATGGAATAGATGCGTCTATTCTTGTCGTGTATGGTTTAATATGGGTTGCAAATGGAGTACCCAGAATTACTTCTTCATTAATGTCTCATGTGATGACAAAATCAATAACAAAACAGACTCCGTTATTACAAACATGAGCCTTAGAAAGTTTATAATTTATTTTTAAATTTTCACCGCTAGTAGTGTAAATTTGGTAGTACTTTTTTCTAAGTATTTTGTTGGGATTAATCCTTCGGAAATACATTTTTGATCTGCACCTGTGTCAAACAATGCTATTTTGTTTAGTACAAATTCTTATTTATCACCAATTTTACTGGGATATGATAACTTTGTGCTTTAACTATTGAAATTGTTTTTATTCCTGGTTGTTCAGGAGCTGAAGGTTCTTCTTCTTCTTCAGAACTGATTTCAGTTTCTTCTAGATTTTTAGAGTTAGATACTCCTGGTTCTGAGTAATCATTTCCCAAAGGGTTTTAGTCCTTCATAAGCTTATTTGCAAATGATTCTAGCTCTATAGAGCTGATCCTTTCTTTAACATCTTTTATCTCTTGTTTAAGTTGTGCCAGCTCTATCTGCAGATCTTGCAAAGTAGAGTCTTGCTTTTGGGCTTTGAATTTGTTGAAGACTCCTTTCATATTTAAAGGGACAATTTCTTTCTTATTATCCTTATGATTGAGGACAAGGTGTTTTAATTTTGATAAATACTTTAATTTTTACTTCCTCGTCTTCGATGTGATCTATCATATCAGAGAAGAATTCTTTTGTACTGTTTGAAATGACATTTACTAATTTACTGTCACATGTACAGAAGGTTCCCGTGCAGTTTCAGGGATTACTAGAGTTGCTACTGTCTGAGCTATAGTCGACATCTAGCAGTTCTTCATCACTATATTCATCAGTATCAGAGGAATCGCTATAGCATTCTTCTAGGATTGTATAAATTTTTTCCTTTACATCGGAATTTAATTCCAAGAGATTTATTTTATCCTTTTTCTTGTTAGGTTGCTTACAATCACCAGGTCTGTGGCCGATCTTGCCGCAATTCCAACATTTGCTTTTCTTAGCGGAATAAGCAGTATCTTTGGAAGATCTTTTGGGTTTTGATCTTCTTTTATATGGTTTATACCTTTTCTTATAAGAAGAGCTTGGGTTATTGTTCTTTTTATGTCTTTTCTTTATTTCTGTTGATGGTGCAGTTATCTTAGTATAACCGAAGTCTTGACAAAAATTTCCTAATTCCTCTTTAGAGAGTATTCCCACTCGTTTTAGCTGACTTTTTAATTTTAGATCACTGCATAGTATTAACCCTGTAAGGTTTATTAGACTAACAATGTCTCCGTAAGTTAGATGATTATAAGGAATTTGTCCATCAAATTTGTTTTTAATGTTCGTCCTTACCTTTTATGCGAATAGGTGAGGCAATCCACTTATAAATCTTTCTTTCTAATAGTAATGATTACAATCTTCTCTGATCATAACTTTGTTAAGGAAGACATCTTTATACCATCTAAAGTCATGTAGTTTTGGGCATGTTAGATTGTTTAAGATCTCTGAACTTTTATCTTGATAGAGTTTAGGTTTTCCTATGAAGTGTTTAACGATACAATACAATAGGGTGGCCATTGCATCTTATCGATTTTCCTATCTGATCATTGTATCATCTTTAACAACTTGTATAATTGCTATTGCATTTATTATATTTTGTCTATCTTCTTCGGTAAGATAATTATCCCACCAATTTCTTAACATTCCGGTAAATTTGGAAACCAGGATTGTTGCACACTATTTATCAGTACTTCCATTTATTTTATGAGCAGTTATAGCTATGCCCATTTCATGTAATTTACTGTAAATCTGACCTTCTGCGAGGCCGTCTATATTCCACTCAGCTATCTTTCTTCCCGAATGAGAGGTATGAGATAAAAAATCATTTTCCTCATATTGCATATCAGGGAATGGGGGTCTATGATAGTAGTTCTTTTTAGTACTAGTATGGTGTGATAATCTATTAATTTCCATATCGCCGCTGGAAAGTGTTTTGATACAATCTTTATCCTTAAGAGTGAGATTTCGGTTTAATCTCTGATTTATTTCTTCCATTATTTTATCAGTGATTTTGCCTTTATCTTTAAGGTCTTGGTATTTACTAGCTGTAAACTCTGGTATTTTAAATACTGAGTTGGTTTCATTATTTTTCTGAGTCCTAGAGGGCTCTGGCTTTTCCTTAGGCGTTGACTTTCTACCAGCCTCGCTAAGCTGATTTGATACTACATGTAATAATTGATTTGTGTAATTGTTTTGTTGTATTAATTTATTAATGTCCTTATTTTTAGGATCTCCTGTGGAATCCTTTATATCTCTTTTAAATGGAGCAGTTGTGACAACTTCTCCTTCAGTAGGGATATTTGTTTTTTCTAAAGGGGGTATCTCTGATTCTATTACCCTTTTATCGGTATACCATTTATTAACAAGAGTATTAAGTGACTCTTGCTGGTCATCTAGTTTACCAGTGATTTGAAACCACCTAAAGAATTCTATGTTACATTTTAGTCTATTCATATCCTTGATCCATTGATCTCTAAAAGGCGATCTTTGGTCTAAGGTATAATTGGCAACTTACCACTTTCTTTTACTAGCATGTTCTGGGTTTTTCCAGAGTTTTCCTATTAATTCAAAGTCTATGTCAAATTTTTATTTCAACCTGACCATGCCAAGGGATCCTTTTTGTTCTGTTACTATAGAACCTCGCATTTCACTATCTGTGGGACTGCTAGGTCTGTTAATAACACTAGGTTGATACTGGACTTTAGGTATTGGTTTTGTAAAATCAACACCCTTTAGTTTTTATTCTATTTCTCCGATAGATTCTTCGGAGTTTTGGTCGTATGGATCTTCCTCCTCCCGGGGTTTAGAAGTGGATGATCTTGCAAACGAGTATCTTCTCGAGGAAGATTCTAATCTAGATTTGGATCTTAAGAATTTTAAATCAATAGATCCATCTAGTTATTGAATTACTTGTTCAATATTTGAGCTTTCTGGCTCAAGTTTTAGTTTTGTAATGGCCTCAAAGTGCCATTCATCTAAAGATAAGATTTCATCCCACTTAACCATCCGAGGGACAAAGATATTGATATGCTCTTAGTTTGCTTCCATAAGCATAGTAGCTCATTTGTTGCTCATTAATTTAGCCTTTGGGCCTAGAGTTGTTTTCATTAGTCTATAATATACTTTGTATATTATAGCTATTTTTTTAGTGTTAACTTTACTGTTCATATTCTTTGTTTTATATTTAAGGTTAACGTATCCATAATATTCTGGTCATTTATGTCGACCGAGTAATTTGGATAACAATTGAAGTATATTAGGCCACGTGCTAAGTTACTTTGTAAGACCCCTAGTAAGGAGTCGTCAAAGTTTAATAGCCGGGCATCTCTTAACAAGAGACATACGGGCGTGTCTAAACCTAAGCGATACAAAGGTTTGACCGCAACTTGGACAAATCCTATGTGCATGAAATTGAATTCCTTTTTATATATGTTTATATCTTGAGCTTCTAATAGCTTAATAATCTCTTTTGAATTATTAATAGCTATTGCAGACTCACAAGTTTTGATATTATAACTTTTAATAAAGTCAAACTTTCCGATTTCATAAACCGATTTGAAAGATTCTTTTGGAATATTCCAATTTTGTAGATCTTGTTCTACCTTTGCTATTTTTGAGGTAGACAAGTTTTCACTGTTTAAAACACTCTATTTTTCTGCTCTATTCATTTTAGAACCGTGCAGTCGAAGTATTTAGAACAGTAGAGCCCCACTCTATCTGTCTTTGTTGGATGGAGATATTAAGATTAATATTGCTCAATCTTCTATATAATACTATGATTTTATCTAAGATTGTTCTTCTAGCAATTTCTCTACTATAGTTATCTAGTGACTCAGAGGGCACTAATCTTGAATAATAACTTAGCAACCTTCGAATCTGGGTTCTTTGTTTTAAAAATTTTCCTTTTATTTCTAAATGTATCCATCTTGCACGATTAGCATTATTTATGCTACGAAATGAAGGATGGGTTTTCATTCACTAATTCGTAAATAATACGAGGGGTTGAGTACCGGTGGGCCGGGTGAATTTCAGGTCAATCAGAGACCGTTGATCGGATTCTAGAAAATCTATGTGCTTATACCTACCTAAAGTGCAAAAAATCTTGAATTTGAGTTTCTAGGCTTAGAAAAGCAATAATATGACACGACAGCCATGACGAAGTAACGGGTGTCGATTACAAGCTTGTTGTTATGGACCGAGTGAATTTCAGGCCAATCATAGATCGTCGACCGTATTATAGAAAATGTGTGTGCTAATACCCACCGAAAGTGTAAAAAATCACGAATTTGTGTTTCTGGTCTTAGAAATGCAAGAATACGCGACGTCGGCCATAATAAAGTAAGAGGTGTCCATCACCAGCCTGTTTGTGGTGGACCAGGTGAATTTTAGGCCAATCACAGACCGTCGACCAGATTCTAGAAAATTTGTGTGCTAATATCCACCGAAAGTGCAAAAAATCATGACTTTAAGTTTCTGAGCTTAGAAATGCAATAATAAGCAACGTCGGCCATGACAAAGTAATGAGTGTCGATCACCAGCCTGTTTTTCATGGACCTTTTGAATTTCAGGCCAATCAGAGACCGTCGACTACATTCTAGAAAATCTGTGTGCACCCATCAAAATCGAAAAAATCACGATTTTGAGTTTCTATGCTTAGAAATGCAATAATACGCGACGTCGGCCATGACAAAGTAACGGGTATCAATTACAATACCCACCGAAAGTGTAAAAAATTACGAATTTAGGTTTTTGGGCTTAGAAATGCAACAATACGCGACGTCGGCCATGATAATGTAATAGGTGTTGATCACCAGCCTGTTTCTGGTGGACCGGGTGAATTTCAGGCCAATCAGAGATCGTCCACAATATTCTAGAAAATCTATGTGCTAATACCCTCTGAAAGTGCAAAAATTCAAGAACTTGAGTGTCTTGGTTTAAAAATGCAATAATAAGCGACGTCGGCCAAGACAAAGTAATGTGTGTCGATCACAAGCTTGTTTTCCATGGATCGGGTGAATTTTAGGCCAATCAGAGACCATCGACCGGATTCTAGAAAATCTATGTGCTTATACCCACCGAAAGTGCAAAAAATCTTGAATTTGAGTTTCTAGGCTTATAAATGCAATAATACGATACGTCAGCCATGACGAAGTAACGGGTGTCGATTACAAGCTTGTTTTATGGACCAGGTGAATTTCAGGTCAATCAAAGATCGTCACCCATATTATAGAAAATGTGTGAGCTAATACCCACCGAAAGTGTAAAAAATCACGAATTTGTGTTTCTGAGCTTAGAAATGCAATAATAAGCGACGTCGGCCATGACAAAGTAATGGGTGTCGATCACCAGCCTGTTTTTCATGGACCGGGTGAATTTCTGGCCAATCAGGGACCATCGACTAGATTCTAGAAAATATGCGTGCACCCATCAAAATGGAAAAAATCATGAATTTATGTTTCTACGATTAGAAATTCAATAATACGCGACGTCGGCCATGATGAAGTAATGGGTATTGATTACAATACCCACTGAAAGTGCAAAAAATCACGAATTTAAGTTTCTGGGCTTAGAAATGCAATAATACGCGACGTCAGCCATGATAAAGTAATATGTGTCGATCACCAGCATATTTCTGGTGGACCGAGTGAATTATAGGCCAATTAGAGACCGTTGACAAAATTCTAGAAAATTTATGTGCCAATACCCACTGAAAGTGCAAAAAATCATGAATTTGAGTGTCTTGGCTTAAAATTGCAATAATAAATGACGTCGGTCATGAAGAAGTAATGTGTGTCGATCACAAGCCTTTTTTCCATGGACCGGGTGAATTTTAGGCCAATCAGAGACCGTCGACCGGATTCTAGGAAATTTGTGAGCTAATATCCACCGAAAGTGCAAAAAATCACGAATTTGAGTTTTTGGACTTAGAAATGCAATAATAAGCGACGTCGGCCATGACAAAGTAATGAGTGTCGATCACCAGCCTATTTTTCATGGACCTTTTGAATTTCAGGCCAATCAGAGACCGTCGACTACATTCTAGAAAATCTGTGTGCACCCATCAAAATCGAAAAAATCACGATTTTGAGTTAATATGCTTAGAAATGCAATAATACGCGACGTCGGCCATGACAAAGTAACGGGTATCAATTACAATACCCACCGAAAGTGTAAAAAATCACGAATTTGAGTTTCTAGGCTTAAAAATGCAATAATACGCGACGTCGACCATGATAATGTAATAGGTGTCGATCACCAGCCTGTTTCTGGTGGACCGGGTGAATTTCAGGACAATCAGAGATCGTCGACAATATTCTCGAAAATCTATGTGCTAATACCCTCTGAAAGTGCAAAAAATCAAGAATTTGAGTGTCTTGGTTTAAAAATGCAATAATAAGCGACGTCGGCCAAGACAAAGTAATGTGTGTCGATCACAAGCTTGTTTTCCATGGATCGGGTGAATTTTAGGCCAATCAGAGACCGTCGACCGGATTCTAGAAAATCTATGTGCTTATACCCACCGAAAGTGCAAAAAATCTTGAATTTGAGTTTCTAGGCTTATAAATGCAATAATATGATACGTCAGCCATGACGAAGTAACGGGTGTCGATTACAAGCTTGTTTTATGGACCAGGTGAATTTCAGGTCAATCAAAGATCGTCACCCATATTATAGAAAATGTGTGAGCTAATACCCACCGAAAGTGTAAAAAATCACGAATTTGTGTTTCTGAGCTTAGAAATGCAATAATAAGCGACGTCGGCCATGACAAAGTAATGGGTGTCGATCACCCGACTTTGTTTTTCATGGGCCGGGTGAATTTCGGCCAATCGGGGACCATCGACTAGATTCTAGAAAATATCGTGCACCCATCAAAATGGAAAAAATCATGAATTTATGTTTCTCACGATTAGAAATTCAATATCTGCGACGTCGGCCATGACGAAGTAATGGGTATCGATTACAATAACGCGAAAGTGCAAAAATCACGAATTTAAGTTTACGGGCTTAGAAATGCAATATCTGCGACGTCAGCCATGATAAAGTAATATGTGTCGATCACCAGCATATTTCTGGTGGACCGAGTGAATTATAGGCCAATTAGAGACCGTCGACAAAATTCTAGAAAATCTATGTGCTAATACCCACTGAAAGTGCAAAAAATCATGAATTTTAGTGTCTTGGCTTAAAATTGCAATAATAAACGACGTCGGCCATGAAGAAGTAATGTGTGTCGATCACAAGCGTTTTTTCCATGGATCGGGTGAATTTTAGGCCAATCAGAGACCGCCGACCGGATTCTAGGAAATTTGTGAGCTAATATCCACCGAAAGTGCAAAAAATCACGAATTTGAGTTTTTGCACTTAGAAATGCAATAATAAGCAACGTCGGCCATGACAAAGTAATGAGTGTCGATCACCAGCCTGTTTTTCATGGACCTTTTGAATTTCAGGCCAATCAGAGACCGTCGACTACATTCTAGAAAATCTGTGTGCACCCATCAAAATCGAAAAAATCACGATTTTGAGTTTCTATGCTTAGAAATGCAATAATACGCGACGTCGGCCATGACAAAGTAACGGGTATCAATTACAATACCCACCGAAAGTGTAAAAAATCATGAATTTGAGTTTCTGGGCTTAGAAATGCAATAATACGCGACGTCGGCCATGATAATGTAATGGGTGTCGATCACCAGCCTGTTTCTGGTGGACCGGGTGAATTTCAGGCCAATCAGAGATCGTCGACAATATTATCGAAAATCTATGTGCTAATACCCTCTGAAAGTGCAAAAAATCAAGAATTTGAGTGTCTTGGTTTAAAAATGCAATAATAAGCGACGTCGGCCAAGACAAAGTAATGTGTGTCGATCACAATCTTGTTTTCCATGGATCGGGTGAATTTTAGGCCAATCAGAGACCATCGACCGGATTCTAGAAAATCTATGTGCTTATACCCACCGAAAGTGCAAAAAATCTTGAATTTGAGTTTCTAGGCTTATAAATGCAATAATACGATACGTCAGCCATGACGAAGTAACGGGTGTCGATTACAAGATTGTTTTATGGACCGGGTGAATTTCAGGTCAATCAAAGATCGTCGACCATTTTATAGAAAATGTGTGAGCTAATACCCACCGAAAGTGTAAAAAATCACGAATTTGTGTTTTTAAGCTTAGAAATGCAATAATAAGCGACGTCGGCCATGATGAAGTAATGGGTGTCGATCACCAGCCTATTTTTCATGGACCGGGTGAATTTCAGGCCAATCAGGGACCATCGACCAGATTCTAGAAAATATGCGTGCACCCATCAAAATGGAAAAATCATGAATTTATGTTTCTACGATTAGAAATTCAATAATACGCGACGTCGGCCATGACGAAGTAATGGGTATCGATTACAATACCCACTGAAAGTGCAAAAAATCACGAATTTAAGTTTATGGGCTTAGAAATGCAATAATACGCGACGTCAGCCATGATAAAGTAATATGTGTCGATCACCAGCATATTTCTGGTGGACCGAGTGAATTACAGGCCAGTTAGAGACCGTCGACAAAATTCTAGAAAATATATGTGCTAATACCCACTGAAAGTGCAAAAAATCATCAATTTGAGTGTCTTGGCTTAAAATTGCAATAATAAATGACGTCGGCCATGAAGAAGTAATGTGTGTCGATCACAAGCATTTTTCCATGGACCGGGTGAATTTTAGGCCAATCAGAGACCGTCGACCGGATTCTAGGAAATTCGTGAGCTAATATCCACCGAAAGTGCAAAAAATCACGAATTTGAGTTTTTGGACTTAGAAATGCAATAATAAGCGACGTCGGCCATGATAAAGTAATAGGTGTCAATCACCAGCCTGTTTCTGGTGGACCGAGTGAATTTCAGGCCAATCAGAGATCGTCGACAATATTCTAGAAAATCTATGTGCTAAAACCCTCTGAAAGTGCAAAAAATCAAGAATTTGAGTGTCTTGGTTTAAAAATGCAATAATAAGCGACGTCAGCCAAGACAAAGTAATGTGTGTCGATCACAAGCTTGTTTTCCATGGATCGGGTGAATTTTAGGCCAATCAGAGACCGTCGACCGGATTCTAGAAAATCTATGTGCTTATACCCACCGAAAGTGCAAACAATCTTGAATTTGAGTTTCTAGGCTTATAAATGCAATAATACGATACGTCAGCCATGACGAAGTAACGGGTGTCGATTACAAGCTTGTTTTATGGACAAGATGAATTTCAGGTCAATCAAAGATCGCCACCCATATTATAGAAAATGTGTGAGCTAATACCCACCGAAAGTGTAAAAAATCACGAATTTGTGTTTCTGAGCTTAGAAATGCAATAATAAGCGACGTCGGCCATGACAAAGTAATGGGTGTCGATCACCAGCCTGTTTTTCATGGACCGGGTGAATTTCAGGCCAATCAGGGACCATCGACTAGATTCTAGAAAATATGCGTGCACCCATCAAAATGGAAAAAATCATGAATTTATGTTTCTACGATTAGAAATTCAATAATACGCGACGTCGGCCATGATGAAGTAATGGGTATTGATTACAATACCGCGAAAGTGCAAAAAATCACGAATTTAAGTTTACGGGCTTAGAAATGCAATATCTGTGACGTCGACCATGATAAAGTAATATGTGTCGATCACCAGCATATTTCTGGTGGACCGAGTGAATTACAGGCCAATTAGAGACCGTCGACAAAATTCTAGAAAATCTATGTGCTACTACCCACTGAAAGTGCAAAAAATCATGAATTTGAGTGTCTTGGCTTAAAATTGCAATAATAAACGACGTCGGCCATGAAGAAGTAATGTGTGTCGATCACAAGCGTTTTTTCCATGGACCGGGTGAATTTTAGGCCAATCAGAGACCGTCGACCGGATTCTAGGAAATTTGTGTGCTAATATCCATCGAAAGTGCAAAAAATCAAGAATTTGAGTTTTTGGACTTAGAATTGCAATAATAAGCGACGTCGGCCATGACAAAGTAATGAGTGTCGATCACCAGCCTGTTTTTCATGGACCGTTTGAATTTCAGGCCAATCAGAGACCGTCGACTACATTCTAGAAAATCTGTGTGCACCCATCAAAATCGAAAAAATCACGATTTTGAGTTTCTAATCTTAGAAATGCAATAATACGCGTTGTCGGCCATGACGAAGTAACGGGTATCAATTACAATACCCACCGAAAGTGTAAAAAATCACGAATTTGAGTTTCTGGGCTTAGAAATGCAATAATACGCGACGTCGACCATGATAATGTAATAGGTGTCGATCACCAGCCTGTTTCTGGTGGATCGGGTGAATTTCAGGCCAATCAGAGATCGTCCACAATATTATCGAAAATCTATGTGCTAATACCCTCTGAAAGTGCAAAAAATCAAGAATTTGAGTGTCTTGGTTTAAAAATGCAATAATAAGCGACGTCGGCCAAGACAAAGTAATGTGTGTCGATCACAAGCTTGTTTTCCATGGATCGGGTGAATTTTAGGCCAATCAGAGACCGTCGACCGGATTCTAGAAAATCTATGTGCTTATACCCACCGAAAGTGCAAAAAATCTTGAATTTTAGTTTCTAGGCTTATAAATGCAATAATATGATACGTCAGCCATGACGAAGTAACGGGTGTCGATTACAAGCTTGTTTTATGGACCGGGTGAATTTCAGGTCAATCAAAGATCGTCGACCATATTATAGAAAATGTGTGAGCTAATACCCACCGAAAGTGTAAAAAATCACGAATTTGTGTTTCTGAGCTTAGAAATGCAATAATAAGCGACGTCAGCCATGACGAAGTAATGGGTGTCGATCACCCGGCTTTGTTTTCATGGGCCGGGTGAATTTCAGGCCAATCGGGGACCATCGACCAGATTCTAGAAAATATCGTGCACCCATCAAAATGGAAAAAATCATGAATTTATGTTTCTACGATTAGAAATTCAATAATACGCGACGTCGGCCATGACGAAGTAATGGGTATCGATTACAATACCCACTGAAAGTGCAAAAAATAACGAATTTAAGTTTCTGGGCTTAGAAATGCAATAATACGCGACGTCAGCCATGATAAAGTAATATGTATCGATCACCAGCATATTTCTGGTGGACCGAGTGAATTACAGGCCAATTAGAGACCGTCGACACAATTCTAGAAAATATATGTGCAAATACCCACTGAAAGTGCAAAAAATCATGAATTTGAGTGTCTTGGCTTAAAATTGCAATAATAAACGACGTCGGCCATGAAGAAGTAATGTGTGTCGATCATAAGCATTTTTTCCATGGACAGGGTGAATTTTAGGCCAATCACAGACTTTCGACCGAATTCTAGGAAATTTGTGAGCTAATATCCACCGAAAGTGCAAAAAATCACGAATTTGAGTTTTTGGACTTAGAAATGCAATAATAAGCTACGTCGGCCATGACAAAGTAATGAGTGTCGATCACCAGCCTGTTTTTCATGGACCTTTTGAATTTCAGGCCAATCAGAGACCGTCGACTACATTCTAGAAAATCTGTGTGCACCCATCGAAATCGAAAAAATCACGATTTTGAGTTTCTATGCTTAGAAATGCAATAATACGTGACGTCGGCCATGACAAAGTACGGGTATCAATTACAATACCCACCGAAAGTGTAAAAAATCACGAATTTGAGTTTCTGGGCTTAGAAATGCAATAATACGCGACGTCGGCCATGATAATGTAATAGGTGTCGATCACCAGCCTGTTTCTGGTGGACCTGGTGAATTTCAGGCCAATCAGAGATCGTCG
This sequence comes from Anisodus acutangulus, assembly GCA_029783415.1. Taxonomy (NCBI): domain Eukaryota; kingdom Viridiplantae; phylum Streptophyta; class Magnoliopsida; order Solanales; family Solanaceae; genus Anisodus; species Anisodus acutangulus. The sequence continues at coordinate 34,449,265 of CM056493.1, forward strand.
ACAATATTCTCGAAAATCTATGTGCTAATACCCTCTGAAAGTGCAAAAAATCAAGAATTTGAGTGTCTTGGTTTAAAAATGCAATAATAAGCGACGTCGGCCAAGACAAAGTAATGTGTGTCGATCACAAGCTTGTTTTCCATGGATCGGGTGAATTTTAGGCCAATCAAAGACCGTCGATCGGATTTCTAGAAATCTATGTGCTTATACCCACCGAAAGTGCAAAAAATCTTGAATTTGAGTTTCTAGGCTTATAAATGCAATAATACGATCGTCGACCATGGCGAAGTAGCAGTGTCGATTACAAGATTGTTTTATGGACCGGGTGAATTTCAGGTCAATCAAAGATCGTCGACCATTTTATAGAAAATGTGTGAGCTAATACCCACCGAAAGTGTAAAAAATCACGAATTTGTGTTTTTAAGCTTAGAAATGCAATAATAAGCGACGTCGGCCATGATGAAGTAATGGGTGTCGATCACCAGCCTATTTTTCATGGACCGGGTGAATTTCAGGCCAATCAGGGACCATCGACCAGATTCTAGAAAATATGCGTGCACCCATCAAAATGGAAAAATCATGAATTTATGTTTCTACGATTAGAAATTCAATAATACGCGACGTCGGCCATGACGAAGTAATGGGTATCGATTACAATACCCACTGAAAGTGCAAAAATCACGAATTTAAGTTTACGGGCTTAGAAATGCAATATCTGTGACGTCAGCCATGATAAAGTAATATGTGTCGATCACCAGCATATTTCTGGTGGACCGAGTGAATTACAGGCCAGTTAGAGACCGTCGACAAAATTCTAGAAAATATATGTGCTAATACCCACTGAAAGTGCAAAAAATCATGAATTTTAGTGTCTTGTCTTAAAATTGCAATAATAAACGACGTCGGCCATGAAGAAGTAATGTGTGTCGATCACAAGCATTTTTTCCATGGACTGGGTGAATTTTAGGCCAATCAGAGACCGTTGACCGGATTCTAGGAAATTTGTGAGCTAATATCCACCGAAAGTGCAAAAAATCACGAATTTAAGTTTTTGGACTTAGAAATGCAATAATAAGCGACGTCGGCCATGACAAAGTAATGAGTGTCGATCACCAGCCTGTTTTTCATGGACCTTTTGAATTTCAGGCCAATCAGAGACCGTCGACTACATTCTAGAAAATCTGTGTGCACCCATCAAAATCGAAAAAATCACAATTTTGAGTTAATATGCTTAGAAATGCAATAATACGCGACGTCGGCCATGACAAAGTAACGGGTATCAATTACAATACCCACCGAAAGTGTAAAAAATCACGAATTTGAGTTTCTAGGCTTAGAAATGCAATAATACGCGACGTCGACCATGATAATGTAATAGGTGTCGATCACGACTGTTTACGGTGGGCCAGGTGAATTTCAGGCCAATCGAGAGATCGTCGACAATATTCTAGAAAATCTATGTGCTAATACCCTCTGAAAGTGCAAAAATCAAGAATTTGAGTGTCTTGGTTTAAAAATGCAATAATAAGCGGCGTCGGCCAAGACAAAGTAATGTGTGTCGATCACAAGCTTGTTTTCCATGGATCGGGTGAATTTTAGGCCAATCGAGACCGTCGACCGGATTCTAGAAAATCTATGTGCTTATACCCACGAAAGTGCAAAAATCTTGAATTTGAGTTTCTAGGCTTATAAATGCAATAATACGATCGTCGACCATGGCGAAGTAGCAGTGTCGATTACAAGCTTGTTTTATGGACCGGGTGAATTTCAGGTCAATCAAAGATCGTCGACCATATTATAGAAAATGTGTGAGCTAATACCCACGAAAGTGTAAAAAATCACGAATTTGTGTTTTGAGCTTAGAAATGCAATAATAAGCGGCGTCGGCCATGACAAAGTAATGGGTGTCGATCACCGACTTTGTTTTCATGGACCGGGTGAATTTCAGGCCAATCGGGGACCATCGACCAGATTCTAGAAAATATCGTGCACCCATCAAAATGGAAAAAATCATGAATTTATGTTTCTACGATTAGAAATTCAATATCTGTGACGTCGGCCATGATGAAGTAATGGGTATCGATTACAATACCAGCTGAAAGTGCAAAAATCACGAATTTAAGTTTACGGGCTTAGAAATGCAATAATCTGTGACGTCGACCATGATAAAGTAATATGTGTCGATCACGGACATATTTACGGTGGGCCGAGAGTGAATTATAGGCCAATTAGAGACCGTCGACAAAATTCTAGAAAATCTATGTGCTAATACCCTTTGAAAGTGCAATAAGTCATGAATTTTAGTGTCTCGGCCTAGAATTGCAATAATAAGCGAAGTAGGCAATGAAGAAGTAATGTGTCTCGATCACAAGCGTTTTTTCCATGGCCCGGGTGAATTTTAGGCCAATCAGAGACCGTCGGCCGGATTCTAGGAAATTTGTGAGCTAATATCCACGAAAGTGCAAAAATCACGAATTTGAGTTTTGGACTTAGAAATGCAATAATAGCGGCGTCGGCCATGACAAAGTAATGAGTGTCGATCACCAGCCTGTTTTTCATGGACCTTTTTAATTTCAGGCCAATCAGAGACCGTCGACTACATTCTAGAAAATCTGTGTGCACCCATCAAAATCGAAAAAATCACGATTTTGAGTTTCTATGCTTAGAAATGCAATAATCTGTGACGTCGGCCATGACAAAGTAACGGGTATCAATTACAATACCCACGAAAGTGTAAAAATCACGAATTTGAGTTTACGGGCTTAGAAATGCAATATCTGTGACGTCGGCCATGATAAAGTAATAGGTGTCGATCAGACTGTTTACGGTGGGCCGGTGAATTCAGGCCAATCGAGAGATCGTCGACAATATTCTAGAAAATCTATGTGCTAATACCCTCTGAAAGTGCAAAAATCAAGAATTTGAGTGTCTTGGTTTAAAAATGCAATAATAAGCGGCGTCGGCCAAGACAAAGTAATGTGTGTCGATCACAAGCTTGTTTTCCATGGATCGGGTGAATTTTAGGCCAATCGAGACCGTCGACCGGATTCTAGAAAATCTATGTGCTTATACCCACCGAAAGTGCAAAAAATCTTGAATTTGAGTTTCTAGGCTTATAAATGCAATAATACGATCGTCGACCATGGCGAAGTAGCAGTGTCGATTACAAGCTTGTTTTATGGATCGGGTGAATTTCAGGTCAATCAAAGATCGTCGACCATATTATAGAAAATGTGTGAGCTAATACCCACGAAAGTGTAAAAATCACGAATTTGTGTTTGAGCTTAGAAATGCAATAATAAGCGGCGTCGGCCATGACAAAGTAATGGGTGTCGATCACGACTTTGTTTTTCATGGGCCGGGTGAATTTCAGGCCAATCGGGGACCATCGACCAGATTCTAGAAAATATCGTGCACCCATCAAAATGGAAAAAATCATGAATTTATGTTTCTACGATTAGAAATTCAATAATCTGTGACGTCGGCCATGACGAAGTAGTGGTATCGATTACAATACCCACTGAAAGTGTAAAAAATCATGAATTTAAGTTTCTGGCTTAGAAATGCAATAATACGCGACGTCAGCCATGATAAAGTAATATGTGTCAATCACCAGCATATTTCTGGTGGACCGAGTGAATTACGGGCCAGTTAGAGACCGTCGACAAAATTCTAGAAAATATATGTGCTAATACCCACTGAAAGTGCAAAAAATAATGAATTTGAGTGTCTTGGCTTACAATTGCAATAATAAGCGACGTCGGCCATGAAGAAGTAATGTGTGTCGATCACAAGCGTTTTTTCCATGGATCGGGTGAATTTTAGGCCAATCAGAGACCGTCGACCGGATTCTAGAAAATTTGTGAGCTAATATCCACCGAAAGTGCAAAAAATCACGAATTTGAGTTTTTGGACTTAGAAATGCAATAATAAGCGACGTCGGCCATGACAAAGTAATGAGTGTCGATTACCAGCTTATTTTTCATGGACCGTTTGAATTTCAGGCCAATCAGAGACCGTCGACTACATTTTAGAAAATCTGTGTGCACCCATCAAAATCGAAAAAATCACGATTTTGAGTTTCTATGCTTAGAAATGCAATAATACGCGACGTCGGCCATGACGAAGTAACGGGTATCAATTACAATACCCACCGAAAGTGTAAAAAATCACGAATTTGAGTTTCTGGGCTTAGAAATGCAATAATATGCGACGTCGGCCATGATAAAGTAATAGGTGTCGATCACCGGCCTATTTACGGTGGGCCGGGTGAATTCAGGCCAATCAGAGATCGTCGACAATATTCTCGAAAATCTATGTGCTAATACCCTCTGAAAGTGCAAAAAATCAAGAATTTGAGTGTCTTGGTTTAAAAATGCAATAATAAGCGACGTCGGCCAAGACAAAGTAATGTGTGTCGATCACAAGCTTGTTTTCCATGGATCGGGTGAATTTTAGGCCAATCAGAGACCGTCGACGGATTCTAGAAAATCTATGTGCTTATACCCACGAAAGTGCAAAAATCTTGAATTTGAGTTTCTAGGCTTATAAATGCAATAATACGATCGTCGACCATGGCGAAGTAGCAGTGTCGATTACAAGCTTGTTTTATGGACAAGGTGAATTTCAGGTCAATCAAAGATCGTCGACCATATTATAGAAAATGTGTGAGCTAATACCCACGAAAGTGTAAAAATCACGAATTTGTGTTTGAGCTTAGAAATGCAATAATAAGCGGCGTCGGCCATGACAAAGTAATGGGTGTCGATCACGACTTTGTTTTTCATGGGCCGGGTGAATTTCAGGCCAATCGGGGACCATCGACCAGATTCTAGAAAATATCGTGCACCCATCAAAATGGAAAAAATCATGAATTTATGTTTCTCACGATTAGAAATTCAATATCGTGACGTCGGCCATGGCGAAGTAATGGGTATCGATTACAATACCCATGAAAGTGCAAAAAATCACGAATTTAAGTTTACGGGCTTAGAAATGCAATATCTGTGACGTCGACCATGATAAAGTAATATGTGTCGATCACCGGCATATTTCTGGTGGACCGAGTGAATTACAGGCCAATTAGAGACCGTCGAAGAAATTCTAGAAAATCTATGTGCTAATACCCAGAAAGTGCAAAAATCATGAATTTGAGTGTCTTGGCTTAAAATTGCAATAATAAGCGGCGTCGGCCATGAAGAAGTAATGTGTGTCGATCACAAGCGTTTTTTCCATGGACCGGGTGAATTTTAGGCCAATCATAGACCGTCGACCGGATTCTAGGAAATTTGTGAGCTATTATCCACCGAAAGTGCAAAAAATCACGAATTTGAGTTTTTGGACTTTGAAATGCAATAATAAGCGACGTCGGCCATGACAAAGTAATGAGTGTCGATCACCAGCCTATTTTTCATGGACCTTTTGAATTTCAGGCCAATCAGAGACCGTCGACTACATTCTAGAAAATCAGTGTGCACCCATCGAAATTGAAAAAATCACGATTTTGAGTTTCTATGGTTAGAAATGCAATAATACGCGACGTCGGCCATGACAAAGTAACGGGTATCAATTACAATACCCACCGAAAGTGTAAAAAATCACGAATTTGAGTTTCTGGGCTTAGAAATGCAATATCTGTGACGTCGGCCATGATAAAGTAATAGGTGTCGATCACCTTTGTTTACGGTGGGCCGGGTGAATTCAGGCCAATCAGAGATCGTCCACAATATTCTCGAAAATCTATGTGCTAATACCCTCTGAAAGTGCAAAAAATCAAGAATTTGAGTGTCTTGGTTTAAAAATGCAATAATAAGCGACGTCGGCCAAGACAAAGTAATGTGTGTCGATCACAAGCTTGTTTTCCATGGATCGGGTGAATTTTAGGCCAATCAGAGACCATCGACCGGATTCTAGAAAATCTATGTGCTTATACCCACCGAAAGTGCAAAAAATCTTGAATTTGAGTTTCTAGGCTTATAAATGCAATAATACGATCGTCGACCATGGCGAAGTAGCAGTGTCGATTACAAGCTTGTTTTATGGACCGGGTGAATTTCAGGTCAATCAAAGATCGTCGACCATTTTATAGAAAATGTGTGAGCTAATACCCACCGAAAGTGTAAAAAATCACGAATTTGTTATTTTAAGCTTAGAAATGCAATAATAAGCGACGTCGGCCATGACGAAGTAATGGGTGTCGATCACGACCTATTTTTCATGGGCCGGGTGAATTTCGGGCCAATCGGGGACCATCGACCAGATTCTAGAAAATATCGTGCACCCATCAAAATGGAAAAAATCATGAATTTATGTTTCTACGATTAGAAATTCAATATCTGTGACGTCGGCCATGGCGAAGTAATGGGTATCGATTACAATACCCACGAAAGTGCAAAAATCACGAATTTAAGTTTACGGGCTTAGAAATGCAATATCTGTGACGTCGACCATGATAAAGTAATATGTGTCGATCACGACATATTTACGGTGGACGAGTGAATCTGAGGCCAATTAGAGACCGTCGACAAAATTCTAGAAAATCTATGTGCTAATACCCGAAAGTGCAAAAAATCATGAATTTGAGTGTCTTGGCTTAAAATTGCAATAATAAGCGGCGTCGGCCATGAAGAAGTAATGTGTGTCGATCACAAGCGTTTTCCATGGGCCGGGTGAATTTTAGGCCAATCGAGACCGTCGGCCGGATTCTAGGAAATTTGTGAGCTAATATCCACGAAAGTGCAAAAATCACGAATTTGAGTTTTGGACTTACAAATGCAATAATAAGCGACGTCGGCCATGACAAAGTAATGAGTGTCGATCACCAGGCTGTTTTTCATGGACCTTTTGAATTTCAGGCCAATCAGAGACCGTGGACTACATTCTAGAAAATCAGTGTGCACCCATCAAAATTGAAAAAATCACGATTTTGAGTTTCTATGGTTAGAAATGCAATAATCCGCGACGTCGGCCATGACAAAGTAACGGGTATCAATTACAATACCCACCGAAAGTGTAAAAAATCACGAATTTGAGTTTCTGGGCTTAGAAATGCAATAATACGCGACGTCGGCCATGATAATGTAATAGGTGTCGATCACCAGCCTGTTTCTGGTGGACCGGGTGAATTTCAGGCCAATCAGAGATCGTCGACAATATTCTCGAAAATCTATGTGCTAATACCCTCTGAAAATGCAAAAAAATCAAGAATTTGAGTGTCTTGGTTTAAAAATGCAATAATAAGCGACGTCGGCCAAGAAAAAGTAATGTGTGTCGATCACAAGCTTGTTTTCCATGGATCGGGTGAATTTTAGGCCAATCAGAGACCGTCGACCGGATTCTAGAAAATCTATGTGTTTATACCCACCGAAAGTGCAAAAAATCTTGAATTTGAGTTTCTAGGCTTATAAATGCAATAATACGATACGTCAGCCATGACGAAGTAGCAGTGTCGATTACAAGCTTGTTTTATGGACCGGGTGAATTTCAGGTCAATCAAAGATCGTCGACCATATTATAGAAAATGTGTGAGCTAATACCCACGAAAGTGTAAAAATCACGAATTTGTGTTTTGAGCTTAGAAATGCAATAATAAGCGACGTCGGGCATGACGAAGTAATGGGTGTCGATCACCAACCTGTTTTTCATGGACCGGGTAAATTTCAGGCCAATCGGGGACCATCGACCAGATTCTAGAAAATATGCGTGCACCCATCAAAATGGAAAAAATCATGAATTTATTTTTCTACGATTAGAAATTCAATATCTGTGACGTCGGCCATGACAAAGTAATGGGTATCGATTACAATACCCACTGAAAGTGCAAAAAATCACGAATTTAAGTTTCTGAGCTTAGAAATGCAATAATTCGCGACGTCAGCCATGATAAAGTAATATGTGTCGATCACCAGCATATTTCTGGTGGACCGAGTGAATTACAGGCCAATTAGAGACCGTCGACAAAATTCTAGAAAATCTATGTGCTACTACCCACTGAAAGTGCAAAAAATCATGAATTTGAGTGTCTTGGCTTAAAATTGCAATAATAAATGACGTCGGCCATGAAGAAGTAATGTGTGTCGATCACAAGCGTTTTTTCCATGGACCGGGTGAATTTTAGGCCAATCAGAGACCGTCGACCGGATTCTAGGAAATTTGTGAGCTAATATGCATCGAAAGTGCAAAAAATCACGAATTTGAGTTTTTGGACTTAGAATTGCAATAATAAGCGACGTCGGCCATGACAAAGTAATGAGTGTCGATCACCAGCCTGTTTTTCATGGACCGTTTGAATTTCAGGCCAATCAGAGACCGTCGACTACATTCTAGAAAATCTGTGTGCACCCATCGAAATCAAAAAAATCACAATTTTAAGTTTCTATGCTTAGAAATGCAATATCTGTGACGTCGGCCATGACAAAGTAACGGGTATCAATTACAATACCCCGAAAGTGTAAAAATCACGAATTTGAGTTTACGGGCTTAGAAATGCAATATCTGTGACGTCGGCCATGATAATGTAATAGGTGTCGATCACCAGCCTGTTTCTGGTGGACCGGGTGAATTTCAGGCCAATCAGAGATCGTCGACAATATTCTCGAAAATCTATGTGCTAATACCCTCTGAAAGTGCAAAAAATCAAGAATTTGAGTGTCTTGGTTTAAAAATGCAATAATAAGCGACGTCGGCCAAGACAAAGTAATGTGTGTCGATCACAAGCTTGTTTTCCATGGATCGGGTGAATTTTAGGCCAATCAGACACCGTCGACCGGATTCTAGAAAATCTATGTGTTTATACCCACCGAAAGTGCAAAAAATCTTGAATTTGAGTTTCTAGGCTTATAAATGCAATAATACGATACGTCAGCCATGACGAAGTAGCAGTGTCGATTACAAGCTTGTTTTATGGACGGGTGAATTTCAGGTCAATCAAAGATCGTCGACCATATTATAGAAAATGTGTGAGCTAATACCCACGAAAGTGTAAAAATCACGAATTTGTGTTTACGAGCTTAGAAATGCAATAATAGCGGCGTCGGCCATGACAAAGTAATGGGTGTCGATCACGACCTATTTTTCATGGGCCGGGTGAATTTCAGGCCAATCGGGGACCATCGACCAGATTCTAGAAAATATCGTGCACCCATCAAAATGGAAAAAATCATGAATTTATGTTTCTCACGATTAGAAATTCAATAATCTGTGACGTCGGCCATGGCGAAGTAATGGGTATCGATTACAATACCGCGAAAGTGCAAAAATCACGAATTTAAGTTTACGGGCTTAGAAATGCAATATCTGCGACGTCGACCATGATAAAGTAATATGTGTCGATCACTGCATATTTACGGTGGACCGAGTGAATCTGAGGCCAATTAGAGACCGTCGACAAAATTCTAGAAAATCTATGTGCTAATACCCTTGAAAGTGCAAAAAATCATGAATTTGAGTGTCTTGGCTTAAAATTGCAATAATAAGCGGCGTCGGCCATGAAGAAGTAATGTGTGTCGATCACAAGCGTTTTCCATGGGCCGGGTGAATTTTAGGCCAATCGAGACCGTCGACCGGATTCTAGGAAATTTGTGAGCTAATATCCACGAAAGTGCAAAAATCACGAATTTGAGTTTTGGACTTAGAAATGCAATAATAAGCGGCGTCGGCCATGATAAAGTAATAGGTGTCGATCACCCGGCTGTTTACGGTGGACCGAGTGAATTCAGGCCAATCGAGATCGTCGACAATATTCTCGAAAATCTATGTGCTAATACCCTCTGAAAGTGCAAAAAATCAAGAATTTGAGTGTCTTGGTTTAAAAATGCAATAATAAGCGACGTCGGCCAAGATAAAGTAATGTGTGTCGATCACAAGCTTGTTTTCCATGGATCGGGTGAATTTTAGGCCAATCGAGACCGTCGATGGATTCTAGAAAATCTATGTGTTTATACCCAGCGAAAGTGCAAAAAATCTTGAATTTGAGTTTCTAGGCTTATAAATGCAATAATACGATCGTCGACCATGGCGAAGTAGCAGTGTCGATTACAAGCTTGTTTTATGGACCGGGTGAATTTCAGGTCAATCAAAGATCGTCGACCATATTATAGAAAATGTGTGAGCTAATACCCACGAAAGTGTAAAAAATCACGAATTTGTGTTTGAGCTTAGAAATGCAATAATAAGCGGCGTCGGCCATGACAAAGTAATGGGTGTCGATCACGACCGTTTTTCATGGGCCGGGTGAATTTCAGGCCAATCGGGGACCATCGACCAGATTCTAGAAAATATCGTGCACCCATCAAAATGGAAAAAATCATGAATTTATGTTTCTCACGATTAGAAATTCAATAATCTGTGACGTCGGCCATGGCGAAGTAATGGGTATCGATTACAATACCAGAAAGTGCAAAAATCACGAATTTAAGTTTACGGGCTTAGAAATGCAATAATCTGTGACGTCGACCATGATAAAGTAATATGTGTCGATCACGGCATATTTACGGTGGGCCGAGTGAATTACAGGCCAATTAGAGACCGTCGACAAAATTCTAGAAAATCTATGTGCTAATACCCTTGAAAGTGCAAAAAATCATGAATTTGAGTGTCTTGGCTTAAAATTGCAATAATAAGCGGCGTCGGCCATGAAGAAGTAATGTGTGTCGATCTGGCGTTTTCCATGGGCCGGGTGAATTTTAGGCCAATCGAGACCGTCGGCCGGATTCTAGGAAATTTGTGAGCTAATATCCATCGAAAGTGCAAAAATCACGAATTTGAGTTTTGGACTTAGAAATGCAATAATAAGCGGCGTCGGCCATGACAAAGTAATGAGTGTCGATCACCCGGCTTTGTTTTCATGGACCTTTTGAATTTCAGGCCAATCGAGACCGTCGACTACATTCTAGAAAATCTGTGTGCACCCATCAAAATCGAAAAAATCACGATTTTGAGTTTCTATGCTTAGAAATGCAATAATCTGTGACGTCGGCCATGACAAAGTAATGCGGGTATCAATTACAATACCCACGAAAGTGTAAAAAATCACGAATTTGAGTTTACGGGCTTAGAAATGCAATAATCTGTGACGTCGGCCATGATAAAGTAATAGGTGTCGATCACCCGGCTGTTTACGGTGGGCCGGGTGAATTCAGGCCAATCAGAGATCGTCGACAATATTCTAGAAAATCTATGTGCTAATACCCTCTGAAAGTGCAAAAAATCAAGAATTTGAGTGTCTTGGTTTAAAAATGCAATAATAAGCGACGTCGGCCAAGACAAAGTAATGTGTGTCGATCACAAGCTTGTTTTCCATGGATCGGGTGAATTTTAGGCCAATCAGAGACCGTCGACCGGATTCTAGAAAATCTATGTGCTTATACCCACGAAAGTGCAAAAATCTTGAATTTGAGTTTCTAGGCTTATAAATGCAATAATACGATCGTCGACCATGGCGAAGTAGCAGTGTCGTTACAAGCTTGTTTTATGGACCGGGTGAATTTCAGGTCAATCAAAGATCGTCGACCATTTTATAGAAAATGTGTGAGCTAATACCCACCGAAAGTGTAAAAAATCACGAATTTGTGTTTACGAGCTTAGAAATGCAATAATAGCGGCGTCGGCCATGACAAAGTAATGGGTGTCGATCACGACCTATTTTTCATGGGCCGGGTGAATTTCAGGCCAATCGGGGACCATCGACCAGATTCTAGAAAATATCGTGCACCCATCAAAATGGAAAAAATCATGAATTTATGTTTCTACGATTAGAAATTCAATAATCTGTGACGTCGGCCATGGCGAAGTAATGGGTATCGATTACAATACCAGCGAAAGTGCAAAAAATCACGAATTTAAGTTTACGGGCTTAGAAATGCAATATCTGCGACGTCGACCATGATAAAGTAATATGTGTCGATCACGGCATATTTACGGTGGACCGAGTGAATTACAGGCCAATTAGAGACCGTCGACAAAATTCTAGAAAATCTATGTGCTAATACCCCGAAAGTGCAAAAAATCATGAATTTGAGTGTCTTGGCTTAAAATTGCAATAATAAGCGGCGTCGGCCATGAAGAAGTAATGTGTGTCGATCACAAGCGTTTTCCATGGGCCGGGTGAATTTTAGGCCAATCGAGACCGTCGGCCGGATTCTAGGAAATTTGTGAGCTAATATCCACGAAAGTGCAAAAAATCACGAATTTGAGTTTTTGGACTTAGAAATGCAATAATAAGTGACGTCGGCCATGACAAACTAATGAGTGTCGATCACCAGCCTGTTTTTCATGGACCTTTTGAATTTCAGGCCAATCAGAGACCGTCGACTACATTCTAGAAAATCTGTGTGCACCCATCAAAATCGAAAAAATCACGATTTTGAGTTTCTATGCTTAGAAATGCAATAATCTGTGACGTCGGCCATGACAAAGTAGCGGGTATCAATTACAATACCCACGAAAGTGTAAAAAATCACGAATTTGAGTTTACGGGCTTAGAAATGCAATATCTGTGACGTCGGCCATGATAAAGTAATAGGTGTCGATCACCACCTATTTACGGTGGGTAGGTGAATTCAGGCCAATCGAGATCGTCGACAATATTCTAGAAAATCTATGTGCTAATACCCTCTGAAAGTGCAAAAATCAAGAATTTGAGTGTCTTGGTTTAAAAATGCAATAATAAGCGGCGTCGGCCAAGACAAAGTAATGTGTCGATCACAAGCTTGTTTTCCATGGATCGGGTGAATTTTAGGCCAATCGAGAGACCGTCGGCCGGATTCTAGAAAATCTATGTGCTTATACCCACGAAAGTGCAAAAAATCTTGAATTTGAGTTTCTAGGCTTATAAATGCAATAATACGATCGTCGACCATGGCGAAGTAGCAGTGTCGATTACAAGCTTGTTTTATGGACCGGGTGAATTTCAGGTCAATCAAAGATCGTCGACCATATTATAGAAAATGTGTGAGCTAATACCCACGAAAGTGTAAAAAATCACGAATTTGTGTTTACGAGCTTAGAAATGCAATAATAAGCGGCGTCGGCCATGACAAAGTAATGGGTGTCGATCACCGACCTTTGTTTTCATGGGCCGGGTGAATTTCAGGCCAATCGGGGACCATCGACCAGATTCTAGAAAATATCGTGCACCCATCAAAATGGAAAAAATCATGAATTTATGTTTCTCACGATTAGAAATTCAATAATCTGTGACGTCGGCCATGGCGAAGTAATGGGTATCGATTACAATACCCACGAAAGTGCAAAAAATCACGAATTTAAGTTTACGGGCTTAGAAATGCAATAATCTGTGACGTCGACCATGATAAAGTAATATGTGTCGATCACGGACATATTTACGGTGGGCGAGTGAATTACAGGCCAATTAGAGACCGTCGACAAAATTCTAGAAAATCTATGTGCTAATACCCGAAAGTGCAAAAAATCATGAATTTGAGTGTCTTGGCTTAAAATTGCAATAATAAGCGGCGTCGGCCATGAAGAAGTAATGTGTGTCGATCATGGCGTTTTTCCATGGGCCGGGTGAATTTTAGGCCAATCGAGAGACCGTCGGCCGGATTCTAGGAAATTTGTGAGCTAATATCCACGAAAGTGCAAAAAATCACGAATTTGAGTTTTGGACTTAGAAATGCAATAATAGCGGCGTCGGCCATGACAAAGTAATGAGTGTCGATCACCGGCTTTGTTTTCATGGACCTTTTGAATTTCAGGCCAATCGAGACCGTCGACTACATTCTAGAAAATCTGTGTGCACCCATCAAAATCGAAAAAATCACGATTTTGAGTTTCTATGCTTAGAAATGCAATAATCTGTGACGTCGGCCATGACAAAGTAACGGGTATCAATTACAATACCCACGAAAGTGTAAAAATCACGAATTTGAGTTTACGGGCTTAGAAATGCAATATCTGCGACGTCGGCCATGATAAAGTAATAGGTGTCGATCACCACATTTGTTTACGGTGGGCCAGGGTGAATTCAGGCCAATCGAGATCGTCGACAATATTCTCGAAAATCTATGTGCTAATACCCTCTGAAAGTGCAAAAAATCAAGAATTTGAGTGTCTTGGTTTAAAAATGCATTAATAAGCGACGTCGGCCAAGACAAAGTAATGTGTGTCGATCACAAGCTTGTTTTCCATGGGTCGGGTGAATTTTAGGCCAATCGAGACCGTCGATCGGATTCTAGAAAATCTATGTGCTTATACCCACGAAAGTGCAAAAAATCTTGAATTTGAGTTTCTAGGCTTATAAATGCAATAATACGATCGTCGACCATGGCGAAGTAGCAGTGTCGATTACAAGCTTGTTTTATGGACCGGGTGAATTTCAGGTCAATCAAAGATCGTCGACCATATTATAGAAAATGTGTGAGCTAATACCCACGAAAGTGTAAAAAATCACGAATTTGTGTTTGAGCTTAGAAATGCAATAATAAGCGGCGTCGGCCATGGCGAAGTAATGGGTGTCGATCACCGACCTATTTTTCATGGGCCGGGTGAATTTCAGGCCAATCGGGGACCATCGACCAGATTCTAGAAAATATCGTGCACCCATCAAAATGGAAAAAATCATGAATTTATGTTTCTCACGATTAGAAATTCAATATCTGTGACGTCGGCCATGGCGAAGTAATGGGTATCGATTACAATACCAGCGAAAGTGCAAAAATCACGAATTTAAGTTTACGGGCTTAGAAATGCAATATCTGTGACGTCGACCATGATAAAGTAATATGTGTCGATCACGGCATATTTACGGTGGGCCGAGTGAATCTGAGGCCAATTAGAGACCGTCGACAAAATTCTAGAAAATCTATGTGCTAATACCCTTTGAAAGTGCAAAAAATCATGAATTTGAGTGTCTTGGCTTAAAATTGCAATAATAAGCGGCGTCGGCCATGAAGAAGTAATGTGTGTCGATCACAAGCGTTTTCCATGGGCCGGGTGAATTTTAGGCCAATCGAGACCGTCGGCCGGATTCTAGGAAATTTGTGAGCTAATATCCACGAAAGTGCAAAAATCACGAATTTGAGTTTTGGACTTAGAAATGCAATAATAAGCGGCGTCGGCCATGACAAAGTAATGAGTGTCGATCTGACCTGTTTTTCATGGACCTTTTGAATTTCAGGCCAATCAGAGACCGTCGACTACATTCTAGAAAATCTGTGTGCACCCATCGAAATCGAAAAAATCACGATTTTGAGTTTCTATGCTTAGAAATGCAATAATACGTGACGTCGGCCATGACAAAGTACGGGTATCAATTACAATACCCACCGAAAGTGTAAAAAATCACGAATTTGAGTTTCTGGGCTTAGAAATGGAATATCTGTGACGTCGGCCATGATAAAGTAATAGGTGTCGATCACGACTGTTTACGGTGGGCCGGTGAATTCAGGCCAATCAGAGATCGTCAACAATATTCTAGAAAATCTATGTGCTAATACCCTCTGAAAGTGCAAAAAATCAAGAATTTGAGTGTCTTGGTTTAAAATGCAATAATAAGCGACGTCGGCCAAGACAAAGTAATGTGTGTCGATCACAAGCTTGTTTTCCATGGATCGGGTGAATTTTAGTCCAATCAGGGACCGTCGATCGGATTCTAGAAAATCTATGTGCTTATACCCACCGAAAGTGCAAAAAATCTTGAATTTGAGTTTCTGGGCTTATAAATGCAATAATAAGATACGTCTGCCATGGCGAAGTAACGGGTGTCGATTACAAGCTTGTTTTATGGACCGGGTGAATTTCAGGTCAATCAAAGATCGTCGACCATATTATAGAAAATGTGTGAGCATTACCCACCGAAAGTGTAAAAAATCATGAATTTGTGTTTCTGAGCTTAGAAATTCAATAATACGCGACGTCGGCCATGACGAAGTAATGGGTATCGATCAGACCTATTTTTCATGGGCCGGGTGAATTTCAGGCCAATCGGGGACCATCGACCAGATTCTAGAAAATATCGTGCACCCATCAAAATGGAAAAAATCATGAATTTATGTTTCTACGATTAGAAATTCAATATCTGTGACGTCGGCCATGGCGAAGTAATGGGTATCGATTACAATACCCGAAAGTGCAAAAATCACGAATTTAAGTTTACGGGCTTAGAAATGCAATAATCTGTGACGTCGACCATGATAAAGTAATATGTGTCGATCACCGACATATTTACGGTTGACCGAGTGAATTTCAGGCCAATCAGAGATCGTCGACAATATTCTAGAAAATCTATGTGCTAATACCCCCTGAAAGTGCAAAAAATCATGAATTTGAGTGTCTTGGCTTAAAATTGCAATAATAAGCGACGTCGGCCATGAAGAAGTAATGTGTGTCGATCACAAGCGTTTTTTCCATGGACCGGGTGAATTTTAGGCCAATCAGAGACCGTCGACCGGATTCTAGGAAATTTGTGAGCTAATATCCACCGAAAGTGCAAAAAATCACGAATTTGAGTTTTTGGACTTAGAAATGCAATAATAAGCGACGTCGGCCATGACAAAGTAATGAGTGTCGATCACCAGCCTGTTTTTCATGGACCTTTTGAATTTCAGGCCAATCAGAGACCGTCGACTACATTCTAGAAAATCTGTGTGCACCCATCAAAATTGAAAAAATCACGATTTTGAGTTAATATGCTTAGAAATGCAATAATACGCGACGTCGGCCATGACAAAGTAACGAGTATCAATTACAATACCCACCGAAAGTGTAAAAAATCATGAATTTAAGTTTCTGGGCTTAGAAATGCAATAATACGCGACGTCGACCATGATAATGTAATAGGTGTCGATCACCATTTGTTTACGGTGGGCCAGGGTGAATTTCAGGCCAATCAGAGATCGTCGACAATATTCTAGAAAATCTATGTGCTAATACCCTCTGAAAGTGCAAAAAATCAAGAATTTGAGTGTCTTGGTTTAAAAATGCAATAATAAGCGACGTCGGCCAAGACAAAGTAATGTGTGTCGATCACAAGCTTGTTTTCCATGGATCGGGTGAATTTTAGGCCAATCAGAGACCGTCGACCGGATTCTAGAAAATCTATGTGCTTATACCCACCGAAAGTGCAAAAAATCTTGAATTTGAGTTTCTAGGCTTATAAATGCAATAATACGATCGTCGACCATGGCGAAGTAGCAGTGTCGATTACAAGCTTGTTTTATGGACCGGGTGAATTTCAGGTCAATCAAAGATCGTCGACCATATTATAGAAAATGTGTGAGCTAATACCCACGAAAGTGTAAAAATCACGAATTTGTGTTCCCAGCTTAGAAATGCAATAATAAGCGGCGTCGGCCATGGCGAAGTAATGGGTGTCGATCACCCGACCTATTTTTCATGGGCCGGGTGAATTTCAGGCCAATCGGGGACCATCGACCAGATTCTAGAAAATATCGTGCACCCATCAAAATGGAAAAAATCATGAATTTATGTTTCTCACGATTAGAAATTCAATATCTGTGACGTCGGCCATGGCGAAGTAATGGGTATCGATTACAATACCAGCGAAAGTGCAAAAAATCACGAATTTAAGTTTCTGGGCTTAGAAATGCATTAATACGCGACGTCAGCCATGATAAAGTAATATGTGTCGATCACCAGCATATTTCTGGTGGACCGAGTGAATTACAGGCCAATTAGAGACCGTCGACAAAATTCTAGAAAATCTATGTAACCCACTGAAAGTGCAAAAAAATCATGAATTTGAGTGTCTTGGCTTAAAATTGCAATAATAAACGACGTCGGCCATGAAGAAGTAATGTGTGTCGATCACAAGCGTTTTTTCCATGGACCGGGTGAATTTTAGGCCAATCATAGACCGTCGACCGGATTCTAGGAAATTTGTGAGCTATTATCCACCGAAAGTGCAAAAAATCACGAATTTGAGTTTTTGGACTTTGAAATGCAATAATAAGCGACGTCGGCCATGACAAAGTAATGAGTGTCGATCACCAGCCTGTTTTTCATGGACCTTTTGAATTTCAGGCCAATCAGAGACCGTGGACTACATTCTAGAAAATCAGTGTGCACCCATCGAAATTGAAAAAATCACGATTTTGAGTTTCTATGGTTAGAAATGCAATAATCCGCGACGTCGGCCATGACAAAGTAACGGGTATCAATTACAATACCCACCGAAAGTGTAAAAAATCACGAATTTGAGTTTCTGGGCTTAGAAATGCAATAATACGCGACGTCGGCCATGATAATGTAATAGGTGTCGATCACGCTTTGTTTACGGTGGGCCGGGTGAATTCAGGCCAATCAGAGATCGTCGACAATATTCTCGAAAATCTATGTGCTAATACCCTCTGAAAGTGCAAAAAATCAAGAATTTGAGTGTCTTGGTTTAAAAATGCAATAATAAGCGACGTCGGCCAAGACAAAGTAATTTGTGTCGATCACAAGCTTGTTTTCCATGGATCGGGTGAATTTTAGGCCAATCAGAGACCGTCGACCAGATTCTAGAAAATCTATGTGTTTATACCCACCGAAAGTGCAAAAAATCTTGAATTTGAGTTTCTAGGCTTATAAATGCAATAATACGATCGTCGACCATGGCGAAGTAGCAGTGTCGATTACAAGCTTGTTTTATGGACCGGGTGAATTTCAGGTCAATCAAAGATCGTCGACCATATTATAGAAAATGTGTGAGCTAATACCGAAAGTGTAAAAATCACGAATTTGAGTTTCTGAGCTTAGAAATGCAATAATAAGCGACGTCGGCCATGACAAAGTAATGGGTGTCGATCACGAGCCTATTTTTCATGGACCGGGGGAATTTCAGGCCGATCAGGGACCATCGACCAGATACTAAAAAATATCGTGCACCCATCAAAATGGAAAAAATCATGAATTTATGTTTCTCACGATTAGAAATTCAATAATCTGCGACGTCGGCCATGGCGAAGTAATGGGTATCGATTACAATACCCACGAAAGTGCAAAAATCACGAATTTAAGTTTACGGGCTTAGAAATGCAATAATCTGTGACGTCGGCCATGATAAAGTAATATGTGTCGATCACGGCATATTTACGGTGGGCGAGTGAATTACAGGCCAATTAGAGACCGTCGACAAAATTCTAGAAAATCTATGTGCTAATACCCCCGAAAGTGCAAAAAATCATGAATTTTAGTGTCTTGGCTTAAAATTGCAATAATAAGCGACGTCGGCCATGAAGAAGTAATGTGTGTCGATCACAAGAGACCTTTCCATGGACCAGGTGAATTTTAGGCCAATCAGAGACCGCCGACCGGATTCTAGGAAATTTGTGAGCTAATATCCACGAAAGTGCAAAAAATCACGAATTTGAGTTTTTGGACTTAGAAATGCAATAATAAGCGACGTCGGCCATGACAAAGTAATGAGTGTCGATCACCAGCCTGTTTTTCATGGACCTTTTGAATTTCAGGCCAATCAGAGACCGTCGACTACATTCTAGAAAATCTGTGTGCACCCATCAAAATTGAAAAAATCACGATTTTGAGTTTCTATGCTTAGAAATGCAATAATACGCGACGTCGGCCATGGCGAAGTAACGAATATCAATTACAATACCCAGAAAGTGTAAAAAATCACGAATTTGAGTTTACGGGCTTAGAAATGCAATAATCTGTGACGTCGGCCATGATAAAGTAATAGGTGTCGATCATGGCTGTTTACGGTGGACCGGTGAATTCAGGCCAATCAAAGATCGTCGACAATATTCTAGAAAATCTATGTGCTAATACCCTCTGAAAGTGCAAAAAATCAAGAATTTGAGTGTCTTGGTTTAAAAATGCAATAATAAGCGACGTCGGCCAAGACAAAGTAATGTGTGTCGATCACAAGCTTGTTTTCCATGGATCGGGTGAATTTTAGGCCAATCAGAGACCGTCGACCGGATTCTAGAAAATCTATGTGCTTATACCCACCAAATCTGGAAAAAATCTTGTATTTGAGTTTCTAGGCTTATAAATGCAATAATACGATCGTCGACCATGGCGAAGTAGCAGTGTCGATTACAAGCTTGTTTTATGGACCGGGTGAATTTCAGGTCAATCAAAGATCGTCGACCATATTATAGAAAATGTGTGAGCTAATACCCACCGAAAGTGTAAAAAATCACGAATTTGTGTTTCTGAGCTTAGAAATGCAATAATAAGCGACGTCGGCCATGACGAAGTAATGGGTGTCGATCACCAGCCCATTTTTCATGGACCGGGTGAATTTCAGGCCAATCAGGGACCATCGACCAGATTCTAGAAAATATGCGTGCACCCATTAAAATGGAAAAAATCATGAATTTATGTTTCTACGATTAGAAATTCAATAATACGCGACGTCGGCCATGACGAAGTAATGGGTATCGATTACAATACCAGCGAAAGTGCAAAAATCACGAATTTAAGTTTACGGGCTTAGAAATGCAATATCTGCGACGTCGACCATGATAAAGTAATATGTGTCGATCACGACATATTTACGGTGGACCGAGTGAATTCGAGGCCAATTAGAGACCGTCGACAAAATTCTATAAAATCTATGTGCTAATACCCACTGAAAGTGCAAAAAATCATGAATTTGAGTGTCTTGGCTTAAAATTGCAATAATAAGCGACGTCGGCCATGAAGAAGTAATGTGTGTCGATCACAAGCGTTTTTTCCATGGACCGGGTGAATTTTAGGCCAATCAGAGACCGTCGATCGGATTCTAGGAAATTTGTGAGCTAATATCCATCGAAAGTGCAAAAATCACGAATTTGAGTTTTGGACTTAGAAATGCAATAATAGCGGCGTCGGCCATGACAAAGTAATGAGTGTCGATCACGGCTGTTTTCATGGACCTTTTGAATTTCAGGCCAATCGAGACCGTCGACTACATTCTAGAAAATCTGTGCACCCATCAAAATCGAAAAAATCACGATTTTGAGTTTCTATGCTTAGAAATGCAATAATCTGTGACGTCGGCCATGACAAAGTAACGGGTATCAATTACAATACCCACGAAAGTGTAAAAAATCACGAATTTGAGTTTTGGGCTTAGAAATGCAATAATCTGTGACGTCGGCCATGATAAAGTAATAGGTGTCGATCACCAGCTGTTTACGGTGGGCCGGGTGAATTCAGGCCAATCAAAGATCGTCCACAATATTCTAGAAAATCTATGTGCTAATACCCTCTGAAAGTGCAAAAATTCAAGAACTTGAGTGTCTTGGTTTAAAAATGCAATAATAAGCGACGTCGGCCAAGACAAAGTAATGTGTGTCGATCACAAGCTTGTTTTCCATGGATCGGGTGAATTTTAGGCCAATCAGAGACCATCGACCGGATTCTAGAAAATCTATGTGCTTATACCCACCGAAAGTGCAAAAAATCTTGAATTTGAGTTTCTAGGCTTATAAATGCAATAAGACGATCGTCGACCATGGCGAAGTAGCAGTGTCGATTACAAGCTTGTTTTATGGACCGGGTGAATTTCAGGTCAATCAAAGATCGTCGACCATTTTATAGAAAATGTGTGAGCTAATACCCACCGAAAATGTAAAAAATCACGAATTTGTTATTTTAAGCTTAGAAATGCACTAATAAGCGACGTCGGCCATGACAAAGTAATGGGTGTCGATCACCAGCCTGTTTTTCATGGACCGGGTGAATTTCTGGCCAATCAGGGACCATCGACTAGATTCTAGAAAATATGCGTGCACCCATCAAAATGGAAAAAATCATGAATTTATGTTTCTACGATTAGAAATTCAATAATACGCGACATCGGCCATGACGAAGTAATGGGTATCGATTACAATAACCACTGAAAGTGCAAAAAATCACGAATATAAGTTTCTGGGCTTAGAAATGCAATAATACGCGACGTCAGCCATGATAAAGTAATATGTGTCGATCACCAGCATATTTCTGGTGGACCGAGTGAATTATAGGCCAATTAGAGACCGTCGACAAAATTCTAGAAAATCTATGTGCTAATACCCACTGAAAGTGCAAAAAATCATGAATTTTAGTGTCTTGGCTTAAAATTGCAATAATAAACGACGTCGGCCATGAAGAAGTAATGTGTGTCGATCACAAGCGTTTTTTCCATGGACCGGGTGAATTTTAGGCCAATCGAGACCGTCGACGGATTCTAGGAAATTTGTGAGCTAATATCCACGAAAGTGCAAAAAATCACGAATTTGAGTTTTTGGACTTAGAAATGCAATAATAAGCGGCGTCGGCCATGACAAAGTAATGAGTGTCGATCACCGGCTGTTTTCATGGACCTTTTGAATTTCAGGCCAATCGAGACCGTCGACTACATTCTAGAAAATCTGTGTGCACCCATCAAAATCGAAAAAATCACGATTTTGAGTTTCTATGCTTAGAAATGCAATAATAAGCGGCGTCGGCCATGAGTAACGGGTATCAATTACAATACCCACGAAAGTGTAAAAATCACGAATTTGAGTTTACGGGCTTAGAAATGCAATAATATGCGACGTCGGCCATGATAAAGTAATAGGTGTCGATCCTAGCACTTTACGGTTGACCGAGTGAATTCAGGCCAATCGAGAGATCGTCGACAATATTCTAGAAAATCTATGTGCTAATACCCTTGAAAGTGCAAAAAATCATGAATTTGAGTGTCTTGGCTTAAAATTGCAATAATAAGCGGCGTCGGCCATGAAGAAGTAATGTGTGTCGATCACAAGCATTTTCCATGGATGGGTGAATTTTAGGCCAATCGAGAGACCGTCGACCGGATTCTAGGAAATTTGTGAGCTAATATCCACGAAAGTGCAAAAATCATGAATTTGAGTTTTGGACTTAGAAATGCAATAATAAGCGGCGCCGGCCATGACAAAGTAATGAGTGTCGATCACCAGCCTGTTTTTCATGGACCTTTTGAATTTCAGGCCAATCAGAGACCGTGGACTACATTCTAGAAAATCAGTGTGCACCCATCGAAATTGAAAAAATCACGATTTTGAGTTTCTATGGTTAGAAATGCAATAATCCGCGACGTCGGCCATGACAAAGTAACGGGTATCAATTACAATACCCACCGAAAGTGTAAGAATCACGAATTTGAGTTTACGGGCTTAGAAATGCAATAATCTGTGACGTCGGCCATGATAAAGTAATAGGTGTCGATCACCAGCCTGTTTCTGGTGGACCGGGTGAATTTCAGGCCAATCAGAGATCGTCGACAATATTCTCGAAAATCTATGTGCTAATACCCTCTGAAAGTGCAAAAAATCAAGAATTTGAGTGTCTTGGTTTAAAAATGCAATAATAAGAGACGTCGGCCAAGACAAAGTAATGTGTGTCGATCACAAGCTTGTTTTCCATGGATCGGGTGAATTTTAGGCCAATCAGAGACCGTCGATCGGATTCTAGAAAATCTATGTGCTTATACCCACCGAAAGTGCAAAAAATCTTGAATTTGAGTTTCTAGGCTTATAAATGCAATAATAAGATACGTCTGCCATGGCGAAGTAGCAGTGTCGATTACAAGCTTGTTTTATGGACCGGGTGAATTTCAGGTCAATCAAAGATCGTCGACCATATTATAGAAAATGTGTGAGCTAATACCCACCGAAAGTGTAAAAAATCATGAATTTGTGTTTCTGAGCTTAGAAATGCAATAATAAGCGACGTCGGCCATGACGAAGTAATGGGTGTCGATCACCAGCCTGTTTTTCATGGACCGGGTGAATTTCAGGCCAATCAGGGACCATCGACTAGATTCTAGAAAATATGCGTGCACCCATCAAAATGGAAAAAATCATGAATTTATGTTTCTACGATTAGAAATTCAATAATACGCGACGTCGAACATGACGAAGTAATGGGTATCGATTACAATACCCACTGAAATAGCAAAAAATCATGAATTTAAGTTTCTGGGCTTAGAAATGCAATAATACGCGACGTCAGCCATGATAAAGTAATATGTGTCGATCACCAGCATATTTCTGGTGGACCGAGTGAATTATAGGCCAATTAGAGACCGTCGACAAAATTCTAGAAAATCTATGTGCTAATACCCACTGAAAGTGCAAAAAATCATGAATTTTAGTGTCTTGGCTTAAAATTGCAATAATAAACGACGTCGGCCATGAAGAAGTAATGTGTGTCGATCACAAGCGTTTTTTCCATGGATCGGGTGAATTTTAGGCCAATCAGAGACCGCCGACCGGATTCTAGGAAATTTGTGAGCTAATATCCACCGAAAGTGCAAAAAATCACGAATTTGAGTTTTTGGACTTAGAAATGCAATAATAAGCGACGTCGGCCATGACAAAGTAATGAGTGTCGATCACCAGCCTGTTTTTCATGGACCTTTTGAATTTCAGGCCAATCAGAGACCGTCGACTACATTCTAGAAAATCTGTGTGCACCCATCAAAATCGAAAAAATCACGATTTTGAGTTTCTATGCTTAGAAATGCAATAATACGCGACGTCGGCCATGACAAAGTAACGGGTATCAATTACAATACCCACCGAAAGTGTAAAAAATTACGAATTTAGGTTTTTGGGCTTAGAAATGCAACAATACGCGACGTCGGCCATGATAATGTAATAGGTGTCGATCACGGCTTTGTTTCTGGTGGACCGAGTGAATTTCAGGCCAATCAGAGATCGTCAACAATATTCTAGAAAATCTATGTGCTAATACCCTCTGAAAGTGCAAAAAATCAAGAATTTGAGTGTCTTGGTTTAAAAATGCAATAATAAGCGACGTCGGCCAAGACAAAGTAATGTGTGTCGATCACAAGCTTGTTTTCCATGGATCGGGTGAATTTTAGGCCAATCAGAGACCGTCGACCGGATTCTAGAAAATCTATGTGCTTATATACCCACCGAAAGTGCAAAAAATCTTGAATTTGAGTTTCTAGGCTTATAATTGCAATAATACGATACGTCAGCCATGACGAAGTAACGGGTGTCGATTACAAGCTTGTTTTATGTACCAGGTGAATTTCAGGTCAATCAAAGATCGTCACCCATATTATAGAAAATGTGTGAGCTAATACCCACCGAAAGTGTAAAAAATCACGAATTTGTTATTTTAAGCTTAGAAATGCAATAATAAGCGACGTCGGCCATGACGAAGTAATGGGTGTCGATCACCAGCCTGTTTTTCATGGACCGGGTGAATTTCAGGCCAATCAGGGACCATCGACTAGATTCTAGAAAATATGCGTGCACCCATCAAAATGGAAAAAATCATGAATTTATGTTTCTACGATTAGAAATTCAATAATACGCGACGTCGAACATGACGAAGTAATGGGTATCGATTACAATACCCACTGAAATAGCAAAAAATCATGAATTTAAGTTTCTGGGCTTAGAAATGCAATAATACGCGACGTCAGCCATGATAAAGTAATATGTGTCGATCACCAGCATATTTCTGGTGGACCGAGTGAATTATAGGCCAATTAGAGACCGTCGACAAAATTCTAGAAAATCTATGTGCTAATACCCACTGAAAGTGCAAAAAATCATGAATTTTAGTGTCTTGGCTTAAAATTGCAATAATAAACGACGTCGGCCATGAAGAAGTAATGTGTGTCGATCACAAGCGTTTTTTCCATGGACCGGGTGAATTTTAGGCCAATCAGAGACCGCCGACCGGATTCTAGGAAATTTGTGAGCTAATATCCACCGAAAGTACAAAAAATCACGAATTTGAGTTTTTGGACTTACAAATGCAATAATAAGCGACGTCGGCCATGACAAAGTAATGAGTGTCGATCACCAGCCTGTTTTTCATGGACCTTTTGAATTTCAGGCCAATCAGAGACCGTCGACTACATTCTAGAAAATCTGTGTGCACCCATCAAAATTGAAAAAATCACGATTTTGAGTTAATATGCTTAGAAATGCAATAATACGCGACGTCAGCCATGATAAAGTAATATGTGTCGATCACCAGCATATTTCTGGTGGACCGAGTGAATTACAGGCCAGTTAGAGACCGTCGACAAAATTCTAGAAAATATATGTGCTAATACCCACTGAAAGTGCAAAAAATCATGAATTTTAGTGTCTTGTCTTAAAATTGCAATAATAAACGACGTCGGCCATGAAGAAGTAATGTGTGTCGATCACAAGCATTTTTTCCATGGACTGGGTGAATTTTAGGCCAATCAGAGACCGTCGACCGGATTCTAGGAAATTTGTGAGCTAATATCCACCGAAAGTGCAAAAAATCATGAATTTGAGTTTTTGGACTTGGAAATGCAATAATAAGCGACGTCGGCCATGACAAAGTAATGAGTGTCGATCACCAGCCAAGTTTTCATGGACCGTTTGAATTTCAGGCCAATCAGAGACCGTCGACTACATTCTAGAAAATCTGTGTGCACCCATCAAAATCGAAAAAATCACGATTTTGAGTTTCTATGCTTAGAAATGCAATAATACGCGACGTCGGCCATGACAAAGTAACGGGTATCAATTACAATACCCACCGAAAGTGTAAAAAATCACGAATTTGAGTTTCTAGGCTTAGAAATGCAATAATACGCGACGTCGACCATGATAATGTAATAGGTGTCGATCACCAGCCTGTTTCTGGTGGACCGGGTGAATTTCAGGCCAATCAGAGATCGTCGACAATATTCTAGAAAATCTATGTGCTAATACCCTCTGAAAGTGCAAAAAATCAAGAATTTGAGTGTCTTGGTTTAAAAATGCAATAATAAGCGACGTCGGCCAAGACAAAGTAATGTGTGTCGATAACAAGCTTGTTTTCCATGGATCGCGTGAATTTTAGGCCAATCAGAGACCGTCGATCGGATTCTAGGAAATCTATGTGCTTATACCCACCGAAAGTGCAAAAAATCTTGAATTTGAGTTTCTAGGCTTATAAATGCAATAATACGATACGTCAGCCATGACGAAGTAACGGGTGTCGATTACAAGCTTGTTTTATGGACCGGGTGAATTTCAGGTCAATCAAAGATCGTCGACCATATTATAGAAAATGTGTGAGCTAATACCCACCGAAAGTGTAAAAAATCATGAATTTGTGTTTCTGAGCTTAGAAATGCAATAATAAGCGACGTCGGCCATGACGAAGTAATGGGTGTCGATCACCAGCCAGTTTTTCATGGACCGGGTGAATTTCAGGCCAATCAGGGACCATCGACTAGATTCTAGAAAATATGCGTGCACCCATCAAAATGGAAAAAATCATGAATTTATGTTTCTACGATTAGAAATTCAATAATACGCGACGTCGGCCATGATGAAATGCGGTATCGATTACAATACCCACGAAATTGAAAAAATCAAGATTTTGAGTTTCTATGCTTAGAAATGCAATAATAAGCGGCGTCGGCCATGGCGAAGTAGCGGGTATCAATTACAATACCCAGAAAGTGTAAAAAATCACGAATTTGAGTTTACGGGCTTAGAAATGCAATAATATCTGACGTCGGCCATGATAAAGTAATATGTGTCGATCACGACATATTTACGGTGGGCCAAAGTGAATTACAGGCCAATTAGAGACCGTCGACAAAATTCTAGAAAATCTATGTGCTAATACCGAAAGTGCAAAAATCATGAATTTGAGTGTCTTGGCTTAAAATTGCAATAATAAGCGGCGTCGGCCATGAAGAAGTAATGTGTGTCGATCACAAGAATTTTTCCATGGACCGGGTGAATTTTAGGCCAATCGAGACCGTCGACCGGATTCTAGGAAATTTGTGAGCTAATATCCACGAAAGTGCAAAAATCACGAATTTGAGTTTTGGACTTAGAAATGCAATAATAAGCGGCGTCGGCCATGACAAAGTAATGAGTGTCGATCACCACCTGTTTTTCATGGACCGGGTTTGAATTTCAGGCCAATCGGGGACCATCGACTACATTCTAGAAAATATGTGTGCACCCATCAAAATGGAAAAAATCACGATTTTGAGTTTCTACGATTAGAAATGCAATAATAAGCGACGTCGGCCATGGCGAAGTAATGGGTATCGATTACAATACCCATCGAAAGTGTAAAAATCACGAATTTGAGTTTACGGGCTTAGAAATGCAATAATATGCGGCGTCGGCCATGATAAAGTAATATGTGTCGATCAGCATATTTACGGTGGACCGAGTGAATTCGGCCAATTAGAGACCGTCGACAATATTCTAGAAAATCTATGTGCTAATACCGCGAAAGTGCAAAAATCATGAATTTGAGTGTCTTGGCTTAAAATTGCAATAATAAGCGGCGTCGGCCATGAAGAAGTAATGTGTGTCGATCACAAGCATTTTTCCATGGACCGGGTGAATTTTAGGCCAATCATAGACCGTCGACCGGATTCTAGGAAATTTGTGAGCTATTATCCACCGAAAGTGCAAAAAATCACGAATTTGAGTTTTTGGACTTTGAAATGCAATAATAAGCGACGTCGGCCATGACAAAGTAATGAGTGTCGATCACCAGCCTGTTTTTCATGGACCTTTTGAATTTCAGGCCAATCAGAGACCGTCGACTACATTCTAGAAAATCAGTGTGCACCCATCGAAATTGAAAAAATCACGATTTTGAGTTTCTATGGTTAGAAATGCAATAATCCGCGACGTCGGCCATGACAAAGTAACGGGTATCAATTACAATACCCACCGAAAGTGTAAAAAATCACGAATTTGAGTTTCTGGGCTTAGAAATGCAATAATACGCGACGTCGGCCATGATAATGTAATAGGTGTCGATCACCAGCCTGTTTCTGGTGGACCGGGTGAATTTCAGGCCAATCAGAGATCGTCGACAATATTCTCGAAAATCTATGTGCTAATACCCTCTGAAAGTGCAAAAAATCAAGAATTTGAGTGTCTTGGTTTAAAAATGCAATAATAAGCGACGTCGGCCAAGACAAAGTAATGTGTGTCGATCACAAGCTTGTTTTCCATGGATCGGGTGAATTTTAGGCCAATCAGAGACCGTCGACCGGATTCTAGAAAATCTATGTGTTTATACCCACCGAAAGTGCAAAAAATCTTGAATTTGAGTTTCTAGGCTTATAAATGCAATAATACGATACGTCAGCCATGACGAAGTAACGGGTGTCGATTACAAGCTTGTTTTATAGACCTGGTGAATTTCAGGTCAATCAAAGATCGTCGACCATTTTATAGAAAATGTGTGAGCTAATACCCACCGAAAGTGTAAAAAATCACGAATTTGTTATTTTAAGCTTAGAAATGCAATAATAAGCGACGTCGGCCATGACGAAGTAATGGGTGTCGATCACCAGCCTGTTTTTCATGGACCGGGTGAATTTCAGGCCAATCAGGGACCATCGACTAGATTCTAGAAAATATGCGTGCACCCATCAAAATGGAAAAAATCATGAATTTATGTTTCTACGATTAGAAATTCAATAATACGCGACGTCGGCCATGACGAAGTAATGGGTATCGATTACAATACCCACTGAAAGTGCAAAAAATCACGAATTTAAGTTTCTGGGCTTAGAAATGCAATAATACACGACGTCAGCCATGATAAAGTAATATGTGTCGATCAGCAGCATATTTCTGGTGGACCGAGTGAATTACAGGCCAGTTAGAGACCGTCGACAAAATTCTAGAAAATCTATGTGCTAATACCCACTGAAAGTGCAAAAAATCATGAATTTGAGTGTCTTGGCTTAAAATTGCAATAATAAACGACGTCGGCCATGAAGAAGTAATGTGTGTCGATCACAAGGGTTTTTTCCATGGACCGAGTGAATTTTAGGCCAATCAGAGACCGTCGACCGGATTCTAGGAAATTTGTGAGCTAATATCCACCGAAAGTGCAAAAAATCATGAATTTGAGTTTTTGGACTTGGAAATGCAATAATAAGCGACGTCGGTTATGACAAAGTAATGTGTGTCGATCACCAGCCTGTTTTTCATGGACCGTTTGAATTTTAGGCCACTCAGAGACCGTCGACTACATTCTAGAAAATCTGTGTGCACCCATCAAAATTGAAAAAATCACGATTTTGAGTTTCTACGCTTAGAAATGCAATAATACGCGATGTCGGCCATGACGAAATGCGAATATCAATTACAATACCCATCGAAAGTGTAAAAAATCACGAATTAGAGTTTACGGGCTTAGAAATGCAATAATCTGCGACGTCGGCCATGATAAAGTAATAGGTGTCGATCACCATTTTGTTTACGGTGGACCAGGTGAATTTCAGGCCAATCAGAGATCGTCGACAATATTCTCGAAAATCTATGTGCTAATACCCTCTGAAAGTGCAAAAAATCAAGAATTTGAGTGTCTTGGTTTAAAAATGCAATAATAAGCGACGTCGGCCAAGACAAAGTAATGTGTGTCGATCACAAGCTTGTTTTCCATGGATCGGGTGAATTTTAGGCCAATCAGAGACCGTTGATCAGATTCTAGAAAATCTATGTGCTTATACCACCGAAAGTGCAAAAATCTTGAATTTGAGTTTTGGACTTATAAATGCAATAATAAGATCGTCGGCCATGACAAAGTAATGAGTGTCGATTACAAGCTTGTTTTCATGGACCGGTGAATTTTAGGTCAATCAAAGATCGTCGACCATATTATAGAAAATCTGTGTGCACCCATCAAAATCGAAAAATCACGTTTTTGAGTTTCTATGCTTAGAAATACAATAATACGTGATGTCGGCCATGACGAAGTAATGCGTATCGATTACAATACCCAAAGAAAGTGTAAAAAATCACGAATTTGTGTTTCTGAGCTTAGAAATGCAATAATAAGCGACGTCGGCCATGACGAAGTAATGGGTGTCGATCACCAGCCCATTTTTCATGGACCGGGTGAATTTCAGGCCAATCAGGGACCATCGACCAGATTCTAGAAAATATGCGTGCACCCATTAAAATGGAAAAAATCATGAATTTATGTTTCTACGATTAGAAATTCAATAATACGCGACGTCGGCCATGACGAAGTAATGGGTATCGATTACAATACCCACTGAAAGTGCAAAAAATCACGAATTTAAGTTTCTGGGCTTAGAAATGCAATAATACGCGACGTCAGCCATGATAAAGTAATATGTGTCGATCACCAGCATATTTCTGGTGGACCGAGTGAATTACAGGCCAATTAGAGACCGTCGACAAAATTCTAGAAAATCTATGTGCTAATACCCACTGAAAGAGCAAAAAATAATGAATTTGAGTGTCTTGGCTTACAATTGCAATAATAAGCGACGTCGGCCATGAAGAAGTAATGTGTGTCGATCACAAGCATTTTTTCCATGGACCGGGTGAATTTTAGGCCAATCAGAGACCGTCGACCGGATTCTAGGAAATTTGTGAGCTAATATCCACCGAAAGTGCAAAAAATCACGAATTTGAGTTTTTGGACTTAGAAATGCAATAATAAGCGACGTCGGCCATGACAAAGTAATGAGTGTCGATCACCAGCCTGTTTTTCATGGACCGGTTGAATTTCAGGCCAATCAGAGATCGTCGACCTGATTCTAGAAAATCTATGTGCACCCATCGAAATCGAAAAAATCACGATTTTGAGTTTCTATGCTTAGAAATGCAATAATACGCGATGTCGGCCATGACAAATGCAGCGTATCGATTACAATACCCACAGAAAGTGCAAAAATTCACGAATTTGAGTTTCTGGGCTTAGAAATGCAATAATAAACGACGTCGACCATGACAAAGTAATGGGTGTCGATCACCACCCTGTTTTTCATGGACTAGTTGAATTTCAGGCCAATCAGATACCGTCGACCTGATTCTAGAAAATCTGTGTGCACCCATCGAAATGGAAAAAATTATGATTTTGAGTTTCTAGGCTTAGAAATGCAATAATACCGACGTCGGCCATGATGAAGTAACGGGTATCGATTACAATACCCACCGAAATTGAAAAAATCAAGATTTTGAGTTTCTATGCTTAGAAATGCAATAATAAGCGACGTCGGCCATGACGAATTAACGGGTATCAATTACAATACCCACCGAAAGTGTAAAAAATCACGAATTTGAGTTTCTGGGCTTAGAAATGCAATAATACTCGACGTCAGCCATGATAAAGTAATATGTGTCGATCAGCAGCATATTTCTGGTGGACCGAGTGAATTACAGGCCAGTTAGAGACCGTCGACAAAATTCTAGAAAATCTATGTGCTAATACCCACTGAAAGTGCAAAAAATCATGAATTTGAGTGTCTTGGCTTAAAATTGCAATAATAAACGACGTCGGCCATGAAGAAGTAATGTGTGTCGATCACAAGCGTTTTTTCCATGGACCGAGTGAATTTTAGGCCAATCAGAGACCGTCGACCGGATTCTAGGAAATTTGTGAGCTAATATCCACCGAAAGTGCAAAAAATCATGAATTTGAGTTTTTGGACTTGGAAATGCAATAATAAGCGACGTCGGTTATGACAAAGTAATGAGTGTCGATCACCAGCCTGTTTTTCATGGACCGTTTGAATTTTAGGCCACTCAGAGACCGTCGACTACATTCTAGAAAATCTGTGTGCACCCATCAAAATCGAAAAAATCACGATTTTGAGTTTCTATGCTTAGAAATACAATAATACGCGACGTCGGCCATGACGAAGTAACGAATATCAATTACAATACCCACTGAAAGTGTAAAAATCACGAATTAGAGTTTCTGGGCTTAGAAATGCAATAATACGCGACGTCGGCCATGATAAAGTAATAGGTGTCGATCACCTTTGTTTACGGTGGACCGAGTGAATTTCAGGCCAATCAGAGATCGTCAACAATATTCTAGAAAATCTATGTGCTAATACCCTCTGAAAGTGCAAAAATCAAGAATTTGAGTGTCTTGGTTTTAAAATGCAATAATAAGCGACATCGGCCAAGACAAAGTAATGTGTGTCGATCACAAGCTTGTTTTCCATGGATCGGGTGAATTTTAGGACAATCAGAGACCGTCGATCAGACTCTAGGAAATCTATGTGGTTATACCCACGAAAGTGCAAAAAATCTTGAATTTGAGTTTCTAGGCTTATAAATGCAATAATACGATCGTCGCCATGACAAAGTAGCAGTGTCGATTACAAGCTTGCTTTATGGACCGGGTGAATTTTAGGTCAATCAAAGATCGTCGACCATATTATAGAAAATGTGTGAGCTAATACCCACCGAAAGTGTAAAAAATCACGAATTTGTGTTTCTGAGCTTAGAAATGCAATAATAAGCGACGTCGGCCATGACGAAGTAATGGGTGTCGATCACCAGCCTGTTTTTCATGGACCGGGTGAATTTCAGGCCAATCAGGGACCACCGACTAGATTCTAGAAAATATGCGTGCACCCATCAAAATGGAAAAAATCATGAATTTATGTTTCTACGATTAGAAATTCAATAATACGCGACGTCGGCCATGACGAAGTAATGGGTATCGATTACAATACCCACTGAAAGTGCAAAAAATCACGAATTTAAGTTTCTGGGCTTAGAAATGCAATAATAAGCGACGTCAGCCATGATAAAGTAATATGTGTGGATCACCAGCATATTTTTGGTGGACCGAGTGAATTACATGCCAATTAGAGACCGTCGACAAAATTCTAGAAAATCTATGTGCTAATACCCACTGAAAGTGAAAACAATCATGAATTTGAGTGTCTTGGCTTACAATTGCAATAATAAGCGACGTCGGCCATGAAGAAGTAATGTGTGTCGATCACAAGCATTTTTTCCATGGACCGGGTGAATTTTAGGCCAATCAGAGACCGTCGACCGGATTCTAGGAAATTTGTGAGCTAATATCCACCGAAAGTGCAAAAAATCACAAATTTGAGTTTTTGGACTTAGAAATGCAATAATAAGCGACGTCGGCCATGACAAAGTAATGAGTGTCGATCACCAGCCTGTTTTTCATGGACCGGTTGAATTTCAGGCCAATCAGAGATCGTCGACGTGATTCTAGAAAATCTATGTGCACCCATCGAAATCGAAAAAATCACGATTTTGAGTTTCTATGCTTAGAAATGCAATAATACGCGATGTCGGCCATGACGAAGTAACGCGTATCGATTACAATACCCACAGAAAGTGCAAAAATTCACGAATTTGAGTTTCTGGGCTTAGAAATGCAATAATAAGCGACGTCGACCATGACAAAGTAATGGGTGTCGATCACCACCCTGTTTTTCATGGACCAGTTGAATTTCAGGCCAATCAGATACCGTCGACCTGATTCTAGAAAATCTGTGTGCACCCATCGAAATGGAAAAAATCATGATTTTGAGTTTCTAGGCTTAGAAATGCAATAATACCCGACGTCGGCCATGATGAAGTAACGGGTATCGATTACAATACCCACCGAAATCGAAAAAATCAAGATTTTGAGTTTCTATGCTTAGAAATGCAATAATAAGCGACGTCGGCCATGACGAATTAACGGGTATCAATTACAATACCCACCGAAAGTGTAAAAAATCACGAATTTGAGTTTCTGGGCTTAGAAATGCAATAATATGCGACGTCGGCCATGATAAAGTAATAGGTGTCGCTCCCTAGCCTGTTTCTGGTGGACCGAGTGAATTACAGGCCAGTTAGAGACCGTCGACAATATTCTAGAAAATCTATGTGCTAATACCCACTGAAAGTGCAAAAAATCATGAATTTGAGTGTCTTGGCTTAAAACTGCAATAATAAATGACGTCGGCCATGAAGAAGTAATGTGTGTCGATCACAAGCGTTTTTTCCATGGACCGAGTGAATTTTAGGCCAATCAGAGACCGTCGACCGGATTCTAGGAAATTTGTGAGCTAATATCCACCGAAAGTGCAAAAAATCATGAATTTGAGTTTTTGGACTTGGAAATGCAATAATAAGCGACGTCGGTTATGACAAAGTAATGAGTGTCGATCACCAGCCTATTTTTCATGGACCGTTTGAATTTTAGGCCACTCTGAGACCGTCGACTACATTCTAGAAAATCTGTGTGCACCCATCAAAATCGAAAAAATCACGATTTTGAGTTTCTATGCTTAGAAATACAATAATACGCGACGTCGGCCATGACGAAGTAACGAATATCAATTACAATACCCACCGAAAGTGTAAAAAATCACGAATTAGAGTTTCTGGGCTTAAAAATGCAATAATACGCGATGTCGGCCATGATAAAGTAATAGGTGTCGATCCCTAGCCTGTTTCTGGTGGACCGAGTGAATTTCAGGCCAATCAGAGATCGTCAACAGTATTCTAGAAAATCTATGTGCTAATACCCTCTGAAAGTGCAAAAAATCAAGAATTTGAGTGTCTTGGTTTAAAAATGCAATAATAAGCGACGTCGGCCAAGACAAAGTAATGTGTGTCGATCACAAGCTTGTTTTCCATGGATCGGGTGAATTTTAGGCCAATCAGAGACCGTCGATCGGATTCTAGAAAATCTATGTGCTTATACCCACCGAAAGTGCAAAAAATCTTGAATTTGAGTTTCTAGGCTTATAATTGCAATAATAAGATACGTCTGCCATGACGAAGTAACGGGTGTCGATTACAAGCTTGTTTTATGGACCGGGTGAATTTCAGGTCAATCAAAGATCGTCGACCATATTATAGAAAGTCTGTGTGCACCCATCAAAATCGAAAAAATCACGTTTTGAGTTTCTATGCTTAGAAATACAATAATACGTGATGTCGGCCATGAAGTAATGCGCGTATCGATTACAATACCCAAAGAAAGTGTAAAAATTCACGAATTTGTGTTTACGAGCTTAGAAATGCAATAATAAGCGGCGTCGGCCATGACAAAGTAATGGGTGTCGATCACCACCCATTTTTCATGGACCGGGTGAATTTCAGGCCAATCGGGGACCATCGACTGATTCTAGAAAATATCGTGCACCCATCAAAATGTAAAAAATCATGAATTTGTCTTTCTGAGCTTAGAAATGCAATAATAAGCGACGTCGGCCATGACGAAGTAACGGGTATCAATTACAATACCCACCGAAAGTGTTAAAAATCACGAATTTGAGTTTCTGGGCTTAGAAATGCAATAATATGCGACGTCGGCCATGATAAAGTAATATGTGTCGATCACCAGCATATTTTTGGTGGACCGAGTGAATTACATGCCAATTAGAGACCGTCGACAAAATTCTACAAAATTTATGTGCTAATACCCACTGAAAGTGCAAAAAATCATGAATTTGAGTGTCTTGGCTTACAATTGCAATAATAAGCGACGTCGGCCATGAAGAAGTAATGTGTGTCGATCACAAGCGTTTTTTCCATGGACCGGGTGAATTTTAGGCCAATCAGAGACCGTCGACCGGATTCTAGGAAATTTGTGAGCTAATATCCACCGAAAGTGCAAAAAATCACGAATTTGAGTTTTTGGACTTAGAAATGCAATAATAAGCGACGTCGGCCATGACAAAGTAATGAGTGTCGATCACCAGCCTGTTTTTCATGGACCGGTTGAATTTCAGGCCAATCAGAGATCGTCGACCTGATTCTAGAAAATCTATGTGCACCCATCGAAATCGAAAAAATCACGATTTTGAGTTTCTATGCTTAGAAATGCAATAATACGCGATGTCGGCCATGACGAAGTAACGCGTATCGATTACAATACCCACAGAAAGTGCAAAAATTCATGAATTTGAGTTTATGGGCTTAGAAATGCAATAATAAGCGACGTCGACCATGACAAAGTAATGGGTGTCGATCACTACCCTGTTTTTCATGGACCAGTTGAATTTCAGGCCAATCAGATACCGTCGACCTGATTCTAGAAAATCTGTGTGCACCCATCGAAATGGAAAAAATCACGATTTTGAGTTTCTAGGCTTAGAAATGCAATAATACCCGACGTCGGCCATGATAAAGTAACGGGTATCGATTACAATACCCACCGAAATTGAAAAAATCAAGATTTTGAGTTTCTATGCTTAGAAATGCAATAATAAGCGACGTCGGCCATGACGAAGTAACGGGTATCAATTACAATACCCACCGAAAGTGTAAAAAATCACGAATTTGAGTTTCTGGGCTTAGAAATGCAATAATATGCGACGTCGGCCATGATAAAGTAATAGGTGTCGATCCCTAGCCTGTTTCTGGTTGACCGAGTGAATTTCAGGCCAATCAGAGATCGTCGACAATATTCTAGAAAATCTATGTGCTAATACCCCCTGAAAGTGCAAAAAATCATGAATTTGAGTGTCTTGGCTTAAAATTGCAATAATAAACGACGTCGGCCATGAAGAAGTAATGTGTGTCGATCACAAGCGTTTTTTCCATGGACCGAGTGAATTTTAGGCCAATCAGAGACCGTCGACCGGATTCTAGGAAATTTGTGAGCTAATATCCACCGAAAGTGCAAAAAATCATGAATTTGAGTTTTTGGACTTGGAAATGCAATAATAAGCGACGTCGGTTATGACAAAGTAATGAGTGTCGATCACCAGCCTGTTTTTCATGGACCGTTTGAATTTTAGGCCACTCAGAGACCGTCGACTACATTCTAGAAAATCTGTGTGCACCCATCAAAATCGAAAAAATCACGATTTTGAGTTTCTATGCTTATAAATACAATAATACGCGACGTCGGCCATGACGAAGTAACGAATATCAATTACAATACCCACCGAAAGTGTAAAAAATCACGAATTAGAGTTTCTGGGCTTAGAAATGCAATAATACGCGACGTCGGCCATGATAAAGTAATAGGTGTCGATCACCAGCCTGTTTCTGGTGGACCGGGTGAATTTCAGGCCAATCAGAGATCGTCGACAATATTCTAGAAAATCTATGTGCTAATACCCTCTGAAAGTGCAAAAATCAAGAATTTGAGTGTCTTGGTTTTAAAATGCAATAATAAGCGACATCGGCCAAGACAAAGTAATGTGTGTCGATCACAAGCTTGTTTTCCATGGATCGGGTGAATTTTAGGACAATCAGAGACCGTCGACCGGATTCTAGAAAATCTATGTGCTTATATACCCACCGAAAGTGCAAAAAATCTTGAATTTGAGTTTCTAGGCTTATAATTGCAATAATACGATACGTCAGCCATGACGAAGTAACGGGTGTCGATTACAAGCTTGTTTTATGTACCGGGTGAATTTTAGGTCAATCAAAGATCGTCACCCATATTATAGAAAATGTGTGAGCTAATACCCACCGAAAGTGTAAAAAATCACGAATTTGTGTTTCTGAGCTTAGAAATGCAATAATAAGCGACGTCGGCCATGACGAAGTAATGGGTGTCGATAACCACCCTGTTTTTCATGGACCGTTTGAATTTCAGGCCAATCGGGACCATCGACTGATTCTAGAAAATATCGTGCACCCATCAAAATGGAAAAAATCATGATTTTGAGTTTCTACGCTTAGAAATTCAATAATACGCGACGTCGGCCATGACGAAGTAATGGCAACCGATTACACTACCCAGCGAAAGTGCAAAAAATCACGAATTTAAGTTTCTGGGCTTAGAAATGCAATAATACGCGACGTCAGCCATGATAAAGTAATATGTGTCGATCACGGCATATTTACGGTGGACCGAGTGAATTACATGCCAATTAGAGATCGTCGACAATATTCTAGAAAATCTATGTGCTAATACCCGAAAGTGCAAAAATCATGAATTTGAGTGTCTTGGCTTAAAATTGCAATAATAAGCGGCGTCGGCCATGAAGAAGTAATGTGTGTCGATCACAAGCATTTTCCATGGACCGGGTGAATTTTAGGCCAATCGAGACCGTCGACCGGATTCTAGGAAATTTGTGAGCTAATATCCACGAAAGTGCAAAAATCATGAATTTGAGTTTTGGACTTAGAAATGCAATAATAAGCGGCGTCGGCCATGACAAAGTAATGAGTGTCGATCACGACTGTTTTTCATGGACCGTTTGAATTTTAGGCCAATCGAGATCGTCGACTACATTCTAGAAAATCTATGTGCACCCATCAAAATCGAAAAAATCACGATTTTGAGTTTCTATGCTTAGAAATGCAATAATCTGCGATGTCGGCCATGGCGAAATGGCGTATCGATTACAATACCCAAAGAAAGTGCAAAAATTCACGAATTTGAGTTTCTGGGCTTAGAAATGCAATAATAAGCGACGTCGACCATGACAAAGTAATGGGTGTCGATCACCACCCTGTTTTTCATGGACCAGTTGAATTTCAGGCCAATCAGATACCGTCGACCTGATTCTAGAAAATCTGTGTGCACCCATCGAAATGGAAAAAATTATGATTTTGAGTTTCTAGGCTTAGAAATGCAATAATACCCGACGTCGGCCATGATGAAGTAACGGGTATCGATTACAATACCCACCGAAATTGAAAAAATCAAGATTTTGAGTTTCTATGCTTAGAAATGCAATAATAAGCGACGTCGGCCATGACGAAGTAACGGGTATCAATTACAATACCCACCGAAAGTGTAAAAAATCACGAATTTGAGTTTCTGGGCTTAGAAATGCAATAATATGCGACGTCGGCCATGATAAAGTAATAGGTGTCGATCCCTAGCCTGTTTCTGGTTGACCGAGTGAATTTCAGGCCAATCAGAGATCGTCGACAATATTCTAGAAAATCTATGTGCTAATACCCACTGAAAGTGCAAAAAATCATGAATTTGAGTGTCTTGGCTTAAAATTGCAATAATAAGCGACGTCGGCCATGAAGAAGTAATGTGTGTCGATCACAAGCGTTTTTTCCATGGACCGAGTGAATTTTAGGCCAATCAGAGACCGTCGACCGGATTCTAGGAAATTTGTGAGCTAATATCCACCGAAAGTGCAAAAAATCATGAATTTGAGTTTTTGGACTTGGAAATGCAATAATAAGCGACGTCGGTTATGACAAAGTAATGAGTGTCGATCACCAGCCTGTTTTTCATGGACCGTTTGAATTTTAGGCCACTCAGAGACCGTCGACTACATTCTAGAAAATCTGTGTGCACCCATCAAAATCGAAAAAATCACGATTTTGAGTTTCTATGCTTAGAAATACAATAATACGCGACGTCGGCCATGACGAACTAACGAATATCAATTACAATACCCACCGAAAGTGTAAAAAATCACGAATTAGAGTTTCTGGGCTTAGAAATGCAATAATACGCGACGTCGGCCATGATAAAGTAATAGGTGTCGATCACCTTTTGTTTACGGTGGGCCAGAGTGAATTTCAGGCCAATCAGAGATCGTCAACAGTATTCTAGAAAATCTATGTGCTAATACCCTCTGAAAGTGCAAAAAATCAAGAATTTGAGTGTCTTGGTTTAAAAATGCAATAATAAGCGACGTCGGCCAAGACAAAGTAATGTGTGTCGATCACAAGCTTGTTTTCCATGGATCGGGTGAATTTTAGGCCAATCAGAGACCGTCGATCGGATTCTAGAAAATCTATGTACTTATATACCCACCGAAAGTGCAAAAAATCATGAATTTGAGTTTTTGGACTTGGAAATGCAATAATAAGCGACGTCGGTTATGACAAAGTAATGAGTGTCGATCACCAGTGTTTCATGGACCGTTTGAATTTTAGGCCAATCAAAGACCGTCGACCATATTCTAGAAAATCTGTGCACCCATCAAAATCGAAAAAATCACGTTTTTGAGTTTCTATGTAGAAATACAATAATACGTGATGTCGACCATATAATAATGTAGCGTATCGATTACAATACCCAAAGAAAGTGTAAAAATCACGAATTTGTGTTTACGAGCTTAGAAATGCAATAATAGCGGCGTCGACCATGACAAAGTAATGGGTGTCGATCACCACCCATTTTTCATGGACCGGGTGAATTTCAGGCCAATCGGGGACCATCGACTGATTCTAGAAAATCTGTGTGCACCCATCAAAATCGAAAAAATCACAATTTTGAGTTTCTATGCTTAGAAATGCAATAATAAGCGACGTCGGCCATGACGAAGTAACGGGTATCAATTACAATACCCACCGAAAGTGTAGAAAATCACGAATTTGAGTTTATGGGCTTAGAAATGCAATAATATGCGACGTCGGCCATGATAAAGTAATAGGTGTCGATCCCTAGCCTGTTTCTGGTTGATCGAGTGAATTTCAGGCCAATCAGAGATCGTCGACAATATTCTAGAAAATCTATGTGCTAATACCCACTGAAAGTGCAAAAAATCATGAATTTGAGTGTCTTGGCTTACAATTGCAATAATAAGCGACGTCGGCCATGAAGAAGTAATGTGTGTCGATCACAAGCGTTTTTTCCATGGACCGGGTGAATTTTAGGCCAATCAGAGACCGTCGACCGGATTCTAGGAAATTTGTGAGCTAATATCCACCGAAAGTGCAAAAAATCACGAATTTGAGTTTTTGGACTTGGAAATGCAATAATAAGCGACGTCGGTTATGACAAAGTAATGAGTGTCGATCACCAGCCTGTTTTTCATGGACCGTTTGAATTTTAGGCCACTCAGAGACCGTCGACTACATTCTAGAAAATCTGTGTGCACCCATCAAAATTGAAAAAATCACGATTTTGAGTTTCTACGCTTAGAAATGCAAAAATACGCGATGTCGGCCATGACGAAGTAACGCATATCGATTACAATACCCACAGAAAGTGCAAAAATTCACGAATTTGAGTTTCTGGGCTTAGAAATGCAATAATAAGCGACGTCGACCATGACAAAGTAATGCGTGTCGATCACCACCCTGTTTTTCATGGACCAGTTGAATTTCAGGCCAATCAGATACCGTCGACCTGATTCTAGAAAATCTGTGTGCACCCATCGAAATGGAAAAAATCATGATTTTGAGTTTCTAGGCTTAGAAATGCAATAATACCCGACGTCGGCCATGATGAAGTAACGGGTATCGATTACAATACCCACCGAAATCGAAAAAATCAAGATTTTGAGTTTCTATGCGTAGAAATGCAATAATAAGCGACGTCGGCCATGACGAAGTAACGGGTATCAATTACAATACCCATCGAAAGTGTAAAAAATCACGAATTTGAGTTTCTGGGCTTAGAAATGCAATAATATGCGACGTCGGCCATGATAAAGTAATAGGTGTCGATCCCTAGCCTGTTTCTAGTTGACCGAGTGAATTTCAGGCCAATCAGAGATCGTCGACAATATTCTAGAAAATCTATGTGCTAATACCCACTGAAAGTGCAAAAACTCATGAATTTGAGTGTCTCGGCTTAAAATTGCAATAATAAACGACGTCGGCCATGAAGAAGTAATGTGTGTCGATCACAAGCATTTTTTCCATGGACCGAGTGAATTTTAGGCCAATCAGAGACCGTCGACCGGATTCTAGGAAATTTGTGAGCTAATATCCACCGAAAGTGCAAAAAATCATGAATTTGAGTTTTTGGACTTGGAAATGCAATAATAAGCGACGTCGGTTATGACAAAGTAATGAGTGTCGATCACCAGCCTATTTTTCATGGACCGTTTGAATTTTAGGCCACTCTGAGACCGTCGACTACATTCTAGAAAATCTGTGTGCACCCATCAAAATCGAAAAAATCACGATTTTGAGTTTCTATGCTTAGAAATACAATAATACGCGACGTCGGCCATGACGAAGTAACGAATATCAATTACAATACCCACCGAAAGTGTAAAAAATCACGAATTAGAGTTTCTGGGCTTAGAAATGCAATAATACGCGACGTCGGCCATGATAAAGTAATAGGTGTCGATCACCAGCCTGTTTCTGGTGGACCGGGTGAATTTCAGGCCAATCAGAGATCGTCGACAATATTCTCGAAAATCTATGTGCTAATACCCTCTGAAAGTGCAAAAAATCAAGAATTTGAGTGTCTTGGTTTAAAAATGCAATAATAAGAGACGTCGGCCAAGACAAAGTAATGTGTGTCGATCACAAGCTTGTTTTCCATGGATCGGGTGAATTTTAGGCCAATCAGAGACCGTCGATCGGATTCTAGAAAATCTATGTGCTTATACCCACCGAAAGTGCAAAAAATCTTGAATTTGAGTTTCTAGGCTTATAATTGCAATAATACGATCGTCGGCCATGTGAAGTAGCAGTGTCGATTACAAGCTTGTTTTATGGACCGGGTGAATTTTAGGTCAATCAAAGATCGTCGACCATATTATAGAAAATGTGTGAGCTAATACCCACGAAAGTGTAAAAATCACGAATTTGTGTTTACGAGCTTAGAAATGCAATAATAAGCGGCGTCGGCCATGACAAAGTAATGGGTGTCGATCACCACCTGTTTTCATGGACCGGGTTGAATTTCAGGCCAATCGAGGACCATCGACTAGATTCTAGAAAATATCGTGCACCCATCAAAATGTAAAAAATCATGAATTTGTGTTTCTGAGCTTAGAAATTCAATAATACGCGACGTCGGCCATGACGAAGTAATGGGTATCGATTACAATACCCACTGAAAGTGCAAAAAATCACGAATTTAAGTTTCTGAGCTTAGAAATGCAATAATATGCGACGTCAGCCATGATAAAGTAATATGTGTCGATCACCAGCATATTTCTGGTGGACCGAGTGAATTACAGGCCAATTAGAGACCGTCGACAAAATTCTAGAAAATCTATGTGCTACTACCCACTGAAAGTGCAAAAATCATGAATTTGAGTGTCTTGGCTTAAAATTGCAATAATAAACGACGTCGGCCATGAAGAAGTAATGTGTGTCGATCACAAGCATTTTTTCCATGGACCGAGTGAATTTTAGGCCAATCAGAGACCGTCGACCGGATTCTAGGAAATTTGTGAGCTAATATCCACCGAAAGTGCAAAAAATCATGAATTTGAGTTTTTGGACTTGGAAATGCAATAATAAGCGACGTCGGTTATGACAAAGTAATGAGTGTCGATCACCAGCCAAGTTTTCATGGACCGTTTGAATTTCAGGCCAATCAGAGACCATCGACTACATTCTAGAAAATATGTGTGCACCCATCAAAATCGAAAAAATCACGTTTTTGAGTTTCTATGCTTAGAAATACAATAATAAGCGACGTCGGCCATGACGAAGTAACGAATATCAATTACAATACCCACCGAAAGTGTAAAAAATCACGAATTAGAGTTTCTGGGCTTAGAAATGCAATAATACGCGATGTCGGCCATGATAAAGTAATAGGTGTCGATCCCTAGCCTGTTTCTGGTGGACCGAGTGAATTTCAGGCCAATCAGAGATCGTCAACAGTATTCTAGAAAATCTATGTGCTAATACCCTCTGAAAGTGCAAAAAATCAAGAATTTGAGTGTCTTGGTTTAAAAATGCAATAATAAGCGACGTCGGCCAAGACAAAGTAATGTGCGTCGATCACAAGCTTGTTTTCCATGGATCGGGTGAATTTTAGGCCAATCAGAGACCGTCGATCGGATTCTAGAAAATCTATGTACTTATATACCCACCGAAAGTGCAAAAAATCATGAATTTGAGTTTTTGGACTTGGAAATGCAATAATAAGCGACGTCGGTTATGACAAAGTAATGAGTGTCGATCACCAGCCTATTTTTCATGGACCGTTTGAATTTTAGGCCACTCAGAGACCGTCGACTACATTCTAGAAAATCTGTGTGCACCCATCAAAATCGAAAAAATCACGATTTTGAGTTTCTATGCTTAG
Organism: Anisodus acutangulus; assembly: GCA_029783415.1. Taxonomy (NCBI): domain Eukaryota; kingdom Viridiplantae; phylum Streptophyta; class Magnoliopsida; order Solanales; family Solanaceae; genus Anisodus; species Anisodus acutangulus. The sequence continues at coordinate 34,493,881 of CM056493.1, forward strand.
AAATACAATAATACGCGATGTCGGCCATGACGAAGTAATGCGTATCGATTACAATACCCACAGAAAGTGCAAAAATTCACGAATTTGAGTTTCTGGGCTTAGAAATGCAATAATAAGCGATGTCGACCATGACAAAGTAATGGGTGTCGATCACCACCCTGTTTTTCATGGACCAGTTGAATTTCAGGCCAATCAGATACCGTCGACCTGATTCTAGAAAATCTGTGTGCACCCATCGAAATGGAAAAAATTATGATTTTGAGTTTCTAGGCTTAGAAATTCAATAATACGCGACGTCGGCCATGACGAAGTAATGGGTATCGATTACAATACCCACTGAAAGTGCAAAAAATCACGAATTTAAGTTTCTGGGCTTAGATATGCAATAATACGCGACGTTAGCCATGATAAAGTAATATGTGTCGATCACCAGCATATTTCTGGTGGACCGAGTGAATTACAGGCCAATTAGAGACCGTCGACAAAATTCTAGAAAATCTATGTGCTAATACCCACTGAAAGTACAAAAAATCATGAATTTGAGTGTCTTGGCTTAAAATTGCAATAATAAAGGACGTCGGCCATGAAGAAGTATTGTGTGTCGATCACAAGCGTTTTTTCCATGGACCGGGTGAATTTTAGGCCAATCAGAGACCGTCGACCGGATTCTAGGAAATTTGTGAGCTAATATCCACCGAAAGTGCAAAAAATCATGAATTTGAGTTTTTGGACTTGAAAATGCAATAATAAGCGACGTCGGCCATGACAAAGTAATGAGTGTCGATCACCAGCCAAGTTTTCATGGACCGTTTGAATTTCAGGCCAATCAGAGACCGTCGACTACATTCTAGAAAATATGTGTGCACCCATCAAAATCGAAAAAATCACGATTTTGAGTTTCTATGCTTAGAAATGCAATAATAAGCGACGTCGGCCATGACGAAGTAACGGGTATCAATTACAATACCCACCGAAAGTGTAAAAAATCACGAATTTGAGTTTCTGGGCTTAGAAATGCAATAATATGCGACGTCGGCCATGATAAAGTAATAGGTGTCGATCCCTAGCCTGTTTCTGGTTGACCGAGTGAATTTCAGGCCAATCAGAGATCGTCGACAATATTCTAGAAAATCTATGTGCTAATACCCACTGAAAGTGCAAAAAATCATGAATTTGAGTGTCTTGGCTTAAAATTGCAATAATAAACGACGTCGGCCATGAAGAAGAGTGTGTCGATCACAAGCATTTTTTCCATGGACCGAGTGAATTTTAGGCCAATCAGAGACCGTCGACCGGATTCTAGGAAATTTGTGAGCTAATATCCACCGAAAGTGCAAAAAATCATGAATTTGAGTTTTTGGACTTGGAAATGCAATAATAAGCGACGTCGGTTATGACAAAGTAATGAGTGTCGATCACCAGCCTGTTTTTCATGGACCGTTTGAATTTTAGGCCACTCAGAGACCGTCGACTACATTCTAGAAAATCTGTGTGCACCCATCAAAATCGAAAAAATCACGATTTTGAGTTTCTATGCTTAGAAATACAATAATACGCGACGTCGGCCATGACGAAGTAACGAATATCAATTACAATACCCACCGAAAGTGTAAAAAATCACGAATTAGAGTTTCTGGGCTTAAAAATGCAATAATACGCGATGTCGGCCATGATAAAGTAATAGGTGTCGATCCCTAGCCTGTTTCTGGTGGACCGAGTGAATTTCAGGCCAATCAGAGATCGTCAACAGTATTCTAGAAAATCTATGTGCTAATACCCTCTGAAAGTGCAAAAAATCAAGAATTTGAGTGTCTTGGTTTAAAAATGCAATAATAAGCGACGTCGGCCAAGACAAAGTAATGTGCGTCGATCACAAGCTTGTTTTCCATGGATCGGGTGAATTTTAGGCCAATCAGAGACCGTCGATCGGATTCTAGAAAATCTATGTACTTATATACCCACCGAAAGTGCAAAAAATCATGAATTTGAGTTTTTGGACTTGGAAATGCAATAATAAGCGACGTCGGTTATGACAAAGTAATGAGTGTCGATCACCAGCCTGTTTTTCATGGACCGTTTGAATTTTAGGCCACTCAGAGACCGTCGACTACATTCTAGAAAATCTGTGTGCACCCATCAAAATCGAAAAAATCACGTTTTTGAGTTTCTATGCTTAGAAATACAATAATACGTGATGTCAGCCATGACGAAGTAACGCGTATCGATTACAATACCCAAAGAAAGTGCAAAAATTCACGAATTTGAGTTTCTGGGCTTAGAAATGCAATAATAAGCGACGTCGACCATGACAAAGTAATGGGTGTCGATCACCACCCTGTTTTTCATGGACCAGTTGAATTTCAGGCCAATCGGGGACCATCGACTAGATTCTAGAAAATATCGTGCACCCATCAAAATGGAAAAAATCATGAATTTATGTTTCTACGATTAGAAATTCAATAATCTGTGACGTCGGCCATGGCGAAGTAATGGGTATCGATTACAATACCCACGAAAGTGCAAAAATCACGAATTTGAGTTTACGGGCTTAGAAATGCAATAATATGCGACGTTAGCCATGATAAAGTAATATGTGTCGATCATAGCATATTTACGGTTGATCGAGTGAATTTCAGGCCAATCAGAGATCGTCGTCAATATTCTAGAAAATCTATGTGCTAATACCCACTGAAAGTGCAAAAAATCATGAATTTGAGTGTCTTGGCTTACAATTGCAATAATAAGCGACGTCGGCCATGAAGAAGTAATGTGTGTCGATCACAAGCGTTTTTTCCATGGACCGGGTGAATTTTAGGCCAATCAGAGACCGTCGACCGAATTCTAGGAAATTTGTGAGCTAATATCCACCGAAAGTGCAAAAAATCATGAATTTGAGTTTTTGGACTTGAAAATGCAATAATAAGCGACGTCGGCCATGACAAAGTAATGAGTGTCGATCACCAGCCAAGTTTTCATGGACCGTTTGAATTTTAGGCCAATCAGAGACCGTCGACTACATTCTAAAAAATCTGTGTGCACCCATCAAAATCGAAAAAATCACGATTTTGAGTTTCTATGCTTAGAAATGCAATAATACGCGATGTCGGCCATAACGAAGTAACGGGTATCAATTACAATACCCATTGAAAGTGTAAAAAATCATGAATTTGGGTTTCTGGGCTTAGAAATGCAATAATACGCGACGTCGGCCATGATAAAGTAATAGGTGTCGATCCCTAGCTTTGTTTACGGTGGAGAGTGAATTTCAGGCCAATCAGAGATCGTCGTCAATAGTCTAGAAAATCTATGTGCTAATACCCACTGAAAGTGCAAAAAATCATGAATTTGAGTGTCTTGGCTTACAATTGTAATAATAAGCGACGTCGGCCAAGACAAAGTAATGTGTGTCGATCACAAGCTTGTTTTCCATGGACCGGGTGAATTTTAGGCCAATCAGAGACCGTCGACCGAATTCTACAAAATCTATGTGCTAATACCCACTAAAAGTGCAAAAAAGCATGAATTTGAGTTTTGGACTTATAAATGCAATAATAAGCGGCGTCGGTTATGACAAAGTAATGAGTGTCGATCACCGACCTATTTTTCATGGACCGTTTGAATTTTAGGCCACTTTCGAGACCGTCGACTACATTCTAGAAAATCTGTGCACCCGTCAAAATCGAAAAAATCACGATTTTGAGTTTCTATCTTAGAAATACAATATCGCAATGTCGGCCATGGCCAGTAATGCGTATCGATTACAATACCCACAGAAAGTGCAAAAATTCACGAATTTGAGTTTCTGGGCTTAGAAATGCAATAATAAGCGATGTCGACCATGACAAAGTAATGGGTGTCGATCACCACCCTGTTTTTCATGGACCAGTTGAATTTCAGGGCAATCGGGGACCGTCGACTGATTCTAGAAAATATGTGCACCCATCAAAATGGAAAAAATCATGATTTTGAGTTTCTAGGCTTAGAACTTCAATAATCGCCGACGTCGGCCATGACGAAGTAATGGGTATCGATTACAATACCCACTGAAAGTGCAAAAAATCACGAATTTAAGTTTCTGGGCTTAGATATGCAATAATACGCGACGTTAGCCATGATAAAGTAATATGTGTCGATCACCAGCATATTTCTGGTGGACCGAGTGAATTACAGGCCAATTAGAGACCGTCGACAAAATTCTAGAAAATCTATGTGCTAATACCCACTGAAAGTACAAAAAATCATGAATTTGAGTGTCTTGGCTTAAAATTGCAATAATAAAGGACGTCGGCCATGAAGAAGTATTGTGTGTCGATCACAAGCGTTTTTTCCATGGACCGGGTGAATTTTAGGCCAATCAGAGACCGTCGACCGGATTCTAGGAAATTTGTGAGCTAATATCCACCGAAAGTGCAAAAAATCATGAATTTGAGTTTTTGGACTTGAAAATGCAATAATAAGCGACGTCGGCCATGACGAAGTAATGGGTGTCGATAACCACCCTGTTTTTCATGGACCGTTTGAATTTCAGGCCAATTAGAGACAGTCGACTACATTCTAGAAAATCTGTGTGCACCCATCAAAATCGAAAAAATCACGATTTTGAGTTTCTATGCTTAGAAATGCAATAATAAGCGACGTCGGCCATGACGAAGTAACGGGTATCAATTACAATACCCACCGAAAGTGTAAAAAATCACGAATTTGAGTTTCTGGGCTTAGAAATGCAATAATATGCGACGTCGGCCATGATAAAGTAATAGGTGTCGATCCCTAGCCTGTTTCTGGTTGACCGAGTGAATTTCAGGCCAATCAGAGATCGTCGACAATATTCTAGAAAATCTATGTGCTAATACCCCCTGAAAGTGCAAAAAATCATGAATTTGAGTGTCTTGGCTTAAAATTGCAATAATAAACGACGTCGGCCATGAAGAAGTAATGTGTGTCGATCACAAGCATTTTTTCCATGGACCGAGTGAATTTTAGGCCAATCAGAGACCGTCGACCGGATTCTAGGAAATTTGTGAGCTAATATCCACCGAAAGTGCAAAAAATCATGAATTTGAGTTTTTGGACTTGGAAATGCAATAATAAGCGACGTCGGTTATGACAAAGTAATGAGTGTCGATCACCAGCCTATTTTTCATGGACCGTTTGAATTTTAGGCCACTCAGAGACCGTCGACTACATTCTAGAAAATCTGTGCACCCATCAAAATCGAAAAAATCACGATTTTGAGTTTCTATTAGAAATACAATAATCTGCGACGTCGGCCATGACAAAGTGCGAATATCAATTACAATACCCAGAAAGTGTAAAAAATCACGAATTTGAGTTTACGGGCTTAGAAATGCAATAATAGCGGCGTCGACCATGATAAAGTAATGGGTGTCGATCACCACCACATTTTTCATGGACCGAGTTGAATTTCAGGCCAATCGAGAGATCGTCGACAATATTCTAGAAAATCTATGTGCTAATACCCTCGAAAGTGCAAAAAATCATGAATTTGAGTGTCTTGGTTTAAAAATGCAATAATACGGACGTCGGCCATGATGAAAAGTATCGATTACAATACCCAGAAATTGAAAAAATCAAGATTTTGAGTTTCTATGCTTAGAAATGCAATAATAAGCGGCGTCGGCCGCCATGAAATCTAATTACAATACCCACGAAAGTGTAAAAAATCAAATTTGAGTTTACGGGCTTAGAAATGCAATAATATGCGACGTCGGCCATGATAAAGTAATAGGTGTCGATCCTAGCTTGTTTACGGTTGATCGAGTGAATTTGGGGCCAAGAGATCGTCGACAATATTCTAGAAAATCTATGTGCTAATACCCCCTGAAAGTGCAAAAAATCATGAATTTGAGTGTCTTGGCTTAAAATTGCAATAATAAACGACGTCGGCCATGAAGAAGTAATGTGTGTCGATCACAAGCATTTTTTCCATGGACCGAGTGAATTTTAGGCCAATCGAGAGACCGTCGGATTCTAGGAAATTTGTGAGCTAATATCCAGAAAGTGCAAAAAATCATGAATTTGAGTTTTTGGACTTGGAAATGCAATAATAAGCGACGTCGGTTATGACAAAGTAATGAGTGTCGATCACCAGCCTGTTTTTCATGGACCGTTTGAATTTTAGGCCACTCAGAGACCGTCGACTACATTCTAGAAAATCTGTGTGCACCCATCAAAATCGAAAAAATCACGTTTTTGAGTTTCTATGCTTAGAAATACAATAATACGTGATGTCAGCCATGACGAAGTAACGCGTATCGATTACAATACCCAAAGAAAGTGCAAAAATTCACGAATTTGAGTTTCTGGGCTTAGAAATGCAATAATAAGCGACGTCGACCATGACAAAGTAATGGGTGTCGATCACCACCCTGTTTTTCATGGACCAGTTGAATTTCAGGCCAATCAGATACCGTCGACCTGATTCTAGAAAATCTGTGTGCACCCATCGAAATGGAAAAAATTATGATTTTGAGTTTCTAGGCTTAGAAATGCAATAATACCCGACGTCGGCCATGATGAAGTAACGGGTATCGATTACAATACCCACCGAAATTGAAAAAATCAAGATTTTGAGTTTCTATGCTTAGAAATGCAATAATAAGCGACGTCGGCCATGACGAAGTAACGGGTATCAATTACAATACCCACCGAAAGTGTAAAAAATCACGAATTTGAGTTTCTGGGCTTAGAAATGCAATAATATGCGGCGTCGGCCATGCTAAAGTAATAGGTGTCGATCCTAGCTTTTACGGTTGGCCGAGTGAATTTCAGGCCAATCAGAGATCGTCGACAATATTCTAGAAACTCTATGTGCTAATACCCACTGAAAGTGCAAAAAATCATGAATTTGAGTGTCTTGGCTTAAAATTGCAATAATACGCGACGCCGGCCATGAAGAAGTAATGTGTGTCGATCACAAGCGTTTTCCATGGACCGGGTGAATTTTAGGCCAATCAGAGACCGTCGCTCGAATTCTAGGAAATTTGTGAGCTAATATCCACGAAAGTGCAAAAATCATGAATTTGAGTTTTGGACTTGGAAATGCAATAATAGCGGCGTCGGTTATGACAAAGTAATGAGTGTCGATCACCAGCCTATTTTTCATGGACCGTTTGAATTTTAGGCCACTCAGAGACCGTCGACTACATTCTAGAAAATCTGTGTGCACCCATCAAAATCGAAAAAATCACGATTTTGAGTTTCTATGCTTAGAAATACAATAATACGCGATGTCGGCCATGACGAAGTAATGCGTATCGATTACAATACCCACAGAAAGTGCAAAAATTCACGAATTTGAGTTTCTGGGCTTAGAAATGCAATAATAAGCGATGTCGACCATGACAAAGTAATGGGTGTCGATCACCACCCTGTTTTTCATGGACCAGTTGAATTTCAGGCCAATCAGATACCGTCGACCTGATTCTAGAAAATCTGTGTGCACCCATCGAAATGGAAAAAATCATGATTTTGAGTTTCTAGGCTTAGAAATGCAATAATACCCGACGTCGGCCATGATGAAGTAACGGGTATCGATTACAATACCCACCGAAATCGAAAAAATCAAGATTTTGAGTTTCTATGCTTAGAAATGCAATAATAAGCGACGTCGGCCATGACGAAGTAACGGGTATCAATTACAATACCCTGAAAGTGTAAAAATCACGAATTTGAGTTTACGGGCTTAGAAATGCAATAATATGCGACGTCGGCCATGATAAAGTAATAGGTGTCGATCCCTAGCACTTTGTTTACGGTTGGCCAAAGTGAATTTCAGGCCAATCGAGAGATCGTCGACAATATTCTAGAAAATCTATGTGCTAATACCCACTTTGAAAGTGCAAAAATCATGAATTTGAGTGTCTTGGCTTAAAATTGCAATAATAAGCGGCGTCGGCCATGAAGAAGTAATGTGTCGATCACAAGCGTTTTCCATGGACCGAGTGAATTTTAGGCCAATCGAGACCGTCGGCCGGATTCTAGGAAATTTGTGAGCTAATATCCACGAAAGTGCAAAAATCATGAATTTGAGTTTTTGGACTTGGAAATGCAATAATAAGCGGCGTCGGTTATGACAAAGTAATGAGTGTCGATCACGACCTATTTTTCATGGACCGTTTGAATTTTAGGCCACTCGAGAGACCGTCGACTACATTCTAGAAAATCTGTGTGCACCCATCAAAATCGAAAAAATCACGATTTTGAGTTTCTATCTTATAAATGCAATATTATCGGCGTCGGCCATAGAATGTGCGGGTGTCGATCACGGCTGTTTTTCGCAGATAGGGTAGATATCGGCCAATGCACGGGGGACCATCGACGAATTCTGAAAATATCGTGCACCCGTCAAAATGGAAAAATATTGCATGAAAATTTATGTTTCTCACGATTATGAAATTCAATGTCGCTGACGTCGGCCATAGCGAAGTAATGAATATCGATTACAATGCCCGAAAGTGCAAAATCCGCGAGATTTAAGTTCTGGCTTAGAAATGCAATAATTGTAAGACGTACGATCCTTGATAAAGTCAATAGGCCATAGCTAATCGTAATCACGACATATTTCGAATTGGCTGCCAGAAGGTATGAATGCAGAAGGGCGATTAGAGGCCAAATATCGTGCAGTCATGAATTTATGCGAAAATCAATAACCATGTGCTACCCTATGAAACTTTGAAAGTGCAAAAATAAACAGACCAGCCGGGTAGAAAATCATGGCATGAATTTGAGTGTCTTGGACTATCCGTCCATGGACCGGGTGAATCTAGGCCAATCGATGATTCTAGGAAATTTGTGCTAATATCAGTGCAAAAATCACAAATTTGAGTTTTGGACTTA